>CM033644.1:27905535-28402366 GCA_019512145.1 Engystomops pustulosus
CTCTGCTAAGTGCTCAGAACAGATGAATAAAACACAGAGAAAAACATCTAGAGCAGTCAGGAAAACCGGGTCAACCAAGATGACGGGTGAGTACAAAGAAACAAAAGTAAAAAATGTAACAAGATGCCACATTAGTATGCAAGTAGATGCAATATAGCAGGGACTAGTAAAACCAGCAAGTTACGTAAAGCAGTTCCTGGAACCGTCCCCAGCAGGCTGACTGGCTTGGCAGTCCATAACTCAACCCACATACACTGATCTCAAGATGACCTCAACCCAGAGGTCATGGAACTTTTACCCGATTTTTGGTGGTTGTGAAGTAAGAGGGTTTATTAACTCTCCTCTTGGAAAATGTGTTCCCTTTTCAGTAGATTTTCTGAATCAGCATTATTACCATTATTATTATTATTATATACTATTCCCCTAAGATTTCCTCCCATACAGTTTCAGCTTTGGAGAAGATGCTTACCTTACAAGCACCTCCAAATATAATGTTTCCTCAATACTTTGACTTAAAGAAGGGCTCAATTTCAGGGTTTCTCAGGAATCCTGGAAGACTCTACTGGGGCCAGGGCAGGGGTAAGCAAAAATATATACCTTGCTCAGATCCTGATCCAGATTTACAGCTCTCTATGGATTTTTGAGAAGTGTTAGGTGCCCCAGGATTAGTATGGATAATTGCCATAATAGCCTTAAACCTTCCAGATGCACCTATGACTGTAATGATACATCTACTTCAGCCTGCTATGGGCAGGATGTATAGAAGAGCCTAAGAATGGTTATGTGAAATGTCAGCTTATCCTGCATAATGGAATCAAACTAGTTTGTTATACTGAAGTATAAAAAAGTTAAGGTGTCACAACATGGCAGTGCAAAGATTTTTTTTCCCAAAGGTATTCAGACAAAAATTTATATATAATAGTGATCATAATTACCTGAAGGATAAAGGGGATATGGCCTTTGGACAGCTTGTGAAGCTGTAAAAAAAGGAATCCCTATCAACAGAAAAATAAAAAAAATAAAAAAGATATGGCTTTTGTAAAGCATGAAGTAGAAAGCAGAATCTTGGAATGAAGAGTTAAAACAAGATTATTTTAAGATTTCTATATGAGAATGCATCCCTTTTGTGTTCACCCTAAAATGAAATCTACCATAAAGATCCATCATGGCCTATTTTCTTCTGAAATCAACTTTAAAAATTATGCTAATGATGGTAACACTTCCTCCCCCACCCTGCTCCCTATCCAGTGTCCTCCCTCTGCCTGCGCAGTGGAAGGGGGAACTGCTTCTTGTAACACCTTCCAGTGCCCTTCTGGTTCATTAGCATATTTTGAAAGTTGATCGTAAAGAGACGAAGGCCATAGATAAAAATCTAAGAAGATTACACAGTCTGACCAGTCTTCCCTTTGTGTATGCTTGATTGATGTAGTTTCTTTAGTTCTCTTTAAAATCCAGACACATAATGTAACCCTGTGTCAAGATCTTCCCTGTCCACGAATGGTAAGGGGGTGTTGGTTTTTGCTTGTGTTTCTTGTGTGTGGAACTGTGGCTAAGGTTTCTGTTGTGATTGATACAGCCACACCCTGCTGTCCACCAATCGTTACTAGTCTGATGGGCGGCTTATCCAGTCTGCTGCTGGGGGAGTGTACAGGATCTGCTTTATACACCTTATGGTTATATTACATTTCTCAACTTTGTATTTTGCCTGCGTATTGTATTCTATTACTTATCTGGTTTATTTTCTTAGCTATATTGGACCTTCGACTATCCTCCTGGACTCGGTTTTTGTACCAATACGCTATCTCCATTGGGCCCGGACCCCCCTGACCGTGTTTCCTGTGTAATTTTTTTTGTTTGTCTTGTTAGTGTATGCATGGGGCTTAGGGAAGGATGTCCTTGGTTGTCCCGTATTACCTAGGACAAGCTGAGTTTAGGGTGCCTCAGTTTATGGCTCACTATCTTATCTGTTCTCCCTTTGCCTTCAGCCGCCCCACCCTGCTTACCCATAAGAGCCATGTTTGGAAAACTAGCTCAGAGCCTAGTGGATTCAGTCATGGGACTTAACATTTTTTGTGTTTTCCCTGGTCTAAAGAGGCTGCATATGGATTCTAGGACCCCTCCCCCAAAACTTCCAGTTAGAACCAGGCCCAAAACTGGATGTACTGGAGTATTGTGGGAATAGGGAGTGAGAGCAGGGTAACTATGGGTTTTTTCACCTTTAAGTTTATATATTCCATAGAAATTGACTATTTGACTGCTGGGTGTGAACCCATGACTCACATTTTATACCACTGGGTGTTAACAATGTGTGCAGGGTTCCCTTCCCTTGAGGAATTAAACTGTAAGATGTGTCCACCTTTTTCGTTTTTTTAAAGATAAAGGAAGACATTGCAAGAACCTATGTTGTGGAATCATGTTTTTTTTTAAAGCTGATCATCTTTTGCCACCCAAGAGGAATAGGAAGACTCATGTGATGAACGTAAGACTGGAGAATTGACCCAAAACACATGAAAATGGTGCTAGGAGATACACAAAGGGACATAAACCTGAAACACATCCTGTTCTTCCGGATGGAAAACTTACTGTACTTCTGTAACTTCTTAATATACTTCAGATTGTTCCAGCCTTCCTGTTCTGTGACGGAATGAAAGCATATATAAAAAAAAAGCCTTAATCGATTCTCCATTACTTTTTAATTACCCTTCCCTTGTTTCTTCACTCACAAAAATGAAACTTGTCAGACAACGAGGTTAATAGAACAAAGGGCTGAAACGTAATGATCAAATAATTACATTTATAACTTAAGTTCATTGTGGTAACAATGTTAGACTTTGGAAAACAGATTTAAGCGACAATTTATAATGTACAAAGAGGATTGTGACCAAAACTTAAAGAGGTTTCCCATTTACCAATTAATATTATGGTTAGTAGCTGTAGCTCCGGCATTGTGTGGGATAGTAAATAACTGCACTTAGATATAACAAAATAGAAACAAAAATATTTTATCTGTCACTGACTGACAGCCCCTGTCACATCCTGTCTGTCTATCAGTCCCTGTCACAGCCTCCCTATCAGTAAGTCCCTGTCACAGCCTCTGTCCATCAGTCCCTGTCATAGCCTACCTGTCAGTCAGTGTCACAGCCTGTATGTCAGTCCATGTCACAGCCTGTATGTCAGCATATCTTTCAGTCCCTGTCACAGCCTGCCTATCAGTGAGTCCCTGTCACAGCCTGTCCATCAGTCCCTGTCATAGCCTACCTGTCAGTCAGTGTCACAGCCTGTATGTCAGTCCATGTCACAGCCTGTATGTCAGCATATCTTTCAGTCCCTGTCACAGCCTGCCTATCAGTGAGTCCCTGTCATAGTCTGTCCATCAGTCCCTGTCAAAGCCTACCTGTCAGTCAGTGTTACAGCCTACCTCAGTCCCTGTCACAGCCTGTATGTCAGTCCATGTCCACAGCCTTCTCAGTCCCTGTCACAGCCTGCCTATCAGTAAGTCAGTGTCACAGCCTGTCAATGAGTCAGTTCCTGTCACAGCCTGTCAGTCAGCTCTGTCACAGTCGGTAAGTCAGTTCCTGGCACGCCTGTCAGTCAGTCTCTGTCACAGTCTGTAAGTCAGTTCCTGTCACAGCCTGTCAGTCAGTCAGTCCCTGTCACAGTCTGTAAGTCAGTTCCTGGCACAGCCTGTAGTAGTCACGTCCCTGTTAAGTCTGTAAGTCAGTTCCTGTCACAGCCTGTATCATCCCTGTCACAGCCTGTCTGTCAGTCAGTCCCTTCCACAGCCTTTCAGTCCCTGTCACAGTCTGTATGTAGTCCCTGTCACAGCTTATCTGTCAGTCAGTCCCTGTCACAGCCTGTCTGCCTGTCCCTGTCACAGTCTGTCAGTCATTCCTGTCACAGCCTGTTTATGAGTCAGTCCCTGTCACAGCCTGTTAGTCCCTGTCACAGTCTGTCAGTCCCTGTCACAGCCGTCTGTCAGTCAGTCTCTGGTCACAGCTGTCTGCAGTCAGTCTGTCACAGTCTGTCAGTCAGTCCCTGTCACAGCCAGTTGTCAGTAGGTTCTGTCACAGCCTGTCTGTAGTCAGTCCCTGTCAAGCCTGTCGTCAGTCAGTCCCGTCACAGCCAGTCTGTCAGTCAGTCCCTGTCACAGCTGTCTGTCAGTCAGTCCCTGTCACAGCCTGTCTGTCAGTCAGCTCCCTGTCACGCCTTGTCTGTCAGTCTCGTCACAGCCTGTCAGTCAGTCTCTGTCACAGCGCGTCTGTCAGTCAGTCTCTGTCACAGTATGTCAGTCAGTCCCTGTCACAGCCAGTCTGTCAGTAGGTCTCTGTCACAGCCTGTCTGTCAGTCAGTCCTGTCACAGCCTGTCTGTCAGTTAGTCCCTGTCACAGCCTGTCTGTCAGTCAGTCTCCGTCCACTCTCAGTGAATAATTGCTATTGTTTTTAGAACACAAAAGATTTCCCTTTTAGGACTGCCAAGGCGATATAGTAGTCTATTTACAAAACTGTCCTAAGACAGAATAGAGCCTTATCAGTCAGGCCTAAAACGTAACTTTTATTTAATTAGTAAGAATTCTAACAGCTTATTTATTACACTATGAGGCTGCTATCTATCCTAACGCATTTAAATACTGAGTATTCACTCAGCCTGTAAAAATATAAGCGGGTCTCTGCAGTGACCCATTAATGAGACAAGCCTAGACGAGTCAAATTAAAGCCAAACAGTAGCCTCCCGCCCCCCCCCCGAGATGTTTCGCCAGATAACCAGCTTCATCAGGGGATTGGGGCTAGTGAGTTGTGGGAGGAGCTAGTGTAGGTATATATAACTTCAAGGTGGGACTACTTGTGATGGGCACCAATGCCTTTAAATTGCTATTGGGGTTGCCTAGCAACGTGATCTAGAAAACTACAAGGAATTGATACAGAAGGTATATTGGGAAATTGTCTAATTTTTCATTACACAAATAATATCAATTATTTCCCGAAAGAGGACAACCCCTTTAATAATCAAAGCTCACCAGTTGGTATCACATTATTATTGAACTCAATACAATATTCCAATACTATTACCTGCACATTGTGTGACTTTTAGTGTATTTCCTGCAGGGATCCTCTCTGAAGTTTGTATCAGTAGGTTGCAGTCTTCTCTGTGTTGCTGGGAGAAGACCTAGCTGCTGTGACTCACCCGAGCCTTAGGGGAGCCATAAGGTGTCACTCTTCCGTATAAGAGGACTATTACTATAAACCATACATACAATACAGGAGCCTGGCAAAGACTTTACACTGGGGCCCATCAGCTTCAAGTTACACCCAAGAAGTGGGGGATATGAGCCCTAACACTGTGAGTTATCTGAATCTAAAAAGGAAGTACTTATGTAAAACATTCACCCCTCATGTCCCCACATATTATAATTTAGCATGACTCACCCATCATTGTCAATAAGCTTCTTCCAAAAACCCAAATCAAAACAAACAGAAAACAAAACACCTAAAATGTATAAGAGTACAACTATATGGGCCTATAGCTGTAATACATAATGATTGTAGTGTAATTGACAATCAGAGTTTCCGGTTTCATCTGTAAGCATCCAAAGAGTATTATTCCCTTACTTTATATCTATAGGTTTCCATATAACAAATGACATATGATTTACTGACTGGTAGAGAAAACAGAGACAGCCAATCATTAGGGCTAAGACGTAGATAATATAATCTCCAGACAGCCTGAGCTCAGCACAAAGTGCAGAGAGTTCCTTATTAGATAAAGAGGTTATTAGGAGTTTATGTGAGGAGTCATGTGCTTTATCAGGAAAGAAAGAAATTAGATACATAAACTACAGTAGATAGATACATAGATAGATAGATAATAGATAGATAGATAGATAGATAGATAGATAGATAATAGATAGATAGATAGATAGATAATAGATAGATAGATAGATAGATAGATAGATAGATAGATAGATAGATAGATAGATAGATAGATCTTGAATGAAGAAGCCCTATTCTCATGACAGAAATGAGAAAGATAAATAGTTAAATGATAGTGAAATAGCACATAAATAGACAAGATATAGATAGATAAATAGATAGATAGATAGATAGATAGATAGATAGATAGATAGATAGACAGACAGTAAGATATAGATAGATCAGAGATAGATCCACTTCATCTATAATGGATTGTATATACATTAAGTAAACTTCTGCAATGCATTTCCATCCTTTCCTCACATATATCATACATCTCTCTTACCATACACCATGTGCCCCCTACTGCTAAAATAAAATATACATCCAAGTCTCCAGCACACAACACACAGGTAGTACAGGCAGTGCACACGCTACAGGTGCAGGCAGTACAGGCAGTGCGCCTACCTGTAGCATGTGCACTGCAGTACTTGGCATGCAAGGTAGAATGTGCAAATTGCATGTTACTGCATGCTTACTGTAGCGTGTGCACTGCCTGTTACTGCCTGACCCTGGCTAGCGTGTGCACTGCCTGTACTGCCTGCACCTGTAGCGTGTGCACTGACCTGTACATGCCTGCACGTAGCTGCAATGCCGTACGCCTGACGTAGCGTGGTGCACTGCACTGTACTACCGTTGTGTGTGGTCTGGAGACTTGGATGTATATTTTATTTTAGCAGTAGGGGGCACATGGTGTATGGTAAGAGAGATGTATGATATATGTGAGGAAAGGATGGAAATGCATTGCAGAAGTTTAACTTAATGTATATACAATCCATTATAGATGAAGTGATCTATCTCTGATCTATCTATATCTTACTGTCTGTCTATCTATCTATCTATCATCTAATATCTATCTATTCTATCTATTTATCTATCTATATATTGTCTATTTTGTGCTATTTCACTATATTACTTTATCTTTCTATTTCTGTCTGAAATAGGGCTTTTCTCAAGATCTATCTATCTATCTATCTATCTATCTATCTATCTATCTATCTATCTATCATCTATCTACTATCTACTCTCATATCTATTATCAATCTACTACTATCTATCTACTATCACGAGATTACTAATTTCCTTTCGATAAAGCACATGACTCCCCTCACAATAACCATTCTTTATCTAATAAGGAACTCTCTGCACTTTGTGCTGAGCTCAGGCTGTGGAGATTATATTATCTACGTCTTCCCTAATGATTGGCTGTCTCTGTTTTCTCTACCAGTCAGTAAATCATATGTCATTGTTATATGGAAACCTATAGATATAAAGTAAGGGAATAATACTCTTTGATGCTTACAGATGAAACCGGAAACTCTGATTGTCATTACACACAATCATTATGATTACAGCTATAGGCCATATAGTTGTACTCTTATACATTTTAGGTGTTTTGTTTTCTGTTTGTTTTGATTTGGTTTTTTGGAAGAAGCTTATTGACAATGAGGGTGAGTCATGCTAAATTATAATATGTGGGGAAATGAGGGTGAATGTTTTACATAAGTAACTTCCTTTTAGATTCAGATAACTCACATGTTGGGCTCATATCCCCCACTTCTTGGGTGTAACTTGAAGCTGATGGGCCCCAGTGTAAGTTTTGCCAGGCTCCTGTACTGTATGTTATGGTTTATATAGTAAGTCTCCTCTTATACGGAAGAGTGACACTTTATGGCTCCCCTAAGGCTGGGTGAGTCACAGCAGCTAGGTCTCTCCCAGCAACACAGAGAAGACTGCAACCTACTGATACAAACTTCAGAGAGGATCCCTGCAGAAATACACTAAAGTCACACAATGTGCAGGTAATAGTATTGGAATATTGATTGAGTTCAAATAATGTGATACCAACTGGTGAGCTTTGATTATTAAGGGGTTGTCCTCTTTCGGGAATAATGATATTATTTGTGTATGAAAAAATTAGACAATTTCCCAATATACCTTCTGTATCAATTCCTTGTGTTTATATCACGTGCTAGGCAACCCAATAGCAATTAAAGGCATTGGTGCCCATCACAAGTAGTCCCACCTTGAAGTTATATATACCTACACTAGACTCCTCCCACAACTCATTAGCCCCAATCCCCTGATGAAGCTGTGTATTCTGGCGAAAATCTCGGGGGGGGGGGGGAGGCTACTGTTTGGCTTTAATTTGACTCGTCTGAGGCTGTCTCATTAATGGGTCACTGCAGAGACCCGCTTATGTATTTACAGGCTGAGTGAATACTCAGTATTATAAATGCAGTTAGGATAGATAGCAGCCTCATAGTGTAATAAATAAGCTGTTAGAATTCTTACTAATGAAATAAAAGTTACGTTTTAGGCCTGACTGATAGGCTCTATTCTGTCTTAGGACAGTTTTGTAAATAGACTACTATATCGCCTTGGCAGTCCTAAAAGGGAATCTTTTGTGTTCTAAAAACAATAGCAATTTTCATTCACTGAGAGTGGACAGAGACTGACTGTCGAACGCGGACGTGTGACAGTGTGACTAAACTGACAGACAGGCTGTGACAGGGACTGAACTGACAGACAGGCTGTGACAGAGACCTACTGACAGATGGCTGTGACAGGACTGACTGCATACGTGACAGAGACTGATGACAGACAGGCTGTGACAGAGACTGACTGACAGACTGTGACAGGGATGACAGACAGGCTGTGACAGAGACTGACGTACAGGACAGGCTGTGACAGGGACAGACTGACAGACAGGCTGTGACAGGGACTGCCTGACAGACGGGCTGTGACAGGGACTGACTGACAGACGCTGTGACGGGACTGACTGAACAGACGGGCCTGTGACAGAGGACTTACTGACAGACTGGCTGTGACAGGGACTGACTGAAAGAACTGCTGACAGAGACTGACTGACAGACGGACTGACTGACAGAGAGCTTGGACTGACAGGACAGGCTGTGACAGGGACGACAGACTGTGACAGGGACTAAAGGCTGTGACAGGGACTGACTCATAAACAGGCTGTGACAGGGAATGACTGACAGAGGTGACAGGGACCGGCAGCAGGCTGTGACAGGGACTGACTGACAGATAAGCTGTGACAGGGACTGACATAAGACTGTGACAGGGACTGAAAGGCTGTGGAAGGGGACTGACTGACAGACAGGCTTGACAGGGAATGTGCAGGCTGTGAAAGGAACTGACTTACAGACTGTAACCAGGGACTGACTGACTGACAGGCTGTACAGAACTGTTACAGACTGTGACAGGGACTGACTGACTGACAGGCTGTGACAAACTGACTTACAGACTGTGACAGAGACTGACTGACAGGCGGTGACAGGAACTGACTTACAGACTGTGACAGAGGACTGACAGCCTGTGACAGGAACTGACTCATTGACAGGCTGTGACACTGACTTATGATAGGCAGCTGTGACAGGGACTGAGACAGGCTGTGAATGGACTGACAAAGGCTGTGACAGGGACTGAGGTAGGCTGTAACACTGACTGACAGGTAGGCTTTGACAGGGACTGATGGACAGACTATGACAGGGACTCATGATAGGCACGTGCTCTTGACAAGGGACTGAATGATGGACATACAGCTGTGACATGGACTGACATACAGGCTGATGACTGACAGTGGCTATGACAGGGACTGATGGACAGGATGTGACAGGGACTCACTGATAGGCAGGCGTGACAGGGATGAAAGATATGCTGACCTACAGGCTGTGACATGGACTGACATACAGGCTGTGACACTGACTGAACAGGTAGGCTATGACAGGGACTGATGGACAGGCTGTGACAGGGACTTACATGATAGGGAGGCTGTGACAGGGACTGATAGACAGACAGGATGTGACGGGGCTGTCAGTCAGTGACAGATAAAATATTTTTGTTTCTATTTTGTTATATCTAAGTGCAGTTATTTACTATCCACACAATGCGGAGCTACAGCTACTAACTAACATAATATATTAGGTAAAATGGGAAGACCTCTTTAAGTTTTGGTCCAACTCCTTTTGTGACATTATAATTGTCGCTAAATCTGTTTTCCAAAGTCTAACATTGTTACCACAATGAACTTGAAGTTATAAATGTAATTATTTGGATCATTACGTTTCAGCCCTTTGTTCTATTAACCTCGTTGTCTGACAAGTTTCATTTTGTGAGTGAAGAAACAAGGGAAGGGTAATTAAAAAGTAATGGAGAATCGATTAAGGCTTTTTTTAATATATGCTTTCATTCCGTCACAGAAACGGAAGGCCTGGGAACAATCTGAAGTATATTAGAAGTTTACAGAAGTACAGTAAGTTTTCCATCCGGAAGAACAGGATGTGTTTCAGGTTTATGTCCCTTGTGTATCTCCTAGCACCATTTTCATGTGTTTTGGTCATTCTCCATCTTACGTTCATCCACATAGTCTTCCTATTCCTCTTGGGTGGCAAAAGATGATCAGCTTTAAAAAAAACATGATTCCAACACATAGGTTCTTGCAATGTCTTCCTTTATCTTTAAAAAAACGAAAAAGGTGGACACTCTTACAGTTTAATTCCTCAAGGGAAGGGAACCCTGCACACATTGTTAAACCCAGTGGTATAAAATGTGAGTCATGGGTTACACCCAGCAGTCAAATAGTCAATTTCTATGGAATATATAAACTTAAAGGTGACAAAACACCATAGTTACCTGCTCTCACTCCCTATTCCACAATACTCCAGTACATCCAGTTTTGGGCCTGGTTAACTGGAAGTTTTGGGGGAGGGGTCCTAGATCCAATATGCAGCCTCTTTAGACCAGGGGAAAACACAAAAAATGTTTAAGTCCCATGACTGAATCCCCTAGGCTCTGAGCTAGTTTTCCAAACATGGCTCTTATGGGTAGCAGGGTGGGCGGCTGAAGGCAAAGGGAGAAGCAGATAGATAGTGAGCCATAACTGAGGCACCCTAAACTCAGCTTGTCCTAGGTAATACGGGACAACACAAGACAGTCCTTCCCTAAGCCACCATGCATACACAACAAGAAAACAAAAAAAATTACACAGAAACACGTCCGGGGGTCCGGGACCCAATGGAGATAGCGTATTGGTACAAAACGAGTCCAGAGGATAGTCGAAGGACAATATAGCTAGAAAATAAACCAGATAAGTATAGAATAACATAACGCAGGCAACATACAAAGTTGAGAAATGTAATATAACCAGTAAGGTGTAAAGCAGATCTGTACACTCCCCAGCAGCAGAATGGATAGCCGCCCATCAGACTAGTAACTGGATTGGTGGACAGAGCAGGGTGTGGCTGTATCATCACAACAGAACATTAGCCACAGTTCCACACACAAGAAACACAAGCAAAACCTACACCCCCATCCATTCGTGGACAGGGAAGATCTTGACACAGGTGTTACATAGTGTTGCGATTTAAGAGATCTAAAGAGAATCTACAATCAAATCAAGCATACACAAAGGAAGACTGGTCAGACTGTGTAATCTTCTTAGATTTTTATCTATGGCCTTCGTCTCTTTACGATCAATTCAAAATTGCTAATGAACCAGAAGGGCACTGGAGGGTTACAAGTAGCAGTTCCCCCTTCCACTGCGCAGGCAGAGGGAGGACACTGGTAAGGGAGCAGGGTGGGAGGAAGTGTTACCATCATTAGCTAATTTTTTAAAGTTGATTTCAGAAGAAAATAGGCCATATGGATCTTATGGTAGATTTCGATTTAGGGTGAACAAAATGGATGCATTTCAATAGAAATCTAAAATAATCTTGTTTTAACTCTTCATTCCAAGATTGTTTCTACTTCATGCTTTACAAAAGCCATATCTTTTTTATTTTTTTATTTTTCTGTTGTAGGGAATTTCCTTTTTTACAGTTTCACAAAGCTGTCCAAAGGCCATATCCCCTTTATCCTTCAGTATTATGATCACTATATTATATAAAAATTTTTGTCTGAATACCTTTGGGAAAAAAAATCTTTGCACTGCCATGTTGTGAACCCTGTAACTTTTTTTATACTTCAGTATACAAAACATAGTTTGATTCCATTATTGCAGGATAGCTGACATTTCACATAACCATTCTTAGGCTCTTCTATACATCCTGCCATAGCAGGCTGGAATAGTAGATGTATATTACAGTCATAGGTGCATCTGGAAGGTTTAAGGCTATTATGGCAATTAGTCCATATAATTCCTGGGGCACCTAACACTTCTCAATCCATAGAGAGCTGTAAATCTGGATGCAGGATCTGAGCAAGGTATATATTTTTGCTTACCCCTGCCCTGGCCCCAGTAGAGTCTTCCAGGATTCCTGAGAAACCCTGAAATTGAGCCCTTCTTTAAGTCAAGTATTTGAGGAAACATTATATTTGGGGTGCTTGTAAGAGTAGCATTCTTCCCCAAGCTGAAACTGTATGGGAGGAAATCTTAGGGGAATAGTAATAATAATAATAATAATGGTAATATGCTGATTCAGAAAATCTACTGAAAAGGGAAACATTTCTCAGAGGAGAGTTAAATAACCCTCTTACTTCACAACCACAGCAAAATCGGGTAAAAGTTCCATGACCCTCTGGGTGAGGTCTTGGAGATCTGTGATGTGGGTTGAGTTATGGACTGCCGCCAGTCAGCTGCTGGGGGACGGTTCCAGGAACTGCTTTACGTAACTTGCTGGTTTTACTAGTCCCTGCTATATTGCATCTATGCCATTAACTAGTGTGCATCTGTGTTACATTTTTTTACTTTTTGTTTCTGTACTCACCTGCATCACACGATGGTGACACCGGTGTGCTATCCCCCTACACTCTTACACTTACTGATGACTCACGCTGTGATCATCCCCCTGTGTAGCTGGCAACTTCTCCAGTGTAGTGTATAGATCTGGCGGCTGGTGAGCGAACTTCCCATACACTTTTTATTCATTTGTGACAATGTTAAAACAACTGACTCTCACATGTTCTAGGAAATGCGTCATCAATATTCTGCCGGGTAATGAAGCCCAAATATCAGCCTTGGTCTTCTTACTGGCTATCCCTATAGTCTATCGATATATTCTTCATTGTCCTCTAGGTTTTTTTACTTTTTTTTGTTTGTTTTTGCTGTCTCATCTTTTGTTATCACTTGCAGTTAAGTAGGCACTGTCACCAAGTTACTCAACCGTCACCTAGGGGTTCCCAATAGTAGGTATATAAAAGTTGTGGGTTCACGTCTACTCCTCCTGTCCCTGTCTGCCCTTCCATACTACAATTAACTAGTCAAATTGTTAGAAGGACTAGTGTAACAACACACATGTTGAGGGACAATGCATTTGTATTATTCTTGATCTACTATTATTTCCGCCGAATAGTTTTAAGCAAAATCCCCCACAGTACATTTAGGTCACAACAAAGTAACAAAGTTTAAATGACATCACATAAGACCTGAGCTTAAATATTCACGTTCAATACATGAATAAATATCATTTATTTAATTAAAGCTGGAAATTATCAATTATGTCCCTATATTTTTAAATCTTTCATTTAAGTCTCCTACATTCTAAGTACAGTATAATCTATACACACGCCTTGCCAATGAATATCGGGAGCATCAAGTTCATTTTTTCTGTGATACTATACTATTTCTTTTAATCTTTTTTTTTTTTGAGATTTTTTGAGAGAACTTCTTCATTACCCTTCTCATGATTCTTTGTAGGTTCCCCGGGAAAGCGGTGAGACACCTGATTTTTGTCCATTTTCTAAACTCATTTTTTAGACCAGACCTCTACAGTGCCAATCCTGTGGACAATCAACACCTCTTAAGCAATGTTTTATGTACTTGTTATTCATTACTGACTCTTTTCTTTTACTTTTGAAACTTACGGATTGACCAAGATGTGACTACCTTTAGTATTGCGACCGGAGCCTTGGTCAATAGCCGAAAATGCTGCCGTCTGTCGTGCAATGTTCCCATCTTCATTCCTGGGAGAACTGATGCTGGTTGTGTGACTGGCATCTCTAGTGGAGATCAGTTCCCTCTGCCCTTGTCCACTTTTAGATTGCTTCAAGGTCTACTGACTCCTGCACTGTATTTACATTGTTCTATTGCATAGAGCGTGAGATCGCCCGTTATCTTATTACCGGAAGTTACGAGAAGATGACAGTTGTGAAAAATGATCAAAGACAGGGCCGAAGGTTGGGAAGGTTGTCCTTGAGATATGAGGGTAGCGGGGGACTAGAATTAAAGGTTGGAGTGGTGGTAAGGGTGAATGTACTGCGTTCTTTTCTGGGATGTGGGGGGCTGTAGCATGAAGCATATGTGAGGGGTCCGAATATTTACTGGACGCAAGCAGTGGGGGAGAAGTTCTTAGGTGTAGACCACCGTGAGTAGATATGATGCCGGGTCACTGGGTGCGTTTACGAGGTACATATTGGAGGTCGGTTGGTGGGTGATGGGAGGGAGGGGAGAGTTTCGTGAGCGTATTGGTCGTCAGTGGGTGGGCGAAGGGGGAGGGATGCTTTCGTTAGTCTTAGCCCTCTCATCTAAAGTTTGTATCATAATTATAATATTTTATGCCAACAATTCTGCATCACCAGGTCCATCAATCTGATCCCGCATCGGTCCAATAACTAATCCCTACCAGTTGCTGTGCTAGACCTGAGGTAATATGCACCATGCGGAGACTACTACTCTTCATGCGATGTTGAATTCGCGTGGGCTTGTGAACCCAGGCCCATTGCAAGTTTATGGTGTCGCTAGAGCGGCAGCTGACGGGCGCCGCACAAGCGCAAGAACTGGACATTCTTGTCACTTTCATACTTTGACTCTAACAGACTTGTGTGATTATGGTGTGCATCAGTCACCTCATCGCTCTGCCTGTCCAAACCAAGCGTTGCGTTTGCTAGGTAACAAGATATACATTTATTCCGCCCCACATGTCTTGTACCTAAGTTCGGAAGCTGCGATACAACAACGCTCGCACTGACGACCTGACAGTCGCAGTGGGGTTGTCAGGTCGGGGTCGCTGGCACTCAGTCTGCTTTTCAGTGTCACCTCGCGAAAACTCAACTAGCCGGTTGAAAAAAATAAAATCCCTAATAAAAAACCATTAAAATGGAGGTATTAAACACAGTACTCATAACCGGGGGTTAGCGGTCATGTTGGTGCAATAGGGGAACCATATGGAGTAAAACTAAGGAAACAAAGTGGAAGAAAGACTCTTTAAAGGCACATCAGAAATACACAAAGAACTTATTTCTATTACGATTTATAATTCAGAAATGTAGTTTACTAAGTGCACTGGAGGAGAGTCCTAACCCTGTGGTGCTCTAGCACTGTGATGCTCTGCAACCGAAGTGACTGCTGTAGTATCCAACCAGAATCATTCTAAAGTAGACACTCACAGTAAAGGGAGGGAATGTGCAGCAGTTCAATGCAAGAGGAAAGATTCCAGCTATGTTAGTAGATACTCCCAAGTGCACTTATAGGAGCTACAATTCTGGAATAAGAATGAATTTAACAGTTCTGCTGTTAAAAACAACAAAAACAAAGGGTATAGTTACACACGGTCTCCAGTTTCTACTATCGCTGTAGTGTATGATGAAATCAGCTAACATTGTTCTTATTAGAGTATAACTGTATCCAACATTATGTGTAATATCTGTCAACATCATCCTCAGTCAACAAAATTCAGCTGAGGATGCACTAATTATTGTCTGAACGTGGTCTATTCTTCATAGAAGCATGTAATATTGTGCCACCACACCCAGTAGTCTTCCTAACTACAGAATCCTTATCCTTATCAGTATTGTAACCAGGATTCTGCCATCATATTAAAGGTCATTAACAAAGGTGTTTATTCTGGCTAATCAATATCTGGTATTGTCTAACCCCTTTGCGTATCTTACTGGTTATCCCTGTTGTCTATTGATTTGGTACTTGTTGACCTTTAGGCAACTAACTCAGCTCTGGTGACTTTTTATTCTTAGTGTTGTCTATTTTTGCCTGTTGTTATCACTTAGAATAATCAGGGACTGTTGTCCAGTTACTGGCCACCGCTAGGGTGGATTTGTTTAAGTAGGTAGGAAAAGTCTGGATGGTTGGTTTTAGGGCTCACAGTCTGTGTTGTCTTTGATCTTAATCTGCCCCTTATTTTTCTTTTCATAAAGGATTAGTTAAAAGTAATTGCAAACAAGCTCCTTACAATCAAAAAATGTGAACAGCGCCCACAGCAGGGTGAATAAAAGTGCAGTTCAAAACAAATGAAACAGAGATATTCTGACATCTGCATCCATCACTAGTAAGCGCTCGCTCATAATGTTTATTATAGAACTAATAAAAGAGCTCCTACTAGTGGCAGCACCAAGTTCAACGCTTTGTCGTTACATGTCATATGTAATTCTGCAATTCACAGCTCCGGTGCCATGATCCTAGCTCCAGGATTCTGCAATAAGGATTCTAAACATCAGTTATAAGATAACTTGAGACAAACTTTATACCTTCAATTATTATATCTTCGAGATTATATATAAGAATAACATTTACATTTCGAGTAGATTTCCTTCTGTATACCAATGCCTAATGTTAGTGTTTCCACAATGATTTTTGGAACATAGCAGTGAATTTCTCCTAATGTGGTAATCAACCTATTAATTATCTCTAATACAGCCCATCTGTGGATGAGATGGAACAATGTAATCCATGTTGGAGAGACATTGGTAAATCTGTTCCCTTGCTGTATACTCCAGGTAAATAATTCTGCAGATGGGATTTATATACAGGATCGTCTTCTCAAATCCAATATCCTGTCAGCCCATCAAGTGTTAAAAAAGTTAAGAACAGCATCCAAAAAAACCAAACTCACAACTTCGGAGCTGTCGCTTCCCATAAATAATGTTATTCATTGGACATTGTATCAAATCATTGTCAACGTATACTTGGGTGTGTCCTGCAGCTCTTGTTCTGACCCCCGTTCCACTCGATATGCACACCCCCAGGTCTTCCGCTTCCAGGATTGTTTATTTCGCTTCTCTTAAATACATTTTAAATGTCTGTTTTTTCAAGCGTTCCATCTGCCGCACACATGGATGCGAGGGGCGTGGGCTTCAGATGGTAATATGAAAATGGAAACAGAAGAAAGAGAAAAGAAAAAAATGAAGAAATAATAATACATAAAGGAGAGGAGTGCAAATGAAAATAATAACTTGTATGTGAAACGGCACATCAGTTTCTAGATAGGAATATACATGGCTTGGGTTATCATTACTCAATTACGTTGCCGGAGCTATGATTACCGGCGCGCAGTTTGTCAGTGCGATAATCTATGCACTTCTGTCCTCTCACAATACAATAGGTTCTTAAAGTTTGGTGCGTCACAACCATCCTCATTAGACTGACTCAAGCTCCGGCACCTTAATCACTTCATTACACGGAGAAATACAATGGCCCGACTCCAGGTGACACTTCTCCTGATCTTTTTTTATTCTTCCAGATTATGCTGTGAGTGCTTTACTTTTATTAGGGCTGTATAGAAGGAAAGCTTAGTAACGTTTTTAGGAAGTCAGTGCGCTGAATCCCTCAAATCATATCCATTGCAGTTTTTGTAGAGATAGGGATATTCAATAACAAAATATGCAAAAGTTTGTTTTAAAGCTGACAAGAACACTCGTATGGGACCTGCTCATGCCCTGCACAGATGCCCGAATGTATTCTCCTACCCTCTGTGCTGCCCATCATTTAGCTGTATCTCTTTCCTTGACCAATTCCTTCACAACTCCCTGGACTCCACTCAATCCAAACACCAATGTTCCTGAGAGTTAGAGCCCCATTTGTTTAGGTCCGTAAAACTTCTGCTGCAGCTTGGCCATGTGTTCCTGGCCATTACTTTATGTATAACTCATTTATGACTTCTGTATTTCTGGTCCGTTGACTACCCCGGCTTGATCTGACTGTGACATAACTGTCCACATTATAATTCTTTATTTATATAGCACCTACAGATTACGCAGCTCTGCACAAAGCATGGCAAATTGGTCCCTGTCCCCTAAACAACCTACCACTATGCTTTGGAGTGTGGGAGGAGACCGGAGGACACCCACACAAACACGAGAGAACATACAAACTCTTGCAGATGTTGACCTGGGTGGGACTTGAACAAGGACCCAGTGCTGTAAGGCAGAAGTGCTACCCACTTTAGTCTGGACCTCTTCTCTACTTTGTCTGCACTGACTCAGTCTATCATTGACCATTTCTTGTCTAACCCCCTGGTGCTTTCACTGGATTCTCTGGCACACCAAAGTCAGCTGCCATCAGTATAGAGATTAGCTTGAGATGGTAGTGGCTCTGTTGTCGTGTTTCAGCAAAGTCCAGATTCCAATATATTCCATATATGGATTAAAGGGTGAAAATACAGTCTCCGAGAAGGCACTTGGAATCCACCCAAATTTAAACAGGTTGGTGGAAAAATAGGCAATGGGCCTTTATAGTATGGTGGTTCGTAGACTATTGAACATGGTGCCACAAGCATACGAGAGAGCAAGAGTTAGAACTGCAGGAGGAAAGATACTGATGCAGCAAATGTAACTCATAGATGACGCAGGCTACAACCTTTAACTTAGTATCTAGTTATAAGGCTGGAAAAAAGACTTGTCCATTTTTAATTATTTTTTTTTTTATATTCAAGTAAAATACTGCTACATCAATCCTTCTAGTAAAGAATGACTCCATAATAGGGAACCTAGTGGGACATAGGAGGACTACAGAGGTAGAGTTTGAAGCTGCCGCCTTCTATAGGTCGGGACAAATATATGGTTGGAGCTTGAGTTATACTGTCCTTATTAATCATTAAACAAAAACATCTAATTGCCACACAGACTTTTTATGTCTTTTTACAAAAGTATATTTATGATTTGATCATAATAGCCAATGAAAATTCCTTGTAAAAGAAATGTGTTATTGCTATGTACATACAGAGTAAAACATATTAAAGTGACCTCTAATGAACTAGAAATGTCACCCATGACTGCACCGGTGTTTTAATCATTAACAAATCAATTATTTTCTTGGTTTTGCTTAGTTTCTCTCATTAACAGGCAGTATAATACTTAGAGCGAGAGGGCATTATAGTTATTTTTACCACTAAAGCTCTAAAGTACAAAAAACTTGATTACTGCAAAAATTTTTACTCTGAAAATTCTTCTTAGTTTTTCGTTGCAATGGATGTTTCTTAAACAAATTGTAACAATGCTTCTGAATGGATGCTCCATCTAGAATTTTACCGAAAAAAGAAAAAACATTTTTATTGGTTTCATTGGGGTCTTAGGGTTCAATTTTCTATATATTTCTATATATTTTATATATGAGCAGTTCATTCAATAAATGAATTTCTTGGAACAGAGCCTTCAACAAATTTAATTACTGGTCCGTCACGATCCCGATTCGGCCGGTCTGACGAAGATGAAGTCCGGCGCGATTCACAAAGCTCATGCACCCGAGTTCACCTTCTTATCCCGATGCTTGTACAGTAAGTGTGGGTCTATCGCACAATTCGAATTATAAAATCCCGGGCATAGGCCAAATCGTCAGATTGTCCGACGGCCAATAATAGATGACGCGAACATACTCGTCCGAGCTTGATGCTCGGTCGAGCATTAGCGTACTCGAAACTGCTCGTTGCTCGGACGAAACTTCGCCCCGCTCGAGAGAAAATGGCAGCTCCGCCGTTTTGCTTTTGGCGGCAGAAAAAAGCCAATCACAGCAGGAGACTCTGGCACTCCACCCAGAATGAGGTGGTACCCTTCACGTCGATAGCAGTGGTTGGCTGGCCAGATCAGGTGACCCTGGGATAGACTAGCCGTGCCCGCGCTGCTCGGATCATCGTGTCTGGATGCCGCAGGGAGAGAGCTGCTGCTGGTCAGGGAAAGCGTAGGGTGTTTTTAGCTTACTGTTAGGCAGGAGTGATTCTACAAGAACCCAACAGCCCTTCTGAGGGCTACAATAACGTTATACTTTTTTTTTATTTGCAGCTAGTACCATATTGTGAGGATTGCAGGGGAACTTGCTACCGTGTGTTAGTCTTAGTGACACACATATCCACCTAAAACCAAAGTGGGAAAAATTTATTAGGGGTGTTGATTTCAATAGGCACAGTCTGCATTTACTTTTATTTTACGTGTTATTTTGTTTAATACTCAGTGTCATATCATCTGGCATAGTAGTGTGCTTCATACTGGCTAGAAAAAGCCATAGGAGAATTCCAAATGGCTTACTTACGCCTACAGTAGCTTAATATTATTGAGTTCTGGTTGATCTGCTGGTGGCTGTACTTGCTGCAGTGCATCTACTAGCAAATTGTGAGCAATTTGTAGTGAGACTTGCGACCACTGTGTTTTGGCTTAGTGACGCACATATCCATCGCAAAGACAGAAGTGGGAAAATTATTAGGGGTTGGATTTCAATTAGGCACAGTCTGCCATTTCCTTTTTATTTTACGTTATTTTTTAATAACTCAGCGTCATCATCTGGCATAGCAGTGTGCTTTCATACTGGCTAGAAAATAGCCACAGCAATAGGATAGCATCGTTTGGTTTTAAAACTAAAAAAACACAAAAAAAAAAAAAACAAACAAAAAAAAACACAAAAAAAGTTAAAAAAAATTAAGTTATAATCTCATTTTCAAAATGTTTAACCGAGGCGTAGGGTAGAGGAGAGGGCGGGGAGTGGGCGTCGAACTATGCAGGGGTCAGAGGCGTGGTCCTGGGCGGGGTGAGACACCACCTGCTTATCGAGGGAGCAGGGGAAGCCGCAGAGCTACACTCCCTAGGTTCATGTCTGAAGTACTGGGACTCGTGGTAGAGCACTGTGAGGCCAGAACAGTGCGAAACAGGTGATGTCGTGGATGCCGACAATGCTTCGAGCAATGGTCCACAGTCAGTCTTCCACGCAGTCCACCCAGTCACCGAAATCGCCACCTCCAGCTCCTGCCACTCAGCCTCCTCCCCCCCAGTTGCCCCCTCAGGAAAATTGCCATTGGAACCGGCATAACTCTGAGGAATGTTTCTGGACCCTTCCCACAGTCACAAACCACTGTCCGGTTGCTGCTGAGCAATTTTCCGATGCCCAGGTTTTCCACCAATCACCGTTGTGGGTGATGAGACCTTCTTGACGAGTGGAAGAAGTGTGTAAAGAGGTGTCGACGGATGAGGAGAACGGTTGTCAGACAGTGGGGAAGTTGTTGTCAGGCGGAAGTCGAGGGGGGAGAAGATGAGGGATCGGAGGATGATGAGGTGACAGACCCAAGCTGGGTTGATAGGCGGGTGAACACAGTGCTTTGAGACGGAGGAGAGTCCTCGACGAAAACAGGTTGGAAGAGGCAGTGGGGGGGCCAGACGAGAGGCAGGGCCAGAGCTGGTGCATCAGCGCCAAATGTGTCAACTAGTGAAGCTCCGTGGCGAGGGCTCCTGCGGCGAGGGCTAGATTTCAGAAGTCTGGAGGTTCTTTAAGGAAACACCGGAGACCGACGGACTGTGGTTGTGCAACATTTGCAAACCAGGATCAGCAGGGGTTTCCACCACTAATAGACTTAACATACACAGAGCGCAGGCATATGAATGTAAACACCCCACTCAGTGGCAACAAGCCGTTCAACTCGGCCGTGCACACACATGTCCCTTCCCTGTGTCAGCTGATAGTCAGCCCCTGCCAGGACCCTGCCACAAAACCCCATCGTCGATCCACGATCCTCCACAGCATCCACCAGCGTCGCTGGCGGAAACGCAAATTATGTGCAAAACCACCCGCCTGCCCAAGCCCTTAATGTCCCACATCTCACAGATGACTTAGCTGGGAGATGCTGACACTTATAGGTAGTAGAGAACGAGGCCTTTCGCAACCTCAAGGCGGCGGCCGCCCTCGTATTCGTGTCCCCGCCGCCACCTTACTTTACCGATGTGCCGTCCCAGCCTTGCACCAGCACAATGTCAGACAACATCATCCGTTGCCGACCACACGCGTTTCATGACAAGGTCACCTGACCAACGGACACGTGACGAGTGGCTGCCGGGCAGGGCCACTGATATCAACTGACGGCACTTGGGTTAACTTGGGGAGGCGGGAGCGAGTCGACCGCGGCTGGTCATATATGCCGACGCCGCGGAGTGCGAGGCCTACATCGGTCCAGGTGTTTCAGGGACTCCTATGCCTCCTCTCCTCACACCCATCCTCCACACCTCCTCCGAACTACAATCCGTGGGATGGCCGCCATCAGCGGTAGTCTATAGGCACAGCAGCAGTGCGTCGCTAAGCGACAGGAAGGCGGTGCTTAAAACTGATGCGCTAGGCGATAAAAGGCACACAGACAAGAGTATACAGGGCATTTCACGGGCAGATGATCTGTGGTGGCACGCTGAAACCTGAAGCCAGGCATGGGTGTGGTGACAACGGGCAGTAACCTGGTGGCGGCGCTGCAACTCGGCAGATGACACATGTGCATGCCTGGGCCCTGTGTTTAAATCTGATAGTTCAGCGTCTCGAGACATACCCCAATCTGTCGGTTTGTCTCACGAAGGTTCGCCGCCATATGTGCGCATTTCAGAAGTCCAGCACAGATGGATGCCACTCTCAGGGAGCGCAGCGCCGCCTCCAAACTGCCCGCTCACCGACTGGTTTGTGCGACGTGCCCACGAGGTGGAATTCACACTGACCATGTTATCCAGAGGCTACCAGCAGCGCCGATCGATTGTAGATGCCAGATCAACTTACACCAGAACTGGTAGGTCAGGTCAGTCAGTCCTCAAGTCTACATAGGAGTGCGTGATGGCTGAATATCGTCAGAGCGGGTAACTTTGAGGAGTCCAACACAGAGGTCGTGGCGGATGCCGCCTCACAATCCGATGATGGCATGTTGAAAAACTATCTGATCCGATGAAGTGGAGCTTTGCGCTCGTCACAAGTAGACGGGGGAAGAAGCTCCCTTGTTGATAGCCAAAGCACCCTTAGCGTCTGTTCTCAGCGCATATCGGGGAGGTGGAGGATGAGGAGGAAGAGGAGGAGAATGTGGCGAGGACACAAGAGGGGACCATTGTTGAGTCTGCACTGTTCAGCGTGTCGCCGAAGAAGAGGAGTTGGAGGAGTTGGAGGAGGAGGAAATGAGACAGTCAGCCAGTGAGGGGGAGTGAATTCATTAAGCGTTGTACTCTGGCGCATATGGCAGATTTCATGATAGGCTGCTATCCAGTGACCCTCGCGTTCAAAGAATTTATTCCACACCGATTACTGGGTTGTTCACCTCTCGGACCACGGTACAAGCAAAATCTTTACACTCTATCCTGGGAGGAAAGGAGTGTGAGAATGCATGAATACCAGCAGGCCATGGTGCACAAGCGAAACAGGTATTTCCCTGCTGACAGGCTAGCGGCAGAGTGTGTATTCTGCGGGACAAGTAGCGAGGGAGAGTAGGCGAGCAGCAGATTGTCCAGCAATGGCAGGGTACGCTTTACAAGGCTTGCCAGCTTGATGTCACCCAGAAAGACACGTCACCTGTCCCCAGTATCGGCAGCGTCAGGGCTGATCTTTACAGAAAGAGTGAGGGAGTACGTAGCTGACCCTTACCATGTCCTAATGATCACAGCCTCCCACAACTATGGTTTCCAACGCGGACATGTGGCACGAATGGAACTGTAGCCATGGAGGTTCTTGCCTGCCCTGCGCTAGCGTCTTGGCCGAGCGGGTGATATCAGTGCAGCTGTGGCAGCTCATCACCGATAGGTAAGCCTGTCGATGACCAGCGCTGACAGCTGACTCTTATTAAGATTAGAGATGAGCGAGCACAAAATGCTCGAGTGATCGTTATTCGAGACGAACTTTCCAGATGCGCGAGTGCGCGGTCTCGAATAAACGAGCCCCATTGAAGGTCAATGGGAGATCGAGCATTTTCAAGGGACCCATGGTTCAGGAATAAAATGTTTATTTAATTGAAAAAGAATGTCTTCTGATAAGTTAGTCAGATGTATGCAAACATTCTGCAATCGATTCTCCCTGTTCCCGCGAGTATACTATCCCCGACAAGGTATCAGATGTGAAGAACAGTGAAGAATAGAATAAAAACAGTGAACACAGGATCATTTAGTGAAAAACACAGGAAGAAGGAAGAATAGATACAGATGTTCTGCACATCTGATTACTTGTCGGGAGATTCGCTGGTCCCGTGCCCCGCTGCTATCCGTGACCGATGCTATCAGTGCCCCGCGCTATCCGTGCCCAGTCTCCCGTGCCCCCATGTCTCCGTGCCCCAGTCTCGTGCACCCGCTGATCTCCGCCCATGCCCCGTGCTCTCCGTGCCCGCTGCGCTCCGTGCCCATGTCTCCGTGCCCCATGTTCTCCGTGCCCCATGTCTCCGTGACACGCTGCTCTCCAGTGCCCCGCTGCTCTCCGTGCCCGCTGCTCTCGTGCCCGTGCTCCTCGTGACCAGTATCCGTGCCCCATGTCTCCGTGCCATGTTCCGTGCAGCTGCTTCTCCGTGCCCCGTGCTCTCCGTGGCCCGCGGCCTATCCGTGCCCATGTATCCGGCCCCATGTCTCGTGCCCCTGCTGCTCTCCGTGCCATGTCTCCGTCCCATGCTCCGTGCCCCGCTGCTCTCGTGCCCATGCTCCGTGCCACATGTCTCGTGCCCCGTGCTACTCGTGCCATGTCTCGTGCCCCATGTCTCCGGCCCCCATGTCTCTGTGCTGCCGATGCCCATGTTCTCTGTGCTGCCGATGCCCCCATGTCTCTGGGCTGCCACGATGCGCCGCACGATGTCTCCGTGCTGCTACCCGGTGTCTCTGTGCTGCTCACCGGTGTCTCTGTGCTGCTTCCCGGGTCTCTGCATGCTCCCGTGTTTTTCAATGTGTTCTTCACAAATATATAATGTTCTTCACATGCTTATTTTGTTCGCCCCGTTCCGCGGTTATCTTCGACAAGTAAGAAGATGGTGCCCGAACATTGAATCATTCTTCCAATGTGCTCTTCACTTGCGTTTTCACTAAATGATACTGTGTCACTGTTTTTATTCTATTCTTCATTGTTCTTCACTGGGTTTTTTTAATTAAATGCTCGATCTCGAGAAGGGGAAAAATAGTCAGAGAAACGAGCCGTCTCGAGTCCCCTTAATACTAGAAACGAGATACAACGACGGACGAGGAATGTCCTCTCGCTCATCTCGAATTAAGATTGAATATATAAAGCTGGATTTCTACATAATTTCCAATCTACACCAGGTGAAGGAAGCTCAACTAATAATTTATACACTCCTCTCCTCCTTCATTTTCCTACTTCTCCTCCTCTTTGTACACTAAAGGCCAGAGGGAAAACTGGCTATTTTTGAACAGGGCCACTGGCTCTAGAAAGACTTTATGCATTTAATTTTTCTGGAGGGGCCAACGACCCGTTCTGTTTTAAACATTTTGGGAGTGCCACATACAGGCACTATCTATCTTCAATTTTCTGGAGGGCACCTAACCTGACTCCTCTGGTTTGAAAACTTTTTTGACTGCCACATACGGCACTAAATCTATTCCATTTTTCTGGAGGGCCACCTCAACTGCTCCCTCTGGTCCTTGAAAAGTTTTTTGGATTGACTATACAGGCACTCAATCTTTCCATTCTCTGGAGGGCCACTTACCTGCTCCTCTGGTTTGAAAACTTTTTTGGACGGCCACATACAGGAAACTTCATCGATTCCATTTTTCTGGAGGGCCACCTACCGCTCCTCTGGTTTGAAAAGTTTTCTCGGAATGCCACATACAGGCACTCAACTCTATTCCATTTTTCTGGAGGCCACCTACCGCTCTCTGGTTTGAAAAGTGTTTGGACTGCCCATACAGGCACTATCACCAAAATTAAATTGTCCCCCTAGGCAGCCTCCACACGTGTCTTTTTCCATGGCTACCTCCCCAAAAGTAGTCAATAGAGCTGCCTCCATTACATCGTCCCTTTATCAAATGCGAGGTGTGTCAGGCAGAAATTTGGGTTGTTTTCATGGATTCCACATCAAAGTTGTTAACGTAGTCCGCCCACCCTGCTGTGTTATCCACAAAATATACTGGCAAACTTTTTATACATTAACAATCTTATTTAGCGCTTCTTGCGTTCTGTTTACATTCCCCGCACCCGCATATCCTAAATTATAAAGACCGCTAATCAACTTGATGTATACAAAAGTGCGGTTTGGGGAGTAGCCTTTTTTAGGAGTGGACAGGGGCTTGGATTTGACGAAAGCTAGCCCTGGCAAACGGAGAACGCAAGCTCATGCAATTGCATTGCGAGGCTCTTGACGCAAGCCTGTTTACATATCCCCCACACCCGCATATCCTTAAAAACTTTATAAAAAGAAAGCGCACTACCAAATTGCATACTATACAAAAGGTTCTTAAGTGCTGTTTAGGCCGGAGTAGCCTAGAGACACGGGATTGGATCTGCGCGACAAGCTAATTCCGTGCCTGGAGCGGAGCGCACCAGATCCATGCCACAATGGCAACCCAATAAAATAGTTTAACTGCAGCAACCTTTATCTACTACTAGTTCATGCCTCCATACATGGTACCCTTATCAACGAGCTGTGTCAGGGCGAATTTTGGTTGTTTTCATGGCTTCCATCTCTAACTTTGTCGCCCACCTGCTGTGTAATCCACAAAATATATGGCAAACTTTATATGTACGATATTATTTGAGCGCTTCTTGCTCACATCCATTTGGTGCCTCTCTGCCACCCCATTGTCACGTTTAGAAGCCCTGAGTCCATTTAGGTATCGTGCAATGCCACTCTTAGCCCGCCGATGCTGCCGCTGCCTCTGCATGCCGTCCCCTATAGTTGTCAGGGTCAAATTCTTGGATGTTTTAGGATGATATATAGCTTCATTCGGTCACTTGTGCAATGGCCATGCTGTTGCCCATGTTTTGGCAATAAGTGCGATTAAGCAGCCTCAGAGGCATCCATGAATGTGCCCACCTGCGGTTTCCTGTACATTTCCGTGTGTTTCCTCCTTTTTGACCCAACAGGTTCCCAAGGTGTTTGGGACCAAGCTTCATGTGCAGAGCCTGGTCCCCTTGAAAAAAGCTCGAGTCTACCATGAATTCAATGGGCTCGTTATCGAGACGAGCACTGAGCATAGGGCAAAGTTCGCTTCGAAATAACGAGTACCCGAGCAGTTTAAGTGCCGCCATCTCTACCACCACCGATTTGTGTCACGTGCAAGCCAGCGTGATTGCGCCACATCCAATGCATGCGGCAAAAACCCCTGTTTAATTCGGCGCAAAATGGAAAGAGGCGGGAAACCCGATGAAAATGCGCTCGCGGACCCTTAATAAATGTGCCCAATATCTCTGGACTAAGGACACATTCCACACAACAAATGTGGGACGTATGTAGGGCACGTACCAAATATGTAAACGGGAAAAGACAGGGAATAGAGATGAGCGAACACTAAAATGCTCGGGTTACTCGTTATTCGGACGAAACTTTTTCCGATGCTCGAGTGCTCGTTCGATAACGAACCCCATTGAAGCAATGGGAGACTCAGGCAGTACAGGCAGTGCACATGCTACAGGTCCAGGTAGTACAGGCATTGCACATGCTACAGGACCAGGCAGTACAGGCAGTGCACACGCTACAGGACCAGGCAGTACAGGCAGTTATATATGTTATGGAGAACATCATGTACATAAAACATAATTTCCTTTATTAGCTTATGAGTGGACGTGTTATGTACACTGTGCAGGACTAGCAGTGGTGTGCAGTTATATATCACAGTGCAGTATATGAGCTGAGACCTATTATCATTCTGCTGGGGTTAGGGTTTCTATTATAAAAATCACAGCATTAGATTTACATTCTTATGAACCCTGGACATCTCTCATCATCTCATCTGTGCTGGACAGCAATAAAGCCATCTATACTAGAGATTAGGCGTCTGCACACTGAGGTTTGAGCAGCAGCTTTGTACCAATGTCTCAGTGCAGTATTGCTCCTCAGTGAAGGTTTCACCCCATGGACAGGTCCAGAACATGTTTCAGTCCTGGGCTGGGTAACTGCACAGCTGTAGATTCAGGTTCAGTATTGGAGCCTGAGGCTGATATTCCAGCAGTAGACAGTCCAGTATCCAGCCTGAGACATCTCTTTAGATGGAGCACTGGAGAGGATTGTTCAGCTGCAGACTGCTCTCTCTGTAGAGGTGTCACTATTTGAGAGCTCAGCAAGGAGGTTTCAGCTCTGAACAGCTCAATATGCAGGTTCACGTCACTTCTTATGGAGGTTCCAGCAGCAGATAGCTCGATAGCTAGCAGAAGATATCATATAAGACTTCAGACATCCCTAAGGTCTTCTGGACAGCGCCCCAATCAGATTCTTCTTCAGACTAATGTCTATTGAGGTCTCACCACTGGAAAGCTCTACACCCAGGTAGACATCTCTATTGAGGTCTCACCTCTGGACTGCTCTACAAACAGGTCCTTATTCAGGCGTCTCTTCAAAGGACTCACCTCTGGACAGCTCAATATTCCGATCAGACTTCACACAATAGTCTACTAAGGTCTCACCTCTGGACAGATTTCAGACCATTGTCTAGAAAGGTCTCACCTCTGGACAGCTCCACCTCCAGACACTTCAGATATTTCTACTAAGGTCTCACCTCTGGACAGGTCTTCATCCAGGACAATCAATAGACAGCTCTGCTTCTGGACAGCTCCACATCAGAATATTGTATGTTGAGGTCTCACCTCTGAACAGCTCCACATCCAGGTCCCTCATCAGTCTATTGTGTATTGAGGTATCACCTCTGGACAGCTCCACATCCAGGTCCTTCATCAGAATTTTGTGCATAGAGTTCTCCTTCTTGACAGCTCCACATCCAGGACAAGCTTCATCCATCTCTCTGGAGGTCTCACTTCTAGCTAGGTCTCATCCAGGTCCCGATATCCATTGAGGATTCAGTAGTGGCCATCTCCCCTCCAGCACTGAATCGGATCTAGTAGTGAACTACACTGTCTGCAGCCTATAGCCCTGCATGGAGGTTCAGCACTGGACAGCTCCCTGTTTAGGATGCAGAGCTGGAAGCTGCGTTTTTGCACCTAATACCCTCCTAAAATATTAACCCTTTCAAGTGCACCTACTGGACTGCACCTAGAGTGATTGTGCATGTGTACAACCATGACTGCATCACAGTAATACAAATGTCTCCTAGCACAATGCATCTCACACAAGCCCTGTAGATGCTGACACAAGTCAGCCGGCAAAGACACCTCTTCTACTCCATGGACAGAAGCTATCCTCCAAAACACACCCCCACCCAGCTTCATAGCACCTATTGGCTGAAGGCAAGGGCATAGATCATTAAATATTCAGCAGCTTCTTGTGGTCTGTGGCTGAGAATGCTGAAGCCTGGCAATGCTGCCAAGGGAAGGGAAGAGGAGGGAGGTATAGGAGGAATACACTACAGGGATTGACTGAGCCAGTGCAAGACTAAATCCTGGGAGTATGGGATGCAGAAGGATGTACAGGAACTAGGAGAAGAGAAATACTATTGTTCCAAGGAGAAGCAAGACAAGAAGCATCCACTATAGGAAAAGCAAACTAAGAAGAAGAAACACTTTTCTGCAAGCAAACTACAGGACAGAGAAGAGATGGTCTTCACCGCACTGGGATATTTGGAGTATTATTTGGTCAGCAATAGTCAAGCAGACCAATAAAGACTCTCCAGGGACATCACATAAGAGAGGGGAGAGCAACTCTCCTTGTGTATAATTTATCAGTCTGCAGTCAAGGGATATTGGAAAAACAATGTATCTCTCACAAGATAACCCTAAGTCTATGTAGAACAGATAGACCTAAGCAATGTTAGATATCACCTAAAAGAAGAGAACGAATGTGTATCCAAGGAATGACTCAAGAGATCCTGGAAAACACACACTGCGAGGAATAATCACATGCTTGTTCTGAGAACTGCTACATGGTACATCCAGTCCTGCAATGCCTCCAGCTGAACAATCCCACAGTGGATGAAGTATATTCCATAAGAAGACTGCAGCATCCTGGTGGTTAGGAGACCATCATAGGGCTGCAGTGTTCTAGAGACTGGGGATAGAGAAGACTGGAGATGGCTGATGGTGACCTGTGATGAGGATGGAGCCTCAATATTTCCGGACTTACCTGATACTTCTCTTAGCTGTAGGATTTTACTCAGTGGCAGCTGCACAAAGAGGTACATACGGAGCTAAGTATATCATCAGGTGTTTGTGGGGAGGGGGGTCTTATGGGAATTGGAGAGTGTGGAGTAATGCATCATTGTGTTATGTTGCACTAGGTCCCTATATATTGCATTGGATACAGATATACTGTTGATATAGATGTATATCTAAAGTAGGTTTGTGATCATACCCTACAGCATGTGTAGGATTACATATATACCCTATATCCTATCTGCAGTCACATGCTGCCAGTTCATAGTGAAGCTTCACTGCAGAGTTTCCAAATGGATCCAAATGGTTAAACACTTTGTGCATCTCTCATCTACCTAAGGCCATGTTTAATTTCGACTTAGGCCACAGGGGAGTCAAAGCAATAAGACCCGGTTATATGTGATAACCGATATTAAACAATTCCTATATGAACCCAAGGCTAATGAGTTGCAGGCTTGACTAGTTCAATCTGTGTGAAACATGCGTGGGAAGTGGCTGCTCCAGTGAATACATTGAATGAGGTGTTGTAAGGACGTAAAAGGGGCTTCAGGTCTTTCCTTTCGAGCTAAGAAATTGAAAATATTTTTAAAAAAACCTTAAAAAGTTACTCCCGGGATTGATGATCTAGACCAAAGTGTTGGGTTTTACTTGTATAAGTCCATAACATATCCACCAGGGGCTTATATTGTAGCTCACTTCTTTGTATTGTATATCTGTTCTCTATAAAACTCAAGCGAAAGCATAAAACATCCAAAAATAAAAAAAATAATGTTGTATAATACACCCTTCGTGGGTATGGTAGAGAATGAGTAAGATATACATCTATATTCGCCATCTTATGGACTGAATTAGATCAACATTGGCTGATATTTTTCCAGTATACTTGCCGCGATGTATGTATTGAAGCACTACAAGGATCAGCATAGCACGTAATCGCTTATAGAGCCACAGGTCGCTTCTAATCTCCATATGACATTGAAGTGAACCCAGGTACTGAAATGTTAAAGTTCCATGGACCATAGGTGTGTTTCACTGGCTCCTAGATGGAGTGGATGAATATATATATATATATATATATATATATATATATACCGTGATACATATGTGAAATAAACATAAACCTGATTGAGAGTGAGCACTGAGAAATCTAGAACACTTGCTGCTGATTCAAGTCCGGTCTGTTCTGGGCTCCTTGCTGCAGGTCTTTGTGTCCATCTATACAGTTTTCATAGAATTGGATAAGTGTAGGGCACTATAGTGGAATGTGATATATCACTGCACAGTCTTGTGTTGTCTCCTGTACCAAAACATCATATTATCTGAGAACCCTATGTATATTATATAATAAATATATTACTTGGGTAACAATAAGCCACAAGGGGGTTTGCACAAAAATCTGTTTTAAAAATGATAAAAACTAAGTGCAAGCTCCTCAACCCATTTCTGATCATTTGTATTTCTTGTACCTTCAATAGGATCCAATCGATGGATCTAAAATGGTACGTGAGGTATTCAACCTAACATGTACTTTGTCATACATATAGTTCTACCAGGCTCTGGTGCTGAAGGTCCAGATGACCACATAGACCTATTTGCATAGAATCTGCGCTAATACTTGCTGCTGACATGTAGAATGAACTAATAAAGGGAGCGTTGTACTTGTAATATCATGAGGATCCACCTATATGATGCAAAACTTACTACAAATCTACCAGCATAAGTTTGCTGGAACTTGTAGTACTTGTACATTTCGCTAACAGTGATTGTCTACCTGTGACAGAGACAGCATAGTATTCTATATATGCCCAACTTTACTCAGCAAAATAAATTATTTAGCCAACAATTTGTTCATGTTTCCATAAAGCCAGGATTTGTCAAAAAAATTTAAAACATTTTTTAAAAAATCTTCATTTCATTCCATTTTTTTGAGTTGAGGAGCTTGCACTTAGTTTTTGATTAATTCAAGTCTTAGGAAAGAGAAATTGTCTCAACCACCAACAAGGTACAGATGGTTGGAAATTGACAGAAAATAGGATGTTTACTGTATCTCTTCTTCACTATGCAATATATATATATATATGTATATATATGTATATATATGTATATATATATATATATATATATATATAAATTTTATTTATTTTTTAATAATTACATCATTTTTTAAAATTTTTGATTACATTTTTTATAAGACCTTGTAAGCTGCATTGAAGCATCCACATAAATTGCAGGTACTATGTATTAGACACTAGGGTCAGACAGTGGAGGGCAGCACTGGGCAGTGTTGAAGAATAATGTCATGTCTACAGTGCAGTCCTGTAATATGCATCAGAGAGAAGAACAATACATAACATTAGCAGGGTAACTATACATGAAATCGGAAATGTACATTCATTCCTAAAACTTGTTTCTCCTAATTTGTAACTCTTCGTAATATTTGATTAATTGCATCAATTGAAGTTGAATAAAGAGTTTGCAAAGATACTGTTTGTTATAATTTTTTACTAAAATAAAGTCCTAAATTTAGTTCATTACACTGTTAGACAATTCATACATAATCTTGTACGTTTTATTTGCATAAAGATTTATTGACCGAACAGGATCCAATGATATTTTCCATTTAAACAGGAGGAGCTTGAATCTGTGTATTTATGGTTCCGTATTTCATATTTTAGTGTTGTCCAAATTTATCAGAGACCTTTATATTCTGCATAAGGAAATGAACTAGATTGTAAGTTATGATCACTGTTCACATTGTCTTCCATTTGAAGTTGTAAATTGATGTACGGGGCTGAGGAACTACCTAACCTAAGAGCTTGAGGTTCCCAAGAAGTATCTGTGCCCATAATGTGCACCTAGTTTGATAACCCGTCTTTGTACTCTAATCTAACCAATTCCTTTTGTACCTGGTTCCATTCTCTGCACCCTTTGTAGCTTATCTTTATCCTTCTCTGTAATTGGTGCCCAATATTTGATCCTATGATTCTCTTTCCATTGTCGGTGCTGTTCTAAAGATCTACAACCTAGAACACAATCGGAAATAGTTGGTGACTTTTCATTAGAGCCATGAATCTTCAAGTGACCCTATTTCATGCATATATACAAAGTATTTTGCAAGATGTTAGATACAAAGAATTACCCCCATTTTAGCCATGAAAATGACACATTTAGGACCTCTAGAGGGAGCTTGAAACTTATGGTATACAATATATGTGTGATCCCAATAAATAACCATTAACGCTAATGTATTCATTACATTCCAGAATTGCCACCACTTAGTCAACTATATTACAGAGTAAAGCATTGTTCTAGAGAAGTTGTATTCTATTAGTAATGTTCTGGTGCTGGTTTTTAAACATATAAATGGTCAGTACAAAGTAATGGTAGCAGTAATGACCTTCTTGACCTAGTGGTCTATCCTGAGAGATGTTCTTCTCTATTCTATTTTTTTTCTCAAACAACAGTTTACTGAAAGTCATGGTCTTCTCAATTTACTTGCATGATCTTAGTAATGGTCTTCTCTAAATAATGGTCTTCTCTTATAAAAAGCCTTCTCAAAGTGATGGTTTCCTCAAAGTAATTGTATTGTCTTAGTAACGGTCTTATTTTGGTGGTGTCCTTCCTAAAAAGATGTTCTTCTCATAGTGATGGTTTTCTGAAAGTAAAGGTCTTCTCATTGTTATTGAATGGTCTTCACTTAACAATGATCAAGGGCGTAACATGAAGCTATAATATATGGTTTATAGTACTAGTCTTCTCATATCGGAAAGTGACATCTTATGTTCCTCTTGGGCCCGGTAGCAAATGCACCCTCTGCACCCCATCAAGTTACTCCCCTTGAGAACTGGTCTTCTCTTAGCAATGTTCTTCTCAAAGAGCTGGTCTTCTCTTAGCAATGTTCTTCTCAAAGAGCCAGTCTTCTCGTAGCAATGTTCTTCTCTAAGAGCTGGTCTTCTCTTAGCAATGTTCTTCTCAAAGAGCTGGTCTTTCCTTAGTAATGTTCTTTTCAAAGAGCCGGTCTTCTCTTAGCAATGTTCTTCTCAAAGAGCTGGTCTTCCCTTAGTAATGTTCTTCTCAAGTGAGTTGGTCTTCTATAGGAATTCTCTATAGAATTTTCCTTTCGAGAGGGTTTAATGCACATAAACTCATCATAAATTGAAACAAGTTTATTAAGACCTGAGTTTGTTTTTCATCAGACACCACATAGATGGCAGGTATTGGGATCAATGCTCCCGCTGCCTGTACTGTATTCTAAGTGGTGAATCCATGCTGCGTTCTGTCAGGATCCCTGCAGGAGCATCTACTGTATGTGTTCACTATTCCTCAGGCACTTGCCTTAGTCAGCCCTTTATAGGCGCAGCAGTAGGACTTCAGTCTTTGTTATTCAAAGTAGAATCAAACACTGTTGTACCCTCTAATGAACGCTACATCTTGACAGCGCATAGAATATGATAACTATTCATATAGATAATGCAGGGAAGATGTTCTCAAGAAGAAAATGACCTACGTTGATGTTGTTTGTACCCGGTTGGAGTTGTTCTTCGGTGTCACATACAGATGCAACATTTTCAGGGGAATAACAAATTCAGCTACATCTGATTAGAGGGACATTATAATTCCCCTGTATAGTAATGTAGGGGTCCTGTATGTCTTAATCCAATTTTACTCTGATTTGTAATGGTAGGTCCTATAAATATTACCCAGGGTCATAGAAAGAACGGCTCTCTATAGAGAGTTTTCTTGCCCTCCTCATGTGCCACTAATCTTTGTGCCAATAATGTTTACTAACATTGCTTTACTCATGGTAAAGTTGTCTTTCGAGGATTCTCTTTATGCCATTTTTCTCGAAACCACTGAAATTATAACCATATATGCCAGAGATATTAAGAAGATCAATGAAAAGGGATTCCTAAGTTCCTGAAATGAGGTACAAGGGACTGAATAAAGGACACAGAAAATGTGACCACTGCATACAGCATAATCTGTCATGGCACCCCAAATTTCAATGAATATTATTTAATAATTTAAAGGGTTTGTCCAGGATTAGGAATAGTTTTTTATAACCTAGGGTTACCATAAAACTACAAACAAGCCTATATTGTCCTCTTTCCTCCAGTCCGCTATAGGGCAGTGCCTCCTCTTGTCACTACCAATCTCTTTTAATAAGGTTACAATAGTGACTTCACATTGATGGTGAACACCTGAGCTGTATACCACTGAGGCCAATGACCGGCTACATAGGTCATTGTAATGTCACAGCTGTAGCCTCTGTATACAAATATATACCAGCAGCAAAGGGGGACACCATAATATACCAAAGGGAATGAGAGAGTAAAGAATAGCCTTTTTTCTTAGTTTATGGCATTATATGGACAAAAAAATCTACTTTCTTCAACCATAGTAAGATTAAGATATAAAAATATCCCTTTTATACAGTAATGAGGAAAAAAAAAATCAAATGTAACTTTTTTTTTTTTTAATTAAAAGGTTGATCTTAGCTGTATTAATGGCCGAGCTGCTTGCCGGTATATGAATGGGTTAAAAAGATGGAGGGATGTGGAGCTGCACACCTCCATGCTTAGGCAGTCAGCCGGAGAAGTGAGAGACTGTGCTTACCATTCTGTGTGATGCCTCCTTGTATAAGCCATTAGCTTGGTGTTAGGCATATTGACAGCGACTGGGCGGTGATAGTGTTCTGCGGTAGACTATTTTCAGCAGAAAGATGAATCTGTTCTGTATAAATGAGCTCTTTGTGATCCTTTGGTTTTAACCACAATACACAAGAGCTGTTTAAATCAGCGCTTCTTGGAATTGTCTTAAATGTGTACAGTGCAAAGATAAGAATGAGATTTTTAAGAAATAGGAATGATCTTTGGATGTATCCCCATTGCACCTCCATCTGAAAGTTTGTTATATTTATTGGATAGTGAATTATATTGATTATTATTATTATTCAGTGTATTCATAATATTTTCATAGACTGGAACACCATGCTCAGGTATGCCTTCCCCTACCTCTCCGCTATGGCCTCCTGATGTATTTATTGGCCCTGACACACATAGGGGCACATTTACTTTCCGGGTCCTGTGCGATCCCTGATCCGGAGTGTCCACCGGAATGCACATCTGCAGCGATTCAAGAAGATCCTGCGCCCGATATCCTGCATGTGTCGCTTCTCTGCTCAGGTCCACCATAGTTCACCTTCTTCTTCCCGGTGCGTGTAAGTGCATGGCTTGCAAAACAAATTTAAATCTTAAATCCTGCGCTTAGTTTGAATCTGTCGGATCATCCAACTGCCCTCCCCCCATTTTCTATCGCGTGAAAGCCGGCGCCGATGTGCCAAAATCTGATCGCGTGCAACACAATCCCCGGTGCAAACCCCAAAAAGTCGGGAAACCTGACAAAAATGTGGCTGTGGGACCCTTAGTAAATAAGCCCCGTAGAATTGTACTTTAACCTGTGGTCCTTTAGGCCACAATGAGCACAGTCCATAGCTAGCAAGGAGGCTTGGTACAAGAACCGGCACGCTCTGCACGTTGCCCTTAATGGCCCTCCATACAAGCCTTCATAAATAACCCTTTGAATGTGTATTTTTTACTCAATTTATGCTATTGGTGCATTTATAAAGGACCTACAGGCAGTCCCCGGGTTACGTACAAGATAGGGTCCGGAGGTTTGTTCTTAAGTTGAATTTGTATGTAAGTCGAAACTGTATATTTTATAACTGTGGATCCAGACAAAAAAAATTTGGCCCCAGTTATAATTGTAGTTTAAACATTTTTTGCTGTAATGGGACCAAAGATTATCAATAAAGCTTCATTACAGACACCTTACAGCTGATTATCTCCATCTGGGACTATAGTAAAGCATCCAAAGAGCTTCACCAGAGGTCAGAGGGGTCTGTCTGTAACTATGGGTTGTCTGTAAGTCGGGTGTCCTTAAGTAGGGGACCGCCTGTATATGAAATAAGTTGGGAAAGTACAGATATCTTCAAAATCAAATTTCTATGCCTTGCACCAGGCCACATGATGTGGGGCCATGCATGCCCACTCCTGATGCACTTCTGTTCCTTCATGAAAGCTTTATCTAGTCTACATTTCCTATTTTCTGTAAAATCTGAGTTTTCAAGGTTTCATCACCCAATGGGGAAATCTAAATTGGGCTCATGTAAAAATATTGGGGGAAACATATCATGTCAGTTTTGCCAAAGTTTAATTCTATTCCTTTACCTTGGAACAATATTTGTCACAATTTAAACATTCTAGGAATGGGCTTTCATACAAAAAACAGTAACGTAATCTTACTATGGGTTAAAACATAATGGGGCAGATTTACTTACTCGGCCCATTCGTGATCCAGCGGCGCGTTCTCTGAACAGGATTCGGGTCAGGACGGGATTTATGAAGGTAGTTCCTCCGCCGTCCACCAGGTGGCGCTGCTGCGCTGAAAATCATCTGAACGCGCCGGAATACACCGAGATGGACCAGGTGAAGGTAAGCGCTTCCCAAGCGACACATTTTCGGTTATTAAATGCGGCGGTTTTTCCGAATACGTTGGGTTTTCGTTCGGCCACGCCCCCCGATTTCAATCGCGTGCATGCCAGCGCTGATGCGCCATAATCCGATCGCATGCGCCAAAATCCCGGGGCAATTCAGGTACAATTGGCGCAAATCGGAAATATTCGGGTAACACGTCGGGAAAACGCGAATCGGGCCCTTGGTAAATGACCCCCAATATATGAATTTTTGCATTTTTGCAGGCACCAAGTCATACACATTTTTTCAGCTTTACTGCAGCCACATATTCCAATGGTGGCAAGTTACTGCTGTCATTCATCTTAGAACTGAGTGTAATGGGCAAGAGAAAATTTGTAAAAAATTCTAAAACTTAAATTTATAAATTTAAAAATTCAACGAAGCCTCTATGAATCACATTTTGGATGATTTGCTCATCTCTCTATATAAATATAGCATATAAAGTTTACATAAGTCTGAAGTAGTGTAAGAATGAAGCGCTGATACAGAGCAAACCAATAAAAAAAACATAAACTGAATGCTGATCCGCCCTTAAAGAGGGAGGGAATTTCTTCCATTTTACCTATGTGTCAAATAAAGCAAAATAAGAATCTCTTGAAATTTCCAGAAATATTGTTATCAAAAACTTCTGGTATCACAAAATTGTAGAAAATGATCTTCTCTCTCGTATTTTTTACTGTGAATAACTCCAAGTTTGATAACCCGTCCTCGTCCTCTAATCTACCCATTCCCTTCATAATTCTTATACACCGTATTCCATGTGTGGTCTAACTAGTGATTTGTATAAAGGCAAAACTATCTCCATATCAGGAGCGCCTGCGTCTCGCTTGATACAATTTGTACATCTCCCCCTCTCTTTCGGTAAAGTAAAATATTCCAAATATGAAGGAATTTCCGCATTCTTAGTTTTAATCTCTCTGGTTTGAATTATTTTCTTTTGTGTAAAAAGAATGGTAAATCCCATGACAGGAAAATAGAAAAATATCCCTGCGATGTTTTTCAAGGCTATTACAGGAGCCTGGCAGCTACAGTAGGCTTTGTAAATGATAACTCCCAGTAAACATGACGAGGCTGAAGACTATTGCCTCCTCTTGTCATCCGTTCCTAGGAGTCCACGAACAAGATTATTGAACGCTAATTACAAATGAAAAGACGGGATCACATAGAAGAAGAATCACAGCGAATGTTTTTGTCTGGAGAAATAGACTGATATTAATATGTGTCTCATTGTTCCGAAATTGAACCTTTCGTCAAAGAAAAACTCCAGTAGGGAGATTTCTCACATGACTTCAGCCATCATGTCCTCGCTGATGCTCTCTCCAGTGGAAGAGACGGGTGGCACTCTTCCCAGAGAAATCATCGGAGTGGAAGTGCTGGGAGTATGCCATCATTAAGCGAGGAGATCCAATCCCCTGACTGAAGCTTCTGTTCCAGTCCAATCATTTCTCATTAGTCTGAGGGGGTTATAAATTAATAAATACAATGGGAAACTCCAAATCCCCTCAACTTCCTTGAACAGGGTCTTGTACACCAGATGTCAGGCGGGCAAGCACTGATAAATGTGTTCCTTAGTACAATCTGCTCAGCTCCTCCTGCACTATAACATGTTGACTGTGTATAGAAAACTGTACATGTTCTCAGCTCCTCTTGCTCTATAACATGCTGCCTGTAGATAGGACACTATTAGAGATGAGCGAGTATACTCGTCCGAGCTTGATGCTCATTCGAGTATTAGCATACTCGAAACGGCTCGTTGCTCGGACGAGTATTTCCCCTGCTCGAGATCGAGCATTTAATTAAGAAAACACAGTGAAGAACAGGGAAGAATACAAAGAAAACAGTGAACACAGTGAACACAGGATCATTTAAGTGAAAAACACATTGCAGATGTATGGAAACATCTGCAATGTGTTCTTCACACATATTGTTCTTCACATACTATTGTGAAGAGCACTGTTCAGTACGTGTGTCTTCGGATAAGTTGCAGATGTACGGAACATCTGCAATGTGTTCTTCACTGTGTTCTTCTTTCAATGTGTTCCTTCAGTGAAAAATGCTCGAGTCTCCCATTGACTTCAATGGGGTTCGTTATTCGAGACGAGCACTCGAGCATCAGGAAAAGTTTGTCTCGAATAACTAGCACTCGAGCACTTTAGTGTTCGCTCATCTCTAGACACTATATATAATCGGCTGAGTTCCTCCTGATCTATAACATGCTGCCTGCAGATAGGGCATTATGTACAATCTGCTCTGCTCCTCCTGCTATACAACATTTTGCCTTCAAATAGGACACTATATATATTTTGCATCCCATACCCAGTCTATAACATGCTGCCTGCAGATATTACACTACATACCATCTTGTCAGTTCCTTCTGCTCTATAACATGCTGCCTGCAGATAGGGCATTATGTGCAATCTGCTGAGCTCCTCCTGCTCTATAACATGCTGCCTGCAGATACAACACAATGGAGCACATTTACAAAGCTCTGTGCGCAAGTTTTCTGGCGGACTTTGCATATTCTTTTTAGTGCAAACTGCTTGCACAGGTATAAAAGAAGTGTCCGCACCACAATTGTGTCTCACGTGACCCTTTTATGGCACAGCTGCACTAGTTTTCATGTAACACAAATTTCATGTAACACAAAGTGCTCAGTCGGACCATGCATCAGATTTAACATCCAATAGAATTGTGTAGCTCGCCCCATGTTAAAGGTGCATCAAAAAAAGTGGTGCACTCTGTCCGAGCAGTGCACAGGACGCCAGATTCATGAAGAACCTGCACCAGAAATCCTGGATCTGGCGCCCGCTGCACACTACACAGGCAAACTGCACATAGTACATGTTCTTAGTAAATGTTCCCCACTGTTCCATCTCTTAAGATCCTCCTGCTCTATAATATGCTGCTTGGATAATGGTCTGCATTTTCGTGTTGAAGTTAGCACAGACTCTATATATGTCCTTCATATATATTAGAAAATATGATTAGTATTGAAGAAGAAAAACAATGCATTTTTTTGTAATATTAAGTACTTGATAAAGAACTTCTGCATTTTTCCATCATTCACTTGCTTTACTGTTTACCATGTGACTGTCCAGCACTGTAGAGAATATTGGCAGAAATCACTGTACAATAGATAAAAAGCAGAAATATTTCCTGTTCTATGATGTTTGCTTTATGTTTTTTTTTCTAATTATTTTTCTCCATTCCCCTTCTATTCTCTTCCTTCCCATAGATACAACTTTATCTTTTTTAAAGCTTATCTATTCCATATGGTGACTTAAAATTGTCTTTCATTAAAAAGTATATTATGCTCCAAAAACCATCATCATAAAGCTCTACACTCAATGTTACTTAGGAAGATTCTTGTTACTTTTATGCATTTGCAATATACCTTGAGATAGAAAGCTAGAGCATAAAAGAAATGTAAAAAACGGCAATATCATCTGTAAACAGCCATAAACAATTGGCAAATACGCTTCATCTACAGCAAGAAAAATCTTCAAGTTTACCGAAAAAAATATAGAATTACAGTTAAACACCTTCATCGCAACAAATGATTACTTAAGATTTTATTGTTATCTGTAGTTATTTTATGTTGTATTTTATGTTTTATTTTAAGTCTTACAATAATAAGACAGGAGAAAAGTTGTAACATCTTCCTAGCATGATAAGTGAGAAGTGTATTTTATTTAAAGGGGTTTTCCTTGCTATTAACACTTAAAGAAGCTCCTGTACAAAGGATAGGGAAGAGTGTGTCATCTATGGGGATATCATGATAACAGGGGCCCACAAATATCCCCCAGTGCCCCAAATATGATGGCCATGCCCTGTCAGCACCATATATACTTCTATAGGACTTCTATGGTTCCATCGAAGTGCATGGAATGTTGGTTAATCATTGGAACCAATACTCCTTCCATATGAAACACCATGGAGCATGGCACAGGCAGACCCTCATTTCTGTCAGTTGGACCACCAGTGATCAGTCAAATGTCCTTTGTTCTATAGATAATAGAAAAATGTGCATAATAGGAATACTCCTTTTAATACTACTACTTTATCTAGCTGTTGTAATTGTGCATTAGGTGCATTTCCATCCTAGACACCCTTGGAATATCCACTGTACATACCATAAATGTCTTAAGGCCTCTTCCACATGACTACACTCTTCAGCCCAGCCTGGAATATACGGCCAGGTGGAGAAAGGGGAAGGGAGCACTCCTCACCCCTCCCGTCTCCATAGGAACTTCAGTGGCCACGTCACAAATTTGGCCAAAAATAGTACATGATGTATATGTTTCGCTCTGTGACTGAATGTAATAGAACTCTATATAGGGGCTGTGTGTGACTAGATCACAGCCCCAATACGGTTGTGGGCATGGGGTCTAATGAATACTTTTAAATTGGGATCCCAAGTTCCCTTTACTCCCCGAAAGAACTAGCCATTTGAATAGTAAAGCCGTTCACTTTTATGGGAGTTAGAACAGTAGTGAAACATATTTGATCAGCTATTTTTTGCACTCCCTTAATTGAATGGGGAAGGCTATTGTATGAATAGTATGAGGATCTTATGGCATCCTATGACTACCGTACACTTAGGAAAGGAATACTCCTGCAAATGTTATCTTGAAAGAGTTGTATTACTCTTACTCTAAACTATTCAGACCACTGTATATTCAGAAAAATGAGTAGTTGCTCGGCATTCATGAGGACAACCGGGAGATGAAAAGTACCGGTAAGTTTTTCTTTATTAATGTCTTGGCAACATACAGCACCGGAGCTAAGAATGGGAGAAAGCTAATTTGGACTGTCTGGGTGAGCTTTAGGGTATGGTACAGTATATTCAGTGTTGACAGCTTAGAGGCAGGTCATCATTTGTGTCAAAGTCACCATAGAAGTCTGGGATCAGCATGTTAAAGAACAAGGGCAACACAAGAGCTCTTATTTTTACCTGCAAATCGTGATGGGACAAAGGTCATTCAAGTGGCTACCTGTTTAAGCAAGATGCCTTTAACATTTTTTCAACTTTTCATTGGGTCAGAAATAAAGCCATTATCATGGGCCATTATTATGTGGGAATGTCCGCTCTGATCTTCAGTCATTTTCATTCAGTTGCCAACAGAATTTACTTGAGATTCTGGGTTGGACGTGAATTATAATTATTTGTTGGGAGCTTCAAACTACGTTAATCGATTCACTCATCTCTAATTAAGAACACCTTCGATTCTTCTCATCCTCACTCCTTCCAGGCATCTTCTCGTAAAAATGTATTTAGTGCAGAGTCCGTGAGGAGCATCCTAAGTACCACAACTGTCAATGTGTTGGCCATGGAGATGGTTACGGGGCTAGCTACACTCTCCTATATAGAGGAGTCACCTCCTCAACTTCTTTCTTACAAACATCTGCTAGAGAAGTTGAACAATTTTCTTTACAGGTTTCACCCTTGAGACAATATATTATTAACTTTATCGTTTTAAAAGCTTACTCAACAAATTTTGCATAGATTATGTGAGCGTTATCTAAGAAAAATGCCTCATTCTCCATTTAACTGGCTCTTTTCTTGCTCCCATTCTTCGTAATTAACAATTTTTACTCTGCTTTATTCCATCTTGCTAACAAGCTTTAATGAGGTGTCAGATTATAAAGCACATGCAGTCCATGGAGAGGGGAGGGTGAGGGGTGCACAGAAAGTTAGCCACAGCGACAACTTTAGGGCCTGTAGAAAACTACTAAAAATACAGAAGATATTGGTTAACAATGAGAAATTGTTTTACCCCCACATGAGCACACTCTGGACTTTTGATTTATGCAAAGTTTGCTGAAAAGTTACCGTATATACTCGAGTATAAGCCGACCCGAGTATAAGCCGAGGCCCCTAATTTTACCACAAAATACTGGGAAAACCTCTTGACTCGAGTATAAGCCGAGGGTGGGAAATGCATTGGTCACAGCCTCCCCAGTATATAGTCAGCCAGCCCCTGCCCCAGTGTATATAGCCAGCCCCTGCCCCAGTGTATATAGCCTGCCAGACCCTGCCCCAGTGTATATAGCCTGCCAGACCCTGCCCCAGTGTATATAGCCTGCCGCACCCTGCCCCAGTGTATATAGCCTGCCGCCGCTGCCAGACAGATCACACAGAAGATATACAGGGGTCGCCGGAAAGGTGAGTTTAGATATATTTATTTTTTTGACTCGAGTATAAGCCGAGTTTGGGTTTTTCAGCACATTTTTTGTGCTGAAAAACTAGGCTTATACTCGAGTATATAAGGTAACTATGTTTAAATGAATGGCCATCATGTAATACCAGGACAACCTGAGTGTGCCAGGGCACAAAGCTATACATTGTGATCCAAAACAGGTATTATCAAAATGTACCTTGATAAACCAGCATCTCAGCCTGTAAGACCTGAACAATGATATTGCAATGTTGTCTTTATTTTAGTGTGCTTTTTACTATATAAAGAAATGTTTTATAATTATGGAAATGAGCCGTGCTTTGAGGGAAGTTGCCAAAGTTTTTCTGGGCTCTGGTTTCACTGCATGATAAACTTAAAGCACTTCTGCGATGCCCTCTGCCTCCTCAGACCTTCCCCCCAGCCCCTTCTCCACAATTCCAGCGCATGTTCTGTATCATCTGCATTGCGCAGCCATTGGCTACTCACAGCAGCTGCGCAATCTAACCGCGAAGCAGCTTCGGAGTGAGTAATAGGCGGCAACGCAATGGAGATGATATGGCGCATGAAGAGCCTCGTGTTACCGGCTGTGGGAAGGACCAAAGGAGCCAGAATGCGATGTAGAAGTGCTTATATTAGTCAACGAAGCCAGAGCCGAGAAGGGTTAAGGTCATGCCCCTAAAGGCCTCCTGGCTAATTTACATAATTCTAAAATTATGTAATTCACTTTAAATAAAAAGCTGACCTATTAGATAGAGACAGGCTATCCATGCGTCTAAGTACCTCTATGTACTTGTTACTCACTTGACATCTCCTGCTCCCCTTAGCTAACTCTTCCCCCCAAGAATTGGACACAGACGCTGCATGACAGTTGGAATAAATAGGCCACAGTATGATGGTTTATTAAATAACATATTAACAATAAATATTATCAACATCATTAATATTAACAGTATAAAGTGCTTTACAGACCGAACTGAGAGGGGTGATTCCTAGATGTTGGCTACCTGGCTACCCCAGTCGCACTGCATCGGCTCCAGGGATGACAACTATGTCACAGTAACCCCCGTCCTACCTGTACCCATTGCCGTGTGGGAGCGCTATACAACCATCAGCTTTCATCTCCCTGTTAGTTATGCGCTCTGCCCCATCCTTCCATTATACTCCCCTAAAGATCCCCCTCTGAGGCCTTATCCCATGAGGAACTCTTCACCCTTCCTTCGTGCAGATGGTCCAAGAGGACCTGGACCTGGACCTATATAATGCTAAAGGCCCCACCTTATCTCCCTCCCGTTTTACTTCATTCTTCTTCCTCCCTTCTTCCACAGTTAACCCTTTGCCTGCTTTACCCTTGACCAATGCGGGCATCCAGATAGAAGCTCCGCCTGACCTCCTCCCCTTTTGTAACTACAAATAAAGATAAAAACGTCATTGCAATATTGGTGCTTTGATGCTGGTTTGTCAAGGTAAATTTTGATGATAGATTTCCTTTAATGTTATTATGCAACATCTCCTTTAAAACTTCCATTACACAAAGGGAACAAAATGTTGATAAATTTGATTTTATGTATTGAAAATATAGGGGGGGGGGGGATTTATCCGGGCTTGTACGGCAGAATACCTGGGTACAAATAATCACTTAGATGTATTTCTTGGTCAGAGCTGGGAATTGGGACTTATTCCCCCTCTACGCCACTTAGGTATGGAGAGGTTGGTACCGTGCCGTGCCGTGGCATGCTTCAGTACATTTCTACATCCTGGATCCATCGCGGATTGAGGGACCGGCCAACATCAAGTACTGAGGCATGGAGCACCAACACTTGATAAATCTGCCCCATAGTCTGTATTGAAATTTTTGTTCTGATCGCATAAACTTTTACAATCTAGTTCACTATAAAAGTAAAGAAAAAAAAACTACAATCTGTTTTTACTTTTTGAGGAAACCTGAGTTGTATGGTGCTTTATCCAAAGCCTAGAATAACTCTTTTGTGTAATTTTCACATCTGTTCTCATCTTAGATGCAGGTGTAAGAATTGCTCATGGACTGCTGTCTCACATTAACCTCATTAACATACTGTTACTATTTTTTAACGGCTGTGTATCATCTAATTGTAAAAAAGGGAGCAGCGGCAAAAATAGCGCTGACTCAAGGGAAACATTTTGGCTCCAGCGTGCCTGGCACCGAGCACAATAAAATCTATGCTGAGCGTCGAACAGGCCAGATTATTCAATGAACTGAATTGCTTGCTGTGTCGCTATAGAGCCTGGCAAGAATGGGTTAACCCCGCTTGGTCGATGTCGGTCTTATTCAGTGATTTATAGCTCAATAACCTAAAGCATTTTGTCTCTGTTGAAGATTATTTCCAACCGGTTCTGTAGATTGTAGAAATTTTTATTAGACTTTATATTGTTTCAAAAGGGGGTCTACCAATTACAAAACCCCCAAAATCGGCATTGTGCACGGCCCCTTATTTCTTCCAGGCATACATTTCCTGTTTCCCAGCATACTATCATCTCAACAAAAATATAATTTATTTATGCAAAATAGCTTTTGGGTGCACTGTGGGTGTGGCTGTGTTATCGGTTCTCTTTACATTATATTTGGTGCACTAGCATGAATGGCCACACCCAAAGTGCACCTGGAATATCATTTGTATCAAGTTCAAAATGAAAATGGCAGATTGCTGGAAACAGAAATGGTATTGGTATAAAGGGTCGGCTCCAGGTTTTTATTAGCCCCTTGGGCGGCAGAGCTGCAGTGGGCCCCTTTGCAGTGAACTCACGTGGCAGCATTCAAAATTAAAAAAAATAAAACTCCTGTTTCCTAAAATATTCCCTAAATATTCCCTTATTTACAGCTTTATGTGGGCCCCCTCAGCAGGCCTGGGTATGCCCACAACTGGCACTTGCCTGGGTATGCCCAGAGATGGCGCCGGCCTTTCTGGTACATGTGGAAAGCTTATAAAGTATCATGCACAGTGTAATTTCTAGGATGATTTAGATAAACGTACAAAATGAAGTGAATGAATCAACACTGCTCACCCTTCCCACATATGTTGAGTCATGATCCGCTTCGTCTGCAGGTAGTAATTATAGTATGTAACCAAGACTCTTCCGTCAGAGTGATTAAAACTTCATAGTTTATTAAAAATGAATAACATGACAAAGATAGCACTGCTGATGCGTTTCGGGTATAAGATGGCTTGAAACAAGAATTGGGGCCCTCTTTTGCCTGAAGTGAACTCTTCACATGACTAACTAGATACCGGTAGACTTCCATTTTATGAGTGTGCATAGGAATTTTTGCCAAACTATTCGGTAGTATGTGAAATATTAAATCTTTAAAACCTGTGGCATCTGCATTAAACTACTTTCCTCTATAGCCATACAATTAAAGGGATTGTCCAGGTTATACACAAACCTAGACAGGTATTGCCTTTCTGTCCTCTAAATTTCTATTCTTCATTTGCTGACTGCTATAGACAGTAGACTACTTTATAGTCACTAAACTACTGTATAATACAAGTTATACGCCAAATGATTACCAACAGGGTTGGCTGCAGATTCTAGTAGGCCCCTAGGGGACAGAGCCTCAGTGAACTCATGTGGCAGCATAAAAAATTCAGAAACTAAGACAGTCTCCTGTTCCCTAAAATATTCCCTTGTTTATCATCCCAAACATCCCCCTCATACCCAATAGCCTTATGTGCCCCCCCAGCAACTCTGGGCCCTGGCAATTGACCGGGTATGCCCAGTGCTGGTGCCGGACCTGATTTCCGAGACCATTGATTGGTCGATAATAGAAACTGCTATGACCAGTAAGTTCTCATTCAGCAGCATTTTGGGATAGCTCCACCTTGTTCTATACCTCTGTTATGAAAAAATAGATTTGAAATTAATTGGTCCAGTTTGACATTAGCCAATGGGGGGCGCTCTATCCACATTAGATGGTTGCTGGTCACACAGAAAGGTTTGGCTTATGCTAAATGGGTTGGCTACTTATACAACACTTTAACAAAGTAACTATAAAACCATAATAGATTTACCCATATTATACTAACCCTGTTAAAGTTTATCATTTACCACTCAGAATTGCGGGTTGGGAACCACTGGGTAGAAAGACTCCGGCCTTCTTGTAATATCCCAGCCGGCAGTGATTCCTTGCATCATACATCCCAGTGATGCAAGGATTCCCAATCACTTCACTGTGATTGGTCCGTGTTATCTGACTTGCACACAGGTCCGTTTTCAGGGACCTAGTACATAAGCATAACAAAAATCCACAGGTGAACACATCAATTGTAATACATTTCAAATGAGTTTGCAAGCTTATTGAAGAGGCCGGTCTTAGCAGTCAGTAGAAACGAAACGTATAAAGTTTTTTTTAACCAAAATTTCTATTCAATCGCTTTACCGGTGTAAACTAAACCAACTGATTGGAGTTACATTATGTGACAGATTTCTAATCCAGCATAAAATCCAGTGCAATATACCTGAATCCAGTGTAACTTACATTATATTACAAAATCTGCCCCAAAATACTGCACCGGTGTCTCCCCACTGCGGCTCTGACCAGGCTCTATGGTCGTCTCCTCTCACAGCCAGGCAATGGAAGAAAGAACATTTGCGTTTTGGAGAGAATGAGATGTTTTATTATTTATCATCTTCTTTCAAGCCGGTGAATAATTTGGGTCATAAGAGTAATAGATCAATATTCTGTGCTGATGCCGTTGGAGCAAATTAATAAGGGTATCATTTAATGGAGATTGAGCGTCAGTAAATCGTAGCTCACTGCCTTGAAAAATAGATGAGGTTTGTTGCTGAACGGCCATAATTAAACATCAGAGAACATTGCTATTTATTTCATTTGGTGAAACAGTGTCATTTCTACGTTAAGGCTTCATGACTTTCATGACTAATGAAGAGGTCACCAACCGCACGCCGAAGACTTGTCTGTAGTGATAGAGGATACAGAAGAAGCAGGGAGAGGCTTATGCTACACTATACAGACTAAAGGCATATGAGCTACTGTATTGTGTGCTGTATAACATGCTGCCTGCAGATAGGACACTGTGTACAATCTGCCCAGCTCCTCCTGCTCTATAACTTGCTGCCTGCAGATAGGACACTATGTACAATCTGCTCAGCTCCTCCTGCTCTATAACTTGCTGCCTCATAATAGGACACTATGTACAATCTATTCAGTTCTTCCTGCTCTATAAAATGCTGCCTGCAGATAGAACACTATTTACAATATACTGAGCTCCTTCTGCTCTATAACTTGCTATCTGCATAAGACACTATGTACAAGCTGCTCAGCTCCTCCTGCTCTATAACTTGCTACCTGCATATAGGACACTATGTAGAATATGCTCAGCTTCTCCTGCTCTATAACATGCTGTCTGCAGATAGAACACTATTTACAATCTACTCAGCTCCTCCTGCTCTATAACTTGCTGCCTGCTAATAGGACACTATGTACAATCTGCTCAGTTCTTCCTGCTCTATAATAACATTCTGCATGCAGATAGAACACTATTTGCTATCTACTCAGCTCCTCCTGCTCTATAACATGCTGCCTGCAGATAGGACACTATGTAGAATCTGCTCAGCCCCTCCTGCTCTATAACATGCTGCATGCGGATAGTGCACTATTTACAATCTACTCAGCTCCTCCTGCTTTATAACTTTCTGCCTGCATATAGGACACTATGTAGAATCTACTCAGCTCTTCCTGCTCTATAACATGCTTCCTGCAAATAGAACACTATGTGCAATCTGCTCAGCTCTTCGGCCCCATAACATGCTGTATGTACATAGGGCATTATGTACAATTTAGTCACTTTCTCTTGCTTTATAATTTGCTTCTCGGCTCCTCTTCTTCCAATAACATGCTGCCTGCAACTAGGATAATGTCTGTGCTCTGCTCATCTACTATTGACTATTAATCAGTCTGCTCTATAACATGTTACCTGCAGATAGGAAACTATGTTGGATGTGCTCAGCTCCTCCTGCTCTATAACACTTGCAGATAGGACAGTATGTACAACCTGCTCAGCTCCGCCTGGTCTATAACATTCTGCCTGCAGATAGGACACTATTTACAATCTGCTCAGATCCTCCTGCTCTATAACATGCTGCTTGCAGATAGGACACTTTGTGCAATCTGCTCAGCTCCTTCTGCTTCATAGCATGATTTCTGCAGGTAGGACACTATGTACAATCTGCTCAGCTCCTGCTGCTGTATAATATGCTGCATTGTATTCATCACTATACAAGACAAGGCATATTTTTTGCATAGTGTTTTCATGTAAACATCTCCTTAGGACACTGCAACTAAATCACATTTCCAATTAGTTCATATCTTCTACTATTCACTGGGAGCTTTTCTTGCCCTAAGCGGATAATACCTGGCGTTCGGACACTGATTTCCGATTATCGCTAATCTTCTATTCCTCCGATCACTGTATTAAAGTGACTCCAATTTCATGTCCAGCTTCATTCCCAGAGATTTCAGGAGCCTGGCTGCAGAACGGAGATGGGAAATCTAAAGCGGCTGCAGATAAAAGGCTGGAGAAACAAAGTATTCGTGTCTCCTAGAGATGGATACAGAATCCGATCCCTGAAATACTGCAATCCCGTTCCAGCTAAATCAAAATGCAAATACACAGAGGAAATGTCGGCATTGATAAATCCTGCTGGTAAAACTCATATCATAGAAGTTGTACTGTACCATCTGGTGCCATCGCAATGTATCACCGCTACATACAGATACCCTGGCAACCCTCATTCATCATAACACAGACGCCAAACTCTGCAAGGCCAGAGAGGGAGCCGCAACCACTCATGGCGTTGTCAAGCCAAGTATCTACATTCATGTGGCTTCTGTTTTCCTACTTATAAATGCTCAGCAGGTTGTCACATATACCAGCGCTCCAGCTTTCCTGCGGATTGTGTCTGGTTCCTGGTAAAGTGTCAGGACATTGCGATTTATATTCAGCCTGTGCAGCCTATGGCTAGTGTAGCTGAATACACGTGCGGTGGATGCGTCACATATTGGACATTTTTCTGCTTAGGAATTATCAAGCCAAAACAAGGAAACATTAAAAGTACACAATTTTAATGCAGGAAAACACAGATAGTTTACAATAATGTATTTGGTTGGACTGTAGTGTCTAGAGCCCACCAGTATTATACTTAAGCCTGAGAATCAGGGGTGCACCAGCTATTAGCGAATTGAGTCTCTTGCCTCAGGCAGCACTCGGATGGGGATAGCATCAGGGGTGCAGTTAGCTGCTACAAAGCAGGACCTGCAACTTAGAAATAGTGTCTCTTTACATCTGATGTTATCATGAGTGTAAGACACTGCACGGAGAATCAAATCGCAAAAGAAATACCTGATATATTACTATTGGATGGGGTGGAGAGGGCTCTACGCTCTAGCTCGCCTCAGGCAGTGTTTAGGCTCACTCCTGTTGGCGATTCATGCAAATAAGAGTGATGGGGACCCGAGAAATACAACAATAATACAGGGGGGCCTAGATGACATCTCAGAATCTCAATGTTGGGGATATATCATAAGAGGAGATACAATTGTGATACTCCCACTGCTGGCTTCTGATGCACCCGATATACAAAGAGGCTCCAGTCTGATTGTGCACCTGAGAGAAATGCAAAGTCATCCCCAACCCCCTCAATGCCTCTCCATGCCCCCTAATTACCCACTTGAAGTGCGCCAGCAGCGGGGTAATTCTCCCATATATTTATGTGGATGCTTAGGATGCTTGACACGCTAATGCAGCATCTTTGTGTGTACATTGGGGTGGGCTGCTAGGGGCCATTCCCAGTTAAGGGCCCAATTACCAACCTAGGGATTATGTTGCTCCCACGTGAGTCTGATCTTGTATAAATATATAACAAGCACATACACGGACCCATTTACTAAGGTCCTTGTGCCAGTTTTCTGACGGGTGTCGCACTTTCTTTCTAGTGGAAACAGCTTTCACAGGTATTTAAGAAGTGTCTGCACCACAATTGTGTTGCACGCAACCGTTTCGTTGGCACATCTGCACTAGGCATCATGAGACGCAAATCAAGGGGCGTTCCGGCGCTCAGTCGGACCTTGCCCCAGATTTAGCATGCAAAGTCTGTCGCATGCCCAATGTTAAAGGTGCACCACAAAAAAGATGGTGAAATCTGTCGGGCCAGTGCAAGGAAGGGACAGATTCATGATTTCTGGTGCACGTTCTTGATGAATCTGGTGCACCCAGAATTATACACGGGCAGAGCACTTTTAGTGAAGTTTACTAAATGTGCCCAACAGTGTTTGCCCCTGAAATAGAGGACCTGATTAGTCTTATCCTCCAAAGGACGCCAAGACTTTAATGGTCATGGTCATGTACTGGGGAAAAATGTACAGTAGTGCCCTTGTTATTAGTAAATACATAGTATACAGAATTCATCTACATCTTAAGTTGAATAACTCTGTAAATGCATTGCATTATTGGGTTAAGGTGGAGACATGTATTATAACTCACCGCATTTTCAGTTCTAGAGCGTTGCATTGGAATTTCCCAGGGTTCCTCGCTGGCTTTTTGTCTGAGTAGAGATTGATGTGGTGATTTTATGCTCTGGGAAGTGTACCACTATAGTGTACATGATGTTAGAGCTAACAGATGATCATTGTTCCGGCCAACAGGCTTGTTGACAGTTTCCATTTGCAACCAGCTGAGTATGAATGCTGCAGTGGAGGATGGTCTGGGTTAGGACAATTAACTTAGGGAGAGATTTAGGATATCTCTTTTAAATTGAGTCACCAACAAAAAAGATATTTGATTTCCACTGCGTAGTAGATTTATCTTTTGTTGCTTGACATTAGCGTTAAGCGAACCGCAAAGTTTGGGTTTGTACTGCTCTTAAATATGCAGTCGGTACTGGCACCAATTGTGGGTGTTAGCTTTTTAAATGTCGCTAGAAAAGTCGCCAACATCATTTAAATCACTGCGGCTGAGGCCATTTTGGGGAGGTTTACTCCTCCCCAAAACAGTTTCAATAGCAGTGGCATTTAAACAGTAAAAATCTGCGATCGGTACCAAGACTGATCACGGGTGTTACTGGTGGGGGTTCAGGTCTGGGTTCAGTATCACAACCCAAACAGATATTTAAAATTTGGTTATGGCTGAACTTATAAACCAAACTTGAACTTGACACCAAAATTATTCTACTACTTGATCACTACTTTCTTCCTTTTGGTTCGCTAAAATAAAAACAAGAACTTTGTGTCAAATTTCGATGCCATTTCTATACAATAAGGTACCATTAATCCACTCCACCTTTAAGCCACACCCACCTTCAGAAAAGATCATAAGTCTGTCAAAAAACCCCTTGCTTCTATTTTGGAAAGTAGCAAAGGCTGTGAAAATTATCCAAAAACTTTTAACACAAATAGAGGAAAAAATATACAAGCCCATGGTTGGCGCTTTTTCTTTTATACTAAAAAGGCTATGATACACACCCCCTACTAAAATATAGAAAATTAACATGACTTCAAGTTTTTCCCACGAGAGACTTGTGGAGAACAACTAATATGGGACACAAGTGAAGAGATAGTCTCAAAAAGAATTTCTAAAAAATCACTGAAATGGACAAAAATGATATTTACCTTCATCTACACTTTGTTTTTGTAAGTTTGCAATTTCAAGGAAGATCGAAGAGACATATGTGTCTGCCAAGAGGCGTCGTCATTAAGCGGAGATTGATTTCCTTGATCTAGTTAATGGTGGATTTACCAGTGCTTACAGCCTTAGTCATTACACTAGCTGAATAAGCTTGAGTCAGTTGGGCCTGACATTGCTGATAATCCTCTAACATCTCATTACACAGAAATGAGTTCAATTTCAGCATTAAATTACAGTGCAAACAAGGAGACGGAGACTGCAATGTGTTCAGTCAATGTAGTGGCAAGATGGGAATTGGTGCACACTACAATGAGAATGGAGACGGTTTTTGGATCTTACAATAGTGTTGTATGGAAAAAGCCAAACATTGCAATGTGTACTTTCCAATGTAATGGGTATAGTACTAGGTGGCAGCACTCCAATACAAGGCTTCATTGCTCTCTGGATAGCTCAGTATGCCATAATAGGTCAGTACTAGGTAGGTACTAGGTGGCAGCACTCCAATACAAGACTTTATTGCTCTCTGGATAGCTCAGTATGCCATAGGTGAGTACTAGGTAGGTACTATATGGCAGGACTCCAATACGAGGCTTCATCGCTCTTTAAATAACTCAGTATGCTATAATAGGTGGGTACTAGGTGGGTACTAGAAGGCAGCACTTTAATACGAGGCTTCATTGCTCTCTGGATAGCTCAGTATGATATAATATGTGGGTTCTAGGTGGGTACTAGGTGGTGGAACTCCAATATGAGCCATCATTGCTCTCTGGATAGCTCAGTATGCAATAATAGGTAAGTACAAGGTAGGTAGTAAATGGCAGCGCTCCAATACGAAGCTTCATTGCTCACTGGGTAGATCAGTATGTTATTATAGGTGGTTACTAGGTGGATACTAGATGACAGCACTCCAATATGATGAGTCATTGCTCTCTGGATAGCTCAGTATGCTATTATAGGTGGGTCCTGGTTTTGTACTAGATGGCAGCACTCCAATAAAAGGCTTCATTGCTCTCCAGATAGATCAGCATGCTATAATAGTTCACGTATATGTATAGGTTATGCACTAAGCAAAAGCAGTACAGAGAATAGAGCTACGTTTGCCATGCGAAGCTTCACCCCTCTTTTGCTTAAAAGGGTGAATATGTGATATCATATCATTTAAGCCAATGGGACCAACATCGCCTTAAAAAAAAGCTTCCTACTATGTATTGGATTGGTAATAGGAAATTGACCCTTTGCTAAGGTCGATGCAGTAGGTGGGTGTGAGAGATCTGCAGAGCAATGGTGAATAATTAATAACTAATAAATAAGATATACATGCAAGAAAAACATAAGAAAAGACAAATTCCCTTTACTGATTTCTTGCATATCTTAATGTGCTACAAATTACATTCCCTGCTGGTCTTTGCTTCACTTGACACGCAGGAGCCACCATCAATCAGAGGTTTAGTTGGGTCACTGCTGCCACTGATTGGCTGAGCTATCATGTCCTGTGTGTCAAAAGGGGCCATAAGGCAGAAACCAGTAAAGACTTGGGCAGCATCTGAACGGGAGCAGAAGGGGATAAATAAATTCAATATTGTCTTGAAATTGCTTGAAAACATGTAAATAGAGGTTTATATAGGGACTCTTCAATACAGGAGGTTGAATTCCAACTATCCCGATCCAGATCTTCCTTGATATCTGCCATGGTAGGAAAGTCATGGAGGTCCTAGACACATTGGGGCAGATTTACTTACCTGGTCCTTTCGCGATCCAGCGTCGCGTTCTCTGTCGAGGATACGGGTGTTCTGGCGATTCACTAAGGTAGTGCGCCCGATGTCCACCAGGTGTCGGTGCTGTGCTGAAGTCCGTCGGAGTTCACTGGAGTTCACCGTCCGTTGCTCGATGCAGGCAAGCGCGTGTCAAGCAACACTTTTTTTTTATTAAAAATTCAGCGGTTTTTCCCAATCCATTGGGTTTGCCGACAGCCATGCCCCTGATTTACGTTGCGTGCATGCCGACGCCGATGCGCCACAATCCTATCGCGTGCGCCAAAAACCAGGGCATAAGTAAGAGGTGGTCATTTCCCCACGATCCCCTCCTCCTCTGTCAGAATCTTACCTACAAGTAACAGAAAGATCTGGTAGTTGAATTCCAACTTGACTGATTGATGTTTTTTTACCATGGTAGCAAGTAAAAAAAAAGTCGGGACGCCATATCGAAAGCAGATGGTCTCCAGAAATTGTGAATTTGTCCAATTTTTGTTCCAACATGTATAGGGACCTTTCAAGATATAATATATCTAACTATCTATTTATCTATCTATGTAATAGAAAAAACAGCACTCCAATGCAGGTAATTGTAAGGTTAAAAGGTGGTGTCTTTATTCCAGAGTAACAAGTGGTGACGATTTGGCTCGGTATGAGCCCTCCTCAAACTTGAGAAAGTATCTATCTATCTATCTATCTATCTATCTATCTATCTATCTATCTATCTATCTATCTATCTATCTATCAGTCTGTTTGTCTGTCTGTCTATCTATCTATCTCTCTAGTAGGGGGGTTACTAATTAAGTTATTTTCACAAAAGTTCATCCCTATGAATCTTTGTGGGAAAGTAAAAGATGAGTTATTAATGAGATTCCCTGCTCCCTGAGTGTTTTATGAACCTCCTGCTCAGCAGAACTCACTAAACAGGCACCTGTTACATGGCTATTTAAAATATACTCAATCTGTTAGTATTTTGGCAGGGAGCGTGCTCCAGCACGAAGAACGAATGAAATAAATAAAGCGCTATTTATTTCTCCAGCACACAGTGCTCAAATATGCCCCGGAGGCACATTACAGACACATTATTGTACATTATCTGCAGATAATCCACCTCGCCCGCCTTAGATCAATGAGTGGCTAGCCCCTCTGGCAATGAAAGGGTAAAGAGGCCCACCTCTTGTCTGCATGGAAAGTGTTAGCAATTAACAACTCAAATGATTTATTAATATTTCAGCTATTAGTATTTTGTTTGAAAGATTCTCAGAGGGGAATGCCAGGCCTTCTGGAGGATCCGGCTGGTGTCCAACGTGCCACAAAGCAAGGGAGTGTCACATTTTATGCTCAATATGTTGAGTCTTTGATGAAAAATACAATGGTTTGAGCTGGGAACTTCACAAACCCTTTGTATCTGAGACTCAGGGTTAGTGAAGAGGCTATTGGTTGATGGGAAACTATTATTAACCAGGACAACTCTGACATTTTGGTCTTTGCCAATATCACATTTACTATTATCCTCTACAACTACCCAAGCCCCTCCAACCATTGTATTTTCATCACAGACTCAACATATTGATTAAAAATGTAACACTCCTTCTTGTGTGCACGTTGGACACTAGCCGGATCCTCCAGAAGGCAAGCTCTACACCAGAGCCCTTTATTAATTCTTATGTGGCAAAGGGGCCTATGACCGTCTAAGGTCGAACCGTTCCCCTTATGGCTCATCTCCCACAAACATGCAAGATTCACCTTGAGATCATTAGGATATATAATGTGATATTGGAATGCCATAAGGGCCATCCACCTATTTTGGGAGAATTACTGTGGAATTATTGGTTACAATTGATGGATCTTTATCTTTATTATCTCTTATCTCCTATGATATCAAAAGAACCGTTAGAGTATTCATCTACGAATGATCTGACCACCATAGTGTCCATGATGGATCTGCAGGACCTATCGTTTCATACTTGGTTTTTGAGGCTTCCATAATGGTATGATCCACTATGAGCGTTGTGGTAACCTTTTGGGACAGCAGTGCCCACGCTACAACCAAAAACCCCAATTATATGGTTGCAAGCTGCCACCTGACAATTTTAAGAGCAGTATCACAGGTTTTTAATCGTATTGGCGTCCGGAGTTCACCAATACAATAGAAAGATGGAGAAATTTGGATGGGCTTTCCTCCAGGGGTGCCTGAAGAGGAGATGATTGACCCAGAGCAGGAGCTCCAATAACAATCCATCTCTATCCACACCTTCTGTCTCCTCCTTTAGTCCTTGGCTAGCCACAAAAAGCGCTGAGCATAGCAACGTCCTGGGCTGTATGGATCACAGAAGAAAACCTTGATGTCCTAGCTGGCAGACTCTGTGTTGGGGTGAAGGCCTGGGTGCCCTCAAAAAGGGCTCTGAGTGCCACCTCTGGCCATAGGTCCGCCATCACTGCACTAGAGTAACAGAAGATTCCTGATGGAATAGAAACCTGGAACCAGTGGAAGCACAGCTTTATCAATGTCATGTGATGCCTTCAGTATTATAGAGAACATTGTTAACCTCACATTGCCACAAAAAAGTTGGTGATTTTGGCACAGGAGACATTTGCTCAATAATTTATGACTTTTTTCCCTCTGGTCACTGACCCTCTTAAGGGTTAACTGGATGGGGATGAGTCCGACAGGTTTCTGGCAGATTCATCATTGTTAAATAGTATTCCAGCTCTAATTTACCCTTCTTTAAAGTTGAACTTGATTGGGCTTCATGGACAAAAACATTTTCATCCTGAACTGGACATAATTTGTTAATCCTTTGTTCTAACATCACCCTTATAGTGATTCCTTTGCTGGTTCTAGACATTGGTGAAGAATATGATGTTATTCCTTGTATCTGCTCTGTTATGACTATACTACATCTATCCCCGGATAGATTGCGCTTTGCTACATGTAACATCTGCACTTTCATGGTTTTCCCTTCCTTGCTGCGGGATTTACTATGCAATATGGCATACTAGATTTATTTTATTGCTATAATGGCAGCAGTATAATAACTTTTACAAGCACTAAAAGGTGTTTGGGTATGTAAGCAATAAGAAAAAGTGTGTTAACCATTTATGTGCACAGCAGGAAAAACAGTAAATCAGTTTGCAAGAGACAGACACAGGATTGCTTCTATTTTATTAATGAAATCCATCTATCCTATATTGATCTGAAATCTTTCTGTGTTGTTCCCTTACATATCCTTTACATATATCCACAGTATAGGTTATCAATATCAGATCAATTGGAGTCTGACCAGTGGTGAATATGACATTTCTGGAGCTCTAGGGTAAAGGGAAGTTAAAGGGCCCCAATAATGCAAAGATCATATCTGAAGGGTGGAGAATGGAGTCTATTTCCCCTGTTTAGATAAATCCGAACTTTCTATTATCTATCTCATCTATCTACCTATCCCATATCTATCTATCTATCTATCTATCTATCTATCTATCTATCTATCTATCTACCTACCTATCCCATATCTAATCAGCTTCTATCTATCTATCTATCTATCTATCTATCTACCTATCCCATATCTATCTATCTCATATCTATCTATCTATCTATCTATCTATCTATCTATCTATCTATCTACCTATCCCATATCTATCTATCTATCTATCTATCTATCTATCTATCTATCTATCTATCTTTATTGAACAAGTGGCAACATTTCAGTGTGAGACACCTTCATCAAGGCTTGATGAAGGTGTCTGACACCAAAACGTCAACCCTTGTTCAATAAAGATCACCTTTTTTTAATCTGGAACCCCAGAGTGCTGCCCGCTTTTTACATTTTCTGTCTATAACAGGACCAAACCAGGACCTATGGGGGTCCTGCACTCCTCCTTGTAGGGAGTTTTCATAACTGTGCTTTATTTCTATCTATCTATCTATCTATCTATCTATCTATCTATCTATCTATCTTAGCTATCGGTCTCATTTATCTTGCGAGCGATCGATCTATCATCTATGCTAGCTATCTATCGATCCATCATACTATCTCATATCTACACTCATTTTAATCTAGCCATCTATCTATTTCCTCCTATCTAGCTCATATCATCTACTCTATCTATCTATCTATCCTACATCTAATCTCCTAGCAGTCGCTTTCTATCTTCTATCGTATTAGCTATCTATTCTATCTCTACTACTCTCATCTATTTACTATCTATCTCCGATCTATCTCTCGCCTATTATGATGGATCTAATCTATCTATCTATCTATCTATCTATCTATCTATCTATAAATTTGACCTTAATTTTGTCTTTCCGGGACCTGCAGGCTCTGCACCCGTCTTTATCAGGAACTTGTACAAAAGGCTTCCTTGGATTTCTTCTCTTCTCTCATCTTCCATTTCACTCATATATATCTCACATATATCTATCTGCTCCCCTGCCTGGAGACTCCGACCTCCTGATATATCCGCCGGGCGGTAGGGCTGCCCCGGTGAACCCCTTTTACACCACAGTGCAGGCTATAGGCAGTGCACATGCATGGGGCAGGAACGCCCTACGCGGGCATACTGATCCATCGGATGTGCCACCTTCATATCTCTCAACACCCACTTGGCATGTAGTTGGCATAAAGGAGGGAAAATGTGCAATTCCTGTCCATATCCCGGGATATTACACCTATTTTGGGCCTGTATGCCAGAAAGCTGCCACACAAGCCCTGATAAATGTGCTCCTAATTGTCCGTCCAATCTTTACTCTACTATTTGGTGGAAAAGAAATAGCAAAAGTATTGTTTGCCATGGATTATGTCATGTACCTTTGGATGATCTCTCAGGCACCTTTAAGATGTGACATCCAGCGGCTGGTGGTCTTGGATCTTAGTCCACGGTTCTCAATTATCAAAAATTACAGTAAAACATTCAAAAAATGTGAAAGATTAAAAGAAAAACACAACTTTCCATGTTCTCCAAACTACCCATAGTACATCCTTTCCATATCACAAACACTTGATATCTTTATACAACATTCACTTTTTCTTGTCTCTGAACATGTAAAATGTACTTAACAGTAAAACTCCCCATGTTCCCCACTATGACTTATGGAAAATCAGACTTTCTCTTCATTCCTTACTGTTATCTGGAGAACGTATGCCTGTCGAAATCTGAGGTTTCCAACAAGTAATAGTGGGAACATGGGGAGTTTCATTGTTAGAGTACATTTTACAGTTCAGAGACAAGAACAAAAAGTGAAGTGTTATAAAGATATCAAGTGTTGTGATATGGAAAGGATGTACTATGGGTAGTTGTGGAGAACATGGAAATTGTGTTTTTTTTTAATCTTTCACTTTTTTGAATGTTTACGTATTTTTGATATGAGAACCGTGGACTAAGATCCAAGACCACCAAGCCGCTGGATGTACACTAAAAGGTGCGCTGAGAGATGTCATCCAAAGGTACATGACCTAATCCATGGCCAACACATACTTTTGCTATTTCTTTCCACCAATAGTAGAGTAAAGATTGGACGGACATTAGGGAGCACATTTATCAGGCTTGTGTGGCAGCTTTCTGGCATACAGGCCCAAAATAGGTGTAATAGACGGATATGGACAGGAATTGCACATTTTCCCTCCTTTATGCAACTACATGCCAAGTGGTGTTGAGAAGATATGAAGGTGGCACATCGATGGATCGTATGCCCGCGTAGGGCCGTTCCTGCCCCATGCATGGGCACTGCCTATCGCTGCACTGTGGTGTAAAAGGGGTTATTCACCGGGGCCAGCCTACCGCCGGCGGATATATCAGGAGGTCGGGTCTCCAGGCAGGGGAGCAGATAGATATAGTGAGATATATATGAGTGGACTGGAAGATTGAGAGAAGGAAAAGAATCCAGAACCTTTTGTACAAGTTCCTGATAAAGAAGGGTGCAGAGGCCTGCAGGTCCCCGGAAAGACAAACAAATTAAGGTCAAATTGGTAAATTAGAGTAGGTATGGTGTATGATAGAGTAGATTAGATAGATAGATAGATCTCATACATAGATAGAGAGAGATAGATAGGAGATAGATAGATAGATAGCTAGATAGATAGAAGATAGCTACATGAGGAAGGTCGCAGAGAGATAGATGTAGGATAGATAGACTAGATAGAGCTAGATGAGTATGAGCTAGATAGGAGAGAAATAGATAGATGGCATAGATAAATAGGTAGTATGAGATAAGTATGATGGACGATGAGTAGCATAGAGATGATCGATCGCTGAAGATAAGAGACGTAGGTAAAGTACTGAAGATAGAATTAGATAGATAGAGTAGATTAAAGATCGATAGATAGAATAGAAATAACGCAGTGTATGAAAACTCCTACAGAGGAGGAGTGCAGTGGACCCCCATAGGCCTGGTTTGGTCCTGTTATAGACAGAAAATGTAAAAGCGGGCAGCACTCTCGGGTTCCAGTTAAAAACAAGGTGATCTTTTGAACCAAGGGTGACGATGTTGGTGTCAACACTTCATCAAGCCTGATGAAGGTGTGTCTCACAAGAAACTGATTGCCACTTGTTCAATAAAAGATAGGATAGATAGATAGATAGATAGATAGAATTAGATAGATAGATATGATAGGGAGATAGGATGATAGATGTAGACTAGATAGATCTGATAGATAGATAGATAGATAGGGTATAGATATAGAATTAAAGATAGATAGTGGGGGGTAGTAGATAGCTAGATAGATGATAGTGTGAAGCGTAGATAGATAGAGTAGATCGATAGATAGATAGATAGAGAGATAGATGTGATATGGGATAGGTAGATAGATTGAGATGAGATAATAGAAAGATCAGATTTATCTAAACAGGGGAAGACCTAGGACTCTCATTCATGTCCACATTACAGATATGATCTTATGCATTATCTGGGGCCCTTTAACTTCCCTTTACCCTAGAGCCCGAAAGTTGCATTTCACACATTGGGTCGAGACTCACACTGTGATCTGAATATTGATAAACCTATACGGGATCTCTGTAAAGGATATGTAAGGAAAACAACACAGAAAGATTCAGATCAATATAGGATAGAGGATTTCATTAATAAAATAGAAGCCACATCTGTGTCTGTCCATTGCAAACATGATTTACTGTTTTTCCTGCTGTGCACGTTAATGGTCAACACACTTTTTCTTATTGGCTTACATAGCCCCACAAACCTTTCAGTGCTTGTAAACGTTATTTAATGCTGCCATATAGCACAATAAAAAATAATCTCGTATATCTAGTATGGCAGTAAGAAATCCAAGCAGCAAGGAAGGAGAAACATCAATGAATAGCGCAGATGGTTTACATGTAGCAAAGCGCCAAATCTATCCGGTGGATAGATGTAGTATGTCATAACCAGGAGCACCGAGGTACAAGGAATACATCCTATTCTTCACCAGCATGTCTAGAACAGCCTAAAGCGAAACTATAAAAGGTGAGTTGAGAACAAAGGCATTAACAATTATGTTACCAGTTCAGGATGAAAAGTTTTAGGATCCAACGTCCAGCGCCGCCTTCCCCCCACCGCGTCCTCCTCCCCCCCCTGCCTCCCCCCCTTAATTAGTGGACCATGACCCGCCCCATCTCCCCCCTTGTATAACCACAACGAACCCGCCCGACGAAAACCACTGGCGATACACTAAACGCGCCGCATTGCCCGCCCTGGCCTAGCCAGCTGGCCATTCCTATGGACGCTACAATTAAAGCCACGATACGCCGAAGCCGTGCACTAGGGATCTCCGCTTGCTCGCCTGCCCTGGAAACCTAAATACCACTTGGTCTCTTCCCACACCACAATACGTCAACATGGACCCCCCCACTCGCAATCCTCAAGACTTCCCTCCTCTTGCACACGCATCTGACCAGCCCGGCTTCCCCGCCAGTTACCTCGTAAAGAAGAAAATTGCGAAGCAGGATATGTCACGGTGGGTATTGTGGGCTCAAGTACCTCACTTACCCCTCCTAGGGAATGAGAAGTGAGGGAAATTGTGTGGCTGTGTGGGCGTCGCTGAAGAGAATTCCTAAGGAGGGGGGAATGAGGGAGCTTAGCTGAGTTACACGGTGACTCAGCTGAAGAAAAATCATGTCCCTTTTGACTTGGTATCCAGCAAAGATACCAGCAAACTTTTTTAAAAAGTAACGGTTCTAGCTGATCTAAGCTATTGAGATTTTTTTTTACAAAAAGCATGGGGCCCAGTAGAAGACTATTGTAGGAACCTGTCATAAGGTTTTTTGACGTTTTGTTTTGCTCTCAACTGCCACCTGGGAGAAGAATCCCCTAGGCGCGTACTTTAGTTACGGCAGTCCCGGGGGGGTAACATACGAGATAGGTTCTGAAGAGTGTGTTCTTAAGTGATTTGTATGTAAGTTGGAACTCGTTATATTTTATAATTGTAGTTCCGACCCTGTTTTAAGGCTGTGACAATTGGATTTTAAAAAATGGTGTGTCTTAAGGACCAGAATTAAAATCTTTTTTAATTGACACCTTGATACCAGTTATAGTGATCATTGTTAGCTTAGGGACAAAGTATAGTAATTACCAACATCAGAGAGCTGTTGGTAACTCGGGGGCATCTGTAAGGCGAGAGAGTGTTTAAGTAGGGGGGACCTGCTTTGTACCATTTGCGGATTTACATACATTTAACTCATCTAAAAATGAGAAGGGAATTAAGCAATCTAACAATCTAGTTAAATAGCTGTTACTTTGGATCACATTTATTTATCTGGTCCAGCGAGTTCCCCAAAAGTGCATTGCCCGACATAATGCACTAGACTGTTCACCCGATATCCTACATGTGTCGCTTCCCCGATCGGTACGACAGAGTTCACCTTCTTCTTCCTGGTGCATGAAGTGTGACGTGCCGACACAATTTGAAAGTTAAATCCGCGCTCAGTCCGAATCAGTCGAGCCTCAATGACATCGGGGGAGTGGAGTCTAGCGCCTGCCGCATCGGGCCACCGAAGGGTGAGTGTAATCAGTTTTTGTTTTGTTTTTAATCTGGGGTGGCTCTATATACTGGGGCAGGGCTGTATGATAATGGGGGGCCACATGCTGTATACTACTGGGGGCAGGCTGTATACTACTGGGGGCGGACTGTATACTATGGGGGCTGTGCATGTATACTACTGGGGCTGTGTGTATAATACTGGGGCATGTGCTGTATACTAACTGGGGGCAGCGCGTATACTACTGGGGGCAGGCTGTGTATACTACGGGGGCTGTGCTGATACTGACTGGGGGATGTGCTGTATACTACTGGGGGGCAGTGCTGTATACTACTGGGGCAGGCTGTATACTATGGGGGCAGGCTGTATTTTACTACTGGGGCTGTGCTGTATACGTACTGGGGCTGTGCTGTATACTACTGGGGGCAGGCTTGTATACTAATGGGGAGGCTTATACTCTGGAGGCTGTGCTGTATACTCACTGGGGGCTGTGCTGTATATACTGGGGGGCTGTGCTGTTTCAGGGGGCAGGCTCAGCTGCATATACGGGCAGGCTGTATTATACTGGGGGCAGGCTTGGGGTGGCCTATAAAAACTACAGGGGGCAGGGGCTGTTGTAATGGCTGGGGTCTACTAATGGTTTAGCAGCGTTGCTAATGGAGGCGGCCTGGTGGCTTCTATCTACTGGGGCAGCAGGCTTGTCTATCTATCTATCTATCTATCTATCTATCTATCTATCTATCTTTATTGAACAAGTGGCAACATTTCAGTGTGAGACACCTTCATCAAGGCTTGATGAAGGTGTCTGACACCAAAACGTCAACCCTTGTTCAATAAAGATCACCTTTTTTTAATCTGGAACCCCAGAGTGCTGCCCGCTTTTTACATTTTCTGTCTATAACAGGACCAAACCAGGACCTATGGGGGTCCTGCACTCCTCCTTGTAGGGAGTTTTCATAACTGTGCTTTATTTCTATCTATCTATCTATCTATCTATCTATCTATCTATCTATCTATCTAGACTTTCTCTTCATTCCTTACTGTTATCTGGAGAACGTATGCCTGTGCTTCTAGTGCAGGTCCTGGACAGGCGACACAGTATTTATATGAAATCCCTGCAGATAGAAAAATCGATGGCAATAAATAAATAACACACTCAGATATGATTTATGGGCAGCCTGAGGAAAATCACCCTGAAGAGAAAACCGAGGAGGCAGCGTTAACCCATTCAGGGGCTGCCGGTTTTGTTAGGTTGGTTAATCTTGATCTTCAAAGAAATAAAAATTGTTCGATCAATTTCCATCCAGAGAAATCTGCAGGTAACAGATAGAAGGCCATGGATTACAAGATCCAAGTATAGGATACATGGCTTCTGTGTCAGGAACAGTGGACTGTGGAAACCCAAACTAAGACTTATGCTGTCTAAGGCACATGATGTATCCTTTAACTCCTTCTATGACTTTGTAATAAAACCTATGCTGTATCCTTCACCTGGAAGCATTTTGTGGCCAATCACAGAGACTCTAGAGATTTTTGTTGTGAACATAGACCATTGACCTACTCTCATCCTTCCATGGTTCCATGGACGTTTCCCGTACATAATTATATTGCTTGACTATTTCTGTGACAAAACAAAAAGTATATGGAGTTTTTGAGGACTTTCTTCATGGAATTGTTGCTCCCCTAATAAGTATTCCAGTTTATTCAAAACTTTTTAATTGTATAGAGACATGCAAGGACATCCAACCAACATCAAACCAACCACTGATATGTGAGTGGTTATGATGGAGAGGACGTGCAATCAGTCAGGAAAGCCCAGTCTTCTTAACCCAAGGGAATCCAGCAGGACACAGGTATGGCAGGAAGTCCTGAGTCCTGCTGTTGGAGAGTCACATGACCCACAATTCCTGGCAAACTTTAACAGGGTAAGAATAATATGAACAACCTATTAGGGTCTTATATGTACCCTGTCAAAGTATAAGTGTCCAATAACTTTAATATAATCTTGGTTCAATAACCTGTCTGCCTATAGTAGCCCTCTGGTGTGCTACACACGCGGCACAGCTTTCTCTAACTGCACCCCTGAGGGTTCCCACTTATAACACCAGTGGGCTGGTGACTGGCATCTACTGTATCAGCAGAAATATCACTAAGACTTAAGAAAATAAACAGTCATATCTTGTCTTATTAACACCATCTGTTAACAAATCCCCCTGAGGTCTTGAAAAATGCCCAAGAGAAAGTAAACGGAGGTAAAATAACAGGAGCTAGAGATGGAGAACATGGAAACGTCTGTGGTTGGCATCATCTGTCACTGAACTAGCTGTGATTGCCTCGAGGCTTAACTCCTTGACTACCAGAAAGAAATGACATCTTATTTAGCTGATAACAATACAATGTCTGGGCAGTGATTCCAACTTATTGTCTATTTTTTCCTGAAGTCTCTTTGCTTTTGATGGATCTTGTTTTGACTACATTTTTTGCTATGGTTTAGTTAAATACCCACAGCGGCCATACTGAAATGTGTTGTATGAGATAAAAAGAAAAATGACTGCTTTAGTTAATTTGAGACTAGAATGTTAAGCTTCCATAAAAAAGAAGCCATGTTTACTGAAACAGAACCAGTCATGTCCACAACCTATTCAGAGCCACACACCTTAAGCGGCGGTTCTATTGCAGATACTAAAAGTAATTATTAATAATAAAAATATGCATAATTCTCCAATATCATTTCTGTTTCTATTCCACACTGTTTTATTGATCTAAGATCATTTCTTACTTCCAATGGATAAGAAGCTCTGAGCTCTGCTTCTCGTATACTCTTTCTCTTTTAAATAAAAACAAGCTTTTCACAGTGAAATTTCAGCTGAATTCTCTCTTGCTAGCAAGATGAAATTAAGCTCACTAATATGAAATAGAAATAGTCCATGAAGAGGGGAGGGAGGATGAGCTAAATCACAGAACCAAGGTTTCCACACCTAGTTTAGAGAAGACATAAAATCACACATACAGAAAACCTTCAGGGAAAATGAAACTGATATATTGTTATATACATGTTACTACACACACTGGGGGTCATTTACTTACCCGGTCCTGTCGCGCCCTTCAAGATGTATAGAGCATATACACACACATACAGTGATAAATACACACATACAGTATATGCAGACACCATACATCGTATACACATACAGCATATATATACACATCACAGATGCAGCATATATACATCATATACCCATTAAGGAAATGTACGGAAACTGTGGCATTAATATGTACTTAATGGGGGTCATTTACTAAGGGCCCGACTCGCGTTTTCCCGATGTGTTACCCGAATATTTCCGATTTGCGCCGATTTCCCCTGTATTGCCCCGGGATTTTGGCGCACGCGATCGGATTGTGGCGCATCGGTGCCGGCATGCGCGCGACGGAAATCGGGGGCGGGGGTGGTGGCCGAGTGAAAAACCCGACGGATTCGGAAAAACTGCCGCATTTAAAAAAAGAAATGTGTCGCTTGGGACGCGCTTACCTTCACTTGGTCGGGCCCGGTGAACTCCAGCGCGTTCAGATACTTTTCAGCGCAGCAGTGCCACCTGGTGGACGGCGGAGGAACTACCTTGATGAATCCCGTCCGGACCCGAATCCAGAGCAGAGAACGCGCCGCTGGATCGCGAACGGACTGGGTAAGTAAATCTGCCCCAATATGTACACTGGAGGATCCGGCTGGTGTCCAACGTGCCACAAAGCAAGGGAGTGTCACATTTTATGCTCAATATGTTGAGTCTTTGATGAAAAATACAATGGTTTGAGCTGGGGATCTTCACAAACCCTTTGTATCTGAAGACATCAAGGGTTAGTGAAGAGGCTATTGGTTGATGGGAAACTATTATTAACCAGGACAACTCTGACATTTTGGTCTTTGCCCAATAATCACATTTACTATTATCCTCTACCAATCCCCTGCTCCAACCATTGTATTTTCCATCAAAGACTCAACATATTGAGTATAAAATGTAACACTCCCTTGCTTTGTGGCACGTTGGACACACACTCCCTTGCTTTGTGGCACGTTGGACACCAGCCGGATCCTCCAGAAGGCAAGCTCTACACCAGAGCCCTTTATTAAATCTATCTATCTATCTATCTATCTATCTATCTATCTCCTATCTATCTATCTATCTATCTATCTCCTATCTATCTATCTCTCTCCTATCTATCTATCTATCTGTCTATCTATCTATCTATTTATCTATCAATTTGACCTTAATTTTGTCTTTCCGGGACCTGCGGCCTCTGCACCCGTCTTTATCAGGAGATTGTACAAAAGGCTTCCTTGGATTTCTTCTCTTCTCTCATCTTCCATTTCACTCATATATATCTCACATATATCTATCTGCCCCCCTGCCTGGAGACTCTGACCTCCTGATATATCCGCCGAGTGGTAGGGCTGCACCGGTAAAGCACTTTTACAACACAGTGCAGGCTATAGGCAGTGCACATGCATGGGGCAGGAACGCCCTACGCGGGCACATTGATCCATCGGGTGTGCCACCTTCATATCTCTCAACACCCACTTGGCATGTAGTTGGCATAAAGGAGGGAAAATGTGCAATTCCTGTCCATATCCCGGGATATTACACCTATTTTGGGCCTGTATGCCAGAAAGCTGCCACACAAGCCCTGATAAATGTGCTCCTAATTGTCCGTCCAATCTTTACTCTAGTATTTGGTGGAAAAGAAATAGCAAAAGTATTGTTTGCCATCGATTATGTCATGTATCTTTGGATGATCTCTCAGGCACTTTTAAGATGTGACATCCAGCGGCTTGTGGTCTTGGATCTTAGGCCACGGTTCTCAATCATGCGTAAAATTAAAAGAAAAGCACAACTTTCTATGTTCTCCAAACTACCCATAGTACATCCTTTCCATATCACAAACACTTGATATCTTTATACAACATTCACTTTTTCTTGTTTCTGAACATGTAAAATGTACTTAACAGTAAAACTTCCCATTGTTCCCCAATAAGACTTATGGAAAATGAGACTTTCTCTTCATTCCTTACTGTTATCTGGAGAACGTATGCCTGTGGGAAACGCGGCCACTCAGCGTTTAAAAAGTCTTCTTTATTTCATCATTTAAAAGAAATCCAATGGCACAGACCAGTCAGGATAGAGGTGGGAGCAGGGGGTTTGGACAAGGCGACAGCCGTTTCCGCTCGTCAGCGCTTTCTGTTCAGCGCTTGTCCAAACCCCCCCGCTCCCACCTCTATCCTGACTGGTCTGTGCCATTGGATTTAATGGATGATGAAATAAAGAAGACTTTTTAAATGCTGAGTGGCCGCGTTTCCCGTTCTTTCTATTATTATTGCCGTGTACTTCCCCCTGTGGTCAGACAGATCTGTGTAGATCTGGGACAGATCTGTGTAAGTGTATTACATGTGTGAGCATGATTGTATAAATGTGTGAGTATACAAAATGTATATTTCTGAGGAGGCTCCATGCAGAAGTCTTCTATGGGGCCCTGCCTCTCCTAGTTAGGCCCCTAGCTAATAAACAAACTATTATGGTACCAATCTGTTGTCAAGTTGAGAGATGATTAGAAAGCTGGGTGATAGTTCTCAGTGTAGAATTGAGGTTTTTTTGGGCCCCATAGATAACATTTTTCTGAGGGCCCACCCTTCATAACACCTTACAAAATAGATTCTAGTATCCTCTAACTTGGGTTGTCATTTGATGGTCCTTTGGGGTCTATTAATGTGATTGAGCATATGTCCTCCTGAGGATCCTCTGTTGGGCCAGTCTAATACTGGTTGTTCTTTTATATTACTGCTCACAATCTGCCATGTAGTTTTTGTATGGGATCTTCAGTGTAAAACTTGGTGGATCACTGAAGGTCCAGTCAAACTCAGGTTAAGGAGCCATTGGTGGGTAATAAGTCATAACATCCCCATGCAAAAAGAATAGTATTTCATGCTACCCATGGAAGTTGGGGCCCTGGCTGAGATTCTGAACTCAAGAAGTTATTGAAAAAACTGACGTGTACTACTCTTCTGCCCTTTTCTTCCTCCAGCCACCCATCATTACTGATCTCTATCTGTAGTATCGAGAGGGGCAGTGGTAACATCAGTCAATGGAAGTGACCACTGCAGCCTGCGACCGGCCTCTGCAGTGTTATGCTGAGGCAAGTACCTGGGTGCAATGGCCACATGCCACCAGCATTATGTCACTTTGGGAGCCTCTGTTTAAAACAAAAATTATTGTTAATGGGATATACCATATACGTTTTTTTTTTTAACATGATTGCATCTCAAATCATGGTCTTAAGATTTGCTTGAGATTATGCATTTTTGTTTTATTTTTATTGGTAAGGCAACAGACCATGGGGAAGAGTTGCAGTCATCCTTGACTTTAACTTTTTCCAATGACTTATAGGGGTTGGCCAGTTTACCTCATGGTGTTAGTGTGGGGGACAGGATGTGAGGCAATGTCATTTACCAATATACAACTCCCAAGAGTTTTGTTCCGCTTTCTTGATATGCAAAGTGAAGTCTCCTTTACCTCATCAGTCGGAGATTCCTGTCCATAAAATGGCCACAGATGAAGGGCCATGTGATCTCTATATGTCTATGAGAAATCAACCTTTCAAAAATGTAATCTTATATTCATATATACTATCATATGGTCCTGGCAGTTCCTTATCAAAAAGAGACCACATGACCCTCCATCTCTGGCCATTTTATGGTCAGGAATCTCCGGCTGATGAGGTAGAAGACAGGAGGCTTCACTTTACATAACAAGAAAGTGGAGCAGAACTATTAATAGATGTATATTGGTAAATTACCTGATATTCCGACCCCCCACACTTACATACATTACAAAAACATGAGGTAATGTGGCCAACCCCTTTAATGACTTTTGTTGTTTGATATTAAAGTGCAGTGTGCTCACTGCTGGGACCTCCATGATTCACAAGAACAGGAGTAACATTCCCACTAATCGATGGATTACCAAGTCAAGCATGAGTCCTGCTAATCCATTCATATTGTGGGAACATCCAGAATTGTTTTCCGACACTCCCTAGTCAGAAATTGGAAGTGTCAGAGATACCCAAATGCTATTTTTGCCGATTTCAGATTCTTCCACAGTGTTAAATGGAGCAACGGAGACATATGCTCCACCTTCCAGTCCATCAGGTAATGAGAAACCTATTCTCGTGATCAGTGGGGCTCCCAGCGTTAAGACTCCACTGATCTGATTGTATCCCCTATACCAGTGGGGGAAACTTATGGCATAGGTGCCAGAGGTGGCCTCAGAGCCCTTTCTGTGGGCACCCAGGCCTTTTCCCCAACACAAGAGTTTGCCATATAAGACCTTAAAGCCCCTCCGTGGTCAATATAGCCCAGGATGTGCCATGCTCAGCGCTATTTTAAAGCAACATCCTTGGTCACCAGGACTACAGAAGGAGCGAGAATCCAAATTTCTCCATCATCTTTCTATTGTATTGGTGAACTCAGGACGCCAATACGATTAAAGCCTGTGATACAGCAGGGATCAATAAGTTACTGCTTAAATTGTCATGTTGGCACATATAATTGTTATGTTGCGACATATACCGGTAAGTGGGTTTTGGTTGTAGCTTGTGCACTCTGTCCCCAAGGGTTCGCCATCACTGCTCTATACTGTGGAAGGATAACAATACATTTTGCTACAACCCCTTTAAGGATGGCTACTAGCCTAATTTCTATTGCTATATTAGATCAGCCTGCGAATGAATGTCCTTTCACATTTTTGCATTCCCTCTTTGATATAAATGTTTCCTTACTACTTTGTTTTAGTACCTATATGCTTATCTGCCACACACTTTAGCTAATTGTAAAATTAGTAAATTTAATGATAAAAAAATAATCCTGCATGCCATCTATTAGACTCGTAGCGCGGTCATGAATATTTTTAGCTTTCTGCTGTTCGCGAGTTATAGCCCCTGAGGGAAGTTTTATAAAGGTTACGATCAGGGACAGTCTAACAATGTTAACACCATGAATTCCCAGGGTCCGGAGAGGCGCATGTAAAATAACAAAAAGAACGCACGACACAGACCTGAAATCACATATGATTCAGCCCCCGGGAGTATAAAATGCTGAAGATGGTGCCAAAGCTTGAACGTATTTGCCTCTAATTCCTGTTGCTTTGTCAGCAGCCGGGGTATTGACTATACCATTATGACGAGTAGAACGGGATCCATGTAATCCTTCATTCAACGCCCATTGCAATAGCACTAGATAAAGCTGCTCAATTCCCCTGGTAATTCCCATCCATTCAACTCCAGGAGTAGTGGAGGGGTGATGGCAATTATATAAGAGATTATATGAGTTTTCAAGTAGATTTTATATCCTATACTGAGCCCTTACGGCCTGTTTACGCGCCTCGCGTTAACAATGACAATACTGCCACCTCATTAGCTTTCCGTAGCGCAAAATGTCTTTTCGCAAGGGATCATATCTCAGCCGCAGCAAAGTATAATTCTTAGGGTTGGTCCACAAAGGGTCTACGAGAGATATAGAGAATCCAATTTTCTCGAGATCAATAGACTTCTTCTAATATACGCATCACGAGACATAATGCCGTGAATTGCTGGATGGAACGAGAAGTTGAGCGGAGGGGTAACAAACTGCTCTACAATCTTTAGTCCTATCGGATAACAGTGCCTCCTAAGTGAGCGAGGTTTACATTACAAGGATGGGATTAGAAAGGTTGACCTTTAACCACTGGTGCTCTACTCCATTCTTGTTAAGGTTGTACTTGAGCAAATAATGGTTGTTTGTTGTAGTGAAAAGTTAACATTTTCCTGGATACTTTCTGATCTATGGTCTCAGTGACACAAGTGGAGATACGATAATACTGTATCAACGCTTTCGGATCTATGCGCTCTTAAGAAAGTCTATGTTGACATGATAGCAACTATCCATGGTCATGTGATCACACAGGTGCAAGAGGTTTTACAAGCTTGTTATCTCGTGTGATAAAGTATTTATATAAATATATATTGGATATTTTATTATTAATATAATGGACTCTGTATAAGTTTATACTATATATAGATTTATATTATATATATATAATATATGATATATATAATATAATGTTACTGTCTGTGAATAGTAGTTAATATAAATAATTATATATATATAATTATATATATATAATGATATCTTATTTATTAATTAATGTGACCTCTGTGATATAGTATTCTATATATATTTTATTTATTATATCTATAGATATAAGAATATTAATTATATAATGTTACTGTCTGTGATAATGGACTGCGGACTGGGTGTCGTACAAGACATCATAGAAGCTTTCTATAGCGGACCTAGCGAGATCTACAAGAAAATGTTGAAGTTATCAGAAGTATTGGGAAATGTTTACGTTTCATAATTAACAATATGAATTATTTCTGATAGTGGACAACTTTAAGGACATGGCATAATCTAACAATAGTGATTGATCTGAGAACTGAAGTCTAACAAAATTGGGAAATGTAGTCACTAAATTTCAGCTAAATAATACCGTATATACTGATTTTTATTTAGCTGAAGGAATTGAGGGACAGATTCAATGCCAGTGTCCGACTGGGCACTCTATATAATGTTTTTTTTTTCCTATCTAGGTCACATAGTATTTATAGTGTGGGCCCAACAGAGATTTAGTTATTAGGTGTTTATTAGTGTGGTGTATGTGCTGTATGTGTGTGCATATGTCTATGGTATGTTCTGTATATGGTATTGTATGTATGTGTGTATACACTGTATGTATGTATATGTGGTGTGTTTATGTTGTGCATATGCTATGTGTCTATTTGTATAACTATATTAATGTGTGTATATATGGGTGTATAAATGTGTTTATTGTCACTCATATGTGTGAGTATACAAATAGTAACTTTATAAGGAGAGAAAGGGCGACTCATCATTCAAAAGTCTGCTATGGGCCCAGCCCCTCCTAATTAAGCCCTGTTAGCTTCTCCCATAAATATATGGATACAATTCAATACCTAAGGCAGCCTTGATAAAACCTATCCCTTAGAAAACTATCCATGTCTGCAAAAAAAAATTACACCCAGTCGGTATATGTGAACATCCCCAATATGACACCTGCAGAACTAGTCTTTTTTACAGGTTCATTTGCATGCATACTGAATGACTGAAAGATTCTCCTGAGAGGATCAGTGCCTCACAGGAGCACCATAGGTGACACACCGGGTCTATAGCGGTATACAAGCCCATGGAAGAATGATATATTACTAGAGATCTGTCACACTCTTCGTAAAGGCAACGAACATTTTTTTTCCTTGAGGTTTCTAAATAATGATGGCTTTACTTATAATCATGTTATTGTCTTATCAGTTATGTTATATTTTGGGACTTTAGATGTAATTCGTATATAGCGCTGGTACAGTGCACACTCAGATGGCCGGGGCAATCACAGCGGAGGCTGATTTAATGTTTGATTACTTTACGTTACATTGTTTTAAGATGCATCATTTTCAGACACATATTCCACGTCTGTCTCAGTTGCTGCATTTTATGATTTCTTCTTCCATTATACAGCTCGTAATTGATTTCTGGATTACAGTTTGTCTGGAAGACAGAGCGCACTTTAAAGCAGTAGCAGCACTGTTACAGAGTTAATTACAACTTCAATAAAGCCAAATTGCTCACACATACAACACTTGCTCTGCTGTCTTAAGCGCGCAAGGTTCATAAGATATGTTAATTAGCTTTCTTAAATATAGGCTAGATGCCAAAGGCCACAATACATGAGGCCGGCGGTGTATTTTTCGTGGTGTTCTGGGGCGGGATAGGACCCAATTAACTTGTAATAGTATACTCAGATGAATCGTATTGATGCACATAATGTTTTCTACCTACTGAGCAGAATTATGCCTTAACAAAACATATTCAATGTTTTATACCTACTTTATTCATATCCAATTTTTTAACGGAATGTGGCCATTTTCCTATGCATATTTTTCTAACATACAGGGGCACATTTACTAAGAACAGTGTGCAAACTACACTAATTGCAGTTTGGTATGGTAGGTGCAGGGGGGCGCCAGATTCAGGATTTTGGCGCCGGTTCTGCATGAATCTGATGCTCCCTGCACTGCCGCGACAGAGTGCACCAACTTTTTTGGTGCATCTTAACATGGGGGTAGTTGCCCAGCAGTCCCGGCAGATTGCCGGACAAGTTGCCGCCATGTTGCACCATTCTATCGGATTTGCTTGTAAAATATGACGACGGAATATGCCCACAAAAGGGTGCGTGGTGACACATTTGTGGTGCTGAAACTTCTTAAATACCTGGCAAGCGTTTGCTCCAAGAAGAACATGCAAAGTCATAAGAAAGAAAATTGGCAATGCCCTAGTAAATGTGCCCACAGTTATTTATACAGGCTTCAATCAAAGTCCCAGCACACCCATTTATTCCAGAACCAAAAATTACATATCTGAATAACCCAGCAAGGCTGGAGCACTGGTCGCCATCTTGTAAAACAATCATATGGATCGAGTCAAGTATTTCCAATGGAAGGTGGCATGTAAAATAAGAAAAAAGACAATGCGACTAGATAGTAATCCTTGTGTTAATTCAACAATGTTGCAACAACAAGGGGCGACATTCACTTGAAAGTATGGCTATGTGGCTCGTGTGACATGTTGCTAAACATATGGTGCTAGATTCCATCATTATGAACCCAGTAAATCTGTGAAGGTCTTCTTGATATCTACATGACCAACCTGCCCATTGAAAAAAAACTTGGCCTTAATCCCAAAATGGTGGTTTCCAAGCTCCAGACTTGCCTAAAAGTTGGGCTCCTACCAACTGCTTCTGGGTGGATTCAGAGATGTAGTTTTCCCTTGTTTCTGAAATAAGGTTGTCCTTTTGACTTGCCAGCATTTAACTCCTTTTTGGACTCTAAGGTCATATTTACAACCGGTTTACTTTACATTTAATATGAAAGGATGTGGCTTCAGAGAAGGGGTTTAGTGTGACTAGATACATCTTAAGCTGCATCGTACATTAATAAATGTGGTGAACTTAAGGGTGTGAGAAGGAGTTGAAAAAGAGGACTAGATAGTCTTCAACTATTAGATATAATTCTGCCCGGACACTAACCACTGTCTCAATTTCGAAATAATCCACTGTATATATTTATGTATCAGGATAATGCATTCTACCATCTTAAGTTTCAGATATACCATACTATACAGCCACTAATTCACAGTTACTTACAATGGGATTGCACCATGATATTACTTGAAACTACTATGCCAATTACCTCCACAAACAAGTCCCATATCCTCCACTTTCCTCTTTGCTCAAGGTTCCTGCTGTACACTATACCAAAGTCAATGAGGAGCTCATACTAGTTTTAGTCTATAGATGTGATAGTGATTCCCATAGGGGTATTGATGTTTGGTAGAGTAACAGCTGAGAGGAGAGCCTCTCCGAGGTTGGAACCCACCAATAGATCAAGTATCTATGTGATTTTTATTTTTTTTGAGATGTAAACAAAATTAGCAGGATACAGTATGTAAAAAATATTATATGTACTACACTAATTTCGGAAGCTAAATAATACATGAAATGAGCTATGGTCATGGATGAAATTCCTTTGCAGTTCCCCCTGATATAATACATCTCTACTCTCCCACCACCCGCCCACATCGATTCCATGTCAGCTGCCTCGATATTGATCAGATGGTAAAAAAAGAAAATTGCTTTTATAAGTATGAAAGCAGCGCCTCACAGTTGGAAGGCGTAGCCATATTTAGATGGGCTCTGAAAATTAGGATTTCTTTTTCCATTTTCCCACTGGTAGTCAGTAGTGTTTTGACTTGAGGGAAGTTATGGAAATTCGGAGGATTTTCCAATATTAGTGCTGTACTATACCTATTACTCTCATTAGAATTGTTCAAATAAATTGTCGACAGGGTGGAGACATCAACTAGCAGCAGGCTCTGATGTCAAGTTAGATCATTATTTCTAAGAAAAAGGTATCACACTGATTTACAATACAGGATAGTGTAGCAGCCTTAAAACAAGGTTCTGCCCCCAAACCTGACCCAAAGTCCTGAGCGAAGGATTGGCTCTCTCCAACTTAGTGTATAGCGGCGTAATCAACATTTTCAGTGGCAATTAAGCAGTTAACCACTGATCGTGCTGTTACTGTTGGATTTTAACATTTGTCTGAACCCGAATTTTAATTGTCACTTATCACTAGACAAGACATGTATTGACTAAAAAAAAAATGTCTAGAGGATGAAGAAATACTCACTGTAATCAAAAGTATGTGAACGGATGCTATCATAAATAAGGGGTTTAACAAAAGTTAGGGTTGGAAAATTCTACCAACCATTCACCAAAAAAAAATTTCTAGAAAAATTGAATCTAAATTCCCATTGTGATAGTGATGGTTAAGAGAAATAGATCAGGCCTACGTACAGAGAAAAACAGAATCCCCATGGGGCCTGGCTCCAACTTAATATGACACTAGAAGGTCAAGCAGGTGATAACCCCAATTTGAAGTCTTACTAGGGTCCAATTCCCAACGATGATAGAGAATAGGCTCCCAAAATTCCCTTTCCCAGGGAAAATTCCATTCTGACACTGGACACATGGATATATAAATATTAAAATATGATTGAGCCATGTAACAAATGGTATAAGAGGAATCTACCACCTCCATCACTGTAGAGAAATGCAAAGGTGATTTCCTAAATAACTATTATTTCTGTCCATTATAAGGTTTCCAAGATATCTCAATTAATCCATATGCTAATGATGGTGTTGATGCACCCGTGGTGGCCTATTCTTTCATAGAGCAAATTTCCTGCTTATCTGCCTAGTCCAGTAGGAATAGCACTGCTCCAGGTCCTTAAGAGACACTTAGTTGCACCAGCTACCTCATTAGCATGTGGATTCAAATGGGAAATCAGAGAAATTACCTAATGGGCAGCAAAATAATGAAGAGATTTTTGAAATCATATTCCACCTCTATAGAAAATCCTACCAACAGATTATTATGCTTGGCAGGTGGTAGATATGGTCCAGGAAACCAGCTGTCTTAAAAATCCACTTTCTCAATTCCGGGGGTAAATTACCTAAAACGTCCTCCAAACAATGATGAAGAGAAGATCTTAGTTACAATAGGCAGGATGGTTTATGAAAAAGCATAATCATCATTTACTTCTATTTTGTATTTCCATGATATTATAACTATACTTTTTCTGTAAAAGGGAAGATAATTTACACAGCTTGTCAATCAACCACATCTCCGATGTGTATGGTGAAGGTTGGTAGGTGTAATGTGTGTAGAATTGCACAGATGTCTATAATGTGAGTTTCATCAGCTACAATGCACCCACCATGTTCTTCCACTGTCCTAAGACAATGATTTCACGCCTGATCTACCAGATTATGTATTTTTTCCTTGTTACTTGTCTACATTTTGTTTAGTTTGTTAGAAAACAAATAGCGTACATGGGTTCCGACCACAACCTTACGGCTCTGCGGAAATTTCTGCAGGTGAAGTTATTTAGTAGCTGCAAAGTAAGCTGTAAAAAATAAGCAAATCTCCAGCGTTCAGCTAATGGAGACAACCCTACAGATGCAAACACCATTACGAGTCGTAACGCAGAGCAGTTTGGTAAGAATTGTTTCGCAAAGGTTTTATTCACCTTTATAGAAGGCCGTTGTGTCTCTATTATACCTTGCCATATTTCTGCACATCAGAATACATACGTCTAGAGTAGATTGTTCCAGAAGTGTACTTTTCTCAGCAGTCGGTATAAATACATAGTCATATCAGCTCTACATACTGACTTTTATCGGTGTTATGGAATCTAATGTTGGTAATATAATAGAGGGAAATGCATAAAAAAAAACTCGAAAATAATTAATATGTAAAAGCAAACAATAGACAATGTATAAGGAATCCATAGCACAGAGGGAAAGATCTCTAAGTTTAGATAAATCCATAATTCTACATTCAATGAATAACTTAGAGTGGGCCCTTTCTAACCCCTCAACGACCTGGCGTTTTTTTTTTTTGTGTTTCCATTTTTCGCTCCCCTTCTTCAAAAACTCATAAACATTTTTATTTTCCATATAAGAAGCTTTTGGGAGCAAAAATGCAAATAAAATTGCAAGAATTTGACCCCATATCACATTGGATGTACATATGATCAGGAAATGCAGTCTGTTGCCACATCCAACATACATCCTGCGATCACCTGGGATCAGAAGCAGTTCCATGCCGAACACTGTGGTGCCTAACAGCTGGGGATCACGGATACTTCTGATACGGATGTTTAACCCTACTAGAGCCACAGTCATGGTACCTATGGCAGTACCAGGTGCTGACTGCTTCCATGGCCGGCCTGGGGGTCCATCAGTAAATGCGGTTTAAATTGTGCTTTCAGCACTGTACTAACGGTGTGCTCCTATAGCCTATCAAATATATATTATACACTAGTGATCACTGGTTCATGTCCACACTGGAACAATATAAGCAGTATAAAAAAAATGGTAACTTGGGGGGCGGGGTAGGGTGGTACGGGGGTAACTTTTGGACCTCTCAGAGTCACTTGAAAGCTGAATAGGTGCCTGTAAATATTATGTTTGGTAATATGTTTCATAAAAATTTTAAAAATTGCACCCCAATGCTAAGCTCCATGACATTCTAAAAAAAAAAAAACAGAGGAATGTAATTGGGTTGTTATTTGGGTGCCATGCCTGAGAAGCAAAGAACTTAGAATTTGAAAATTGAGAATTTTTTGCCACATATTTGTCATAATAAATGCAAAAGAAATCATCAAAAATTTCACTAATTGGCTTGAGTACACTATGGATGACAAAAACATCTCAAAATTACCTGGAAATGTTAAAAGCGTCAAAGGTTGTATTCACTTATATCTGAGGGAAGATTTAAAATTGGGCTTGGTCCAAAAGCCCTAAAGTGCTCAGTCTTTAAAATTTTTACAGCGGGGAAGCTTGAAATAAATTAAAGCAGTGAAATGATGAAAAAATGCATTCCAGCCATTTCTGTGTGCCCATTTGCACCTTCTTCATTTTTGGGTCAGTTACAATCACTGGATACCAAATTAATTGGTTGTCCACCTTAAGCACATAGTACAGCATATAATTAATAATGTTTGTCCACCACAAAATAGTTTTTATTTAACATTTCCCCCCAATCATACTTATTCTGTATGAATTTCACAGTTTTCTAGACTCTGCTTGCTCTGGTAACACAAAAGGGCCAGTAGTTGTTGTGATTGTCCGACACAATGGTGCAAAGGCTTCATTAGCCATACAATGCTTGCATTAAACTGTGTTAATAACGAGTCACATCTGTGTGAACTCACTGACAGAGTCATAAACCTCTCACTCAGACTAAACCAGTTCCTATACGGAAGAGATGCAAACAACTCTCCAAAAAGCTCTGTCTATCAGTTGGGAGTCTGTTCCTTGTGGAATAGTATATACTGGTTTGCCTAATCCCACATCATGCCATTAGGCTTCTTGAAAATCATGATTGGTGGTCCTTACAAATTAGCAAAAGAGGCAATGTTTTTTTTGCCCATCTAGGAAACCTTTCCCAGAGTCCTCTAGTGGAGCATCAATGGCAATAAGTCTCCACATGCCTGCAAGGCGGCGCTAATTGGCAGTCTCTGTAAGAACAACTCTTAAATATTTTGATGCCTATAGCTAAGCAATACTGACCTGATGTACAGACTGTGTACAGGTACCATTTTGTCGGCAATAAGATGAACATTTTCATTGCTTAAATGTTTATCTCTACTTATTTACATTTTATGAGTTACCGAAATGGCAGAAAAGTATTTCAGACTTTAGCATTTTTCTGTTACAAGGTTTACTGGCGGATATAAAATCTTTAGATTTTGATTGTTGGGACTTTGACATGTTTATGATATTGAGCCTAGGGTTGTTGTCGCTTATGGCTATATGTTGTTTACATTCTGTATTTGCAGTATATGGCATGTTTGCTCATGATCTGTATCAGTTTGTCCCTGATGGACCATTACAGATTGATTTGAAGACAGTCCCTGTGGTTTAGAGTTTACTGCGATATGCAGCATACACCCAGGCTATATGGAGAGGGTTCACCTCTTCATTTTTTCTAATGGCATCATAATTTAACTATTATCTCTGAGTGATTTAGGCCCCCTGAGTGGTACCTCTGAGGATATTCTCACATTTAATATTTATGACTAGGGATGAACGGACCCGTTCAAGTTGTTTGGCGGGTTCTAAACACCAACACTCCACCAGAGCGGTAAAAACCCACGATCAGTGATGGCCACAATCATTGGTTGTTCTAGTTTTTAATACTGGCCGACGTAAGTGGTGCCATTTAGCTCTCAGGACATCACAGACAAATGACAAACCTAGATAAGGGGGCAGCAAGCGAAGCGCTGGCAGCATTATAGATTTTCTACCCATGATCGGCCTGCACTGAACACCAATACCCAAACTTCTGTGGAAAATCATTGTCAGAAGCTACTCTACACGGCATGTGCCTTACAGTGTGAGAGTCAAACCATGCTGCAGTAATGTGGGCATGCCAGTGTGCCTTAGAGAAGGATGGGTGGCAAAGCTTTAAAAAATGTGTACTACCTCTCCCGCGCTGCCCCGACCCAGAGACGGTGAGTGGGTGGCGTGTCAGAACCAGGGAATAGCTTGGGGAGGGGCCGTGCCCCTGAAAACAAACAGGAGCAGCAGCCACCAGTGGAGGCCCGGCCACAGGAGACAAGGAGCGCCGGACGTGTGGGGTAAGTACACAATTATTTTTTACAGCAACCCCCAAACACACCTCTAGCCTCTTAAAGAAAGTCAGAAAATCCCATTATAAAACAAAACCACAAGTTTAAGTATCTATAGCTAATATCCATTACGTTACGCCTGTATCAGCAAGACTGACAGACAATCACAAAAGTTGCAGAGGTAAAATGAAAATACAGATGGGAGGTAGGCCGGCATTATTAAATCTGGGCGACGTGCTGCCACTGATAACCATGTCCTGCAGTTTATGCTTCACAGCACCAGACATTACATTTAAAAGGAAATATCAAGTGCAGTTTCCCAGGAGCTGCATTTCTACCCTCTCACTTCTCGGTCAGCAGGAAATCTTGTTGTGCGGTGGTTTTTTTTGTCACTTGCTTATTCTTTTAATTTTATTCCCCCCGGTGTTTGTTTACATCTTCCCTCTGGAGATTGATGATAATTGCTTAATGGGACTGGGGCACCTGCCCAGCACTGCTCCATCAGCACTTTTAAGTCTTTACACATTGCCGGCAGATCATTGCTCTTTGCTTTGACAAATATGGAGTTATTTCTGAAACTCTGCCTCCCGGAATAATAAAGAACGATTGTATTTCTTCATGAAGACTTTTGCAGATTCAGTTTTATCATTCGAGCCTCTGATAGAAAAACAACAAAAACAGAATGTGGACTTTGACACCCCCCTATTTTACTGCAATGGAATTGTCCATTGTAATTATTAGCAGGAGGGAAATACCATTACCACAGAGCCAGGAAATGTCAAACATGATTGATCAGTGTCAAGTTCTTGAAAACAAATCTCAGGTATGACTCAATAAAAGACTCGACTGAGGGCGGGAGGAACAGAACGCTTTCCAGAGAGGGACTTTCTGACATTTATTTAGATCAGACGCAGGGAACGTGCCAAATGGAAAGAAACATTGTATTGCCATTTACTCTATAAAGTATGGGAGGACAGATCACCCGGAATGACACCAATAGATAAAAGTGGACAAAACATTAAATCTGTGATGGATTTTGGGATATGTACATCTACAAGACCAAGAAGAGTGTTATATCGGCCTAGGGGGTTAAATGGTTACGAACAATATGAGATTGAAGTTAATTGGTGGATAGGATGGCATAGATTTTAACTATCTTTTGACCATATTGGCCCAAAAAATTTCAGCACAATTGAATTTTAGATTTTAAAACAGTATGAAAAGTTATTCTTAATCTAGCTAGTCTATAAGGACTCTTTCCATGGGCATTGGTGCTCAGCTACGTTTTGTCTCCGTGCCACAAAAAACTGAAAGTTTAGAGTCTTTGAAAACATCACAACTGCTTTTTCAGCCTCATCAGTTTAAAAAAAAATTGGATGTTTCATCAGTTTCTTGCGCACATATAGACTTCCATTGCTTTTCGTGAATCTGTATGATGAAAAATAGGACATGATTTATATTTTTCTTAATGGACAGTTGAAAATAAAAGCCAAAGTGAAACACGGCTAGAAATCAACGGCTTTGTGAGGCCATCGGTGGAAATCACTGAACCACGGACGTGAAAGAGCCTTACTCTGTGTGATGCCAGTTTCATATAGAGGCACACTAAAGTAGTAGATTAGTGTGGTTCTATTACAATCCAGTTCCACCAAACTATTTGCAGATACCACATGCCAAAAATTATTTTACAACACTGGATAATAAATGGGATGTCATTATTTTGGGCCCTAATGGGATGACAATTGGTAAAATCACTATGCAGATTCACAGAAAATTACCAAGGGTTAGCCTCAAATTCATCTAGATGATGTAATAAATATGTAATGATTAGAGATGAGCAAGTTACTCGTCCGAGCTTGATGCTCGTTCGAGTATTAGTGGACTCGAAACGGCTCGTCGTGCTCGACGAGTATTTCGAAGCTCGAGATCGAGCATTTACTTAAGAAAACACAGTGAAGAACAATGAAGAATGTAGAATAAAAAACAATGACACGGATGCATTTAAGTGAAGAAACACACCGTTCGGGCGCGTGGTCTTCGGATAAGCTAGCAGATGTACGGAACATCTACAATGTGTCTTCTTTAGTGTTCTTTCAATGTGTTCTTTCAGTGAAAAATCTCGAGTCTCCCATTAACTTCAATGGGGCTCGTTATTCGAGACGAGCACTCGAGCATCGGGAAAAGTTCGACGCGAATAACGAGTACCCGAGCCATTTTAGTGCTCGCCCATCTTAGTAATGCATCTAATAAGTATAAAGGAAGAGATCGGAAGAGTGGATGCAGGCCCCCTGTTTATGAAGCCCTATTGGTTCTCGTTAAATTCTAGAATGGTTTAATGGGATCATGAGGTTGCCCATAGTAGTAATATAGAAATATACTCTATTCAAAGGATTTCTGTCTCGACGAACCCCAATTAAATTGTAAATTACCACCTAATATGGGATTTATTAACATTATTATCCAGCCCTGGACTCTGGCAAAATGTAAGAAAAAAAAAAAAGATTCTTTGTTGATTGAGATATACTCTGTTTGTTACCGGAGAACCATTTCTGCAAGAAATATCTGCGCCAGTTCATGCGTTCCTGTAAAATAGTGCGCCACAAGGAATTGTTTCCGAAGAAGAAACTATCAATGCCCATTTCAAGTCGTCAGAGGATCTTTCTATTCTCCCCAGAAATAGGAGCGATGAAGCACGAACCATTATACTCTAAAATCCCAATAGTAAGCATATCCCATTATAAAGGCAGCAAAACACCTACCCCAAACAAAGCAAAGAGCATTATCACCATTAATGATAATTAACTCCCAATAAACATAATTAACCAATTACATTGAATAAATCTCGAGACACACAAACAGATAGGAAAGTAGAATCAGACTGGGAATTTGCTAAAAGATAGCACGTATTATCGAACTTAACAATGACAATAAACTGAAATGATTATCGAAATCAGTATTGGCAGCTGAATGGGACGAGAGTTGTGGAAAATGGCTGGCAAACGTGGTCGGCATCACAAAGTTCTACGCCACGCTGATAGGAGACAGGTTGATGAAATTACACGCTTTTGTGGTGAAAGCTTTCACTCTACTAAAAATAAAATGGGGCGTCTTCAAACAGATATCAACAAGTTCTTGACCATGTAAGCAGCAATAACAAGGAAACCTACACCACGGATCTACCTATAAAGTAGATCCGGGTGGTAGGTGCATCTATTGGATCGTGAGGATAGCCCTATTAAGGGCTAATCCTCATGTTCCCGCAATCTTTTTAAAACGTTATCCATAATAGCAGTTATTGCCAAAAGAGGCTACTGGGCGTGGAGTAGCTGAAGCTGAGGCTACAGTCGCTCTGGCTTTCAAAGCAGTGGACCTGATGAACCAAAGGCTGCTGTTCTGTACATGGCAGTGGCAGGCTTCGCGACGAAGGGTGCGCAGCTCCTCGTAGCAGCGCCATGAAGATATTGGAATGGAGGATCAAGAGGCTACTGGGGCGCGTGGAGTAGCCCAAATCCGAGTAGGCCTCTTAGACCCCGCCTACTCCACGCCCCCACAGTAGCCTCTTCGAGAAAATATGCGTATGGAGGGAACAGTTAACAAGTTTATTGAAAAGATTGCTTAATAAATCTTTGGCAACTACCCTTATAATATACAAGACATGTTCTTTTTTCACGTGATCAACAACATTTTTGCCTCTGTAGATCTTTGTCACTTTTGCCTCCTTTTAATCAAATCCAGTAAAGATTCAAGCATAAAAGGAACTTGAAATATTCGCAACATTTCTTTATTTAAGACCTTGTTAAAAAAGTGAAAGGGGCCTTTCAGGTTGAAAAGAAGTTGTAATTACCAGAATAGGTCCCTAATATAGATGTTCGGCTAAGGAGAACTCCAAATCCAGTATGCTCCACAAAATCAGTTGTTCTCAGTAGGTTAACAGTCAATAATGTGTACTAGTAGAGATATTGGTGTAAGCGGGCCAGACCATTTCTGTGAGTGGCTAAAAATGAGTCATTGCAGTTAGTTCCCATCATTTGAATTTGATGCCGCAGTTAAATGGGGCAATGATTATGAGTCTTCTTTTGTCCATCTGTTTGTTGTTCTGTTTTGTTGTGATTTTTTTTCGGTGATCAGATGGTATCCTTAGCAAATTTTTCCTATGATACATTGGTCAGTGATGGATTATAATAAGGCAGTTGGCGGTAGCCCTGGGGCCCCAGCTTTTAGGGGTCCATGGCCACACAAACCACCCAACAGATTATTTACTGGAAGAGGGCTTCACATTAAATGTACACAAGAGCCATTTTCAGGACCCTTGAAGGTCCCCCATAAGTCCTGCAACCACAGATTGAAAGCAGGTAGGAAAGGACACATCATTCCATCCCAAGACCTTGATTCTAGTACCATGATGTAGGATGGGAAGTGAATCCAGACTTGTCGGCTATACCCTTCATAGAGCCCAGGGACCCATGCAATCTTATTCGCTTTGCAAGTGGTGTTGGTTTTGAGTGATTGTCTAAGCCCATTTCCATGGCCTGGCAGGGGCAGCACCTTTGAATTGCACCAAAATGTCACAAGGTTCAAACTTTTTTAAAACCTTTACATCTGGATTCAGGTGATTAATCAGGAGACACCCCAGAAATTTTGAAGGGGAGACCGTCTAGACGCAAAAAAGTTGCAAATATCACGTCTTGGCTGAAGTCAACAAAAAATCAGAAAAAGCAAGGTGTGACCCAGTGCTCTATGTATTCACTGATCGATGTTGCACATATGTGTTCTATGGTTTAAGTTATCCCTTCACAATTATTTCCATTGAGGTTTTGGGCCAGCATGATTGGATTTTTTCTTAGTAGTGGCGTTTGCACTCTGTGTTGTTATTTTATTGTACATATTTATAGTGAATATATGACATAATTTGTGGTTGTCACAATATACGGTAATGTATTAATCCACCTATCCGACTTTTGCAATTGCACAAAAAAACTATGGAAATCCTGCGCAATGTGTATGAAGGCTTTAGAGCTGTTTCCACTTTCCCAACTTGTCCGGGCTTTAAGGATATGGCTTTGTGAAAAGGGAATGTCCCAGAGGAGAAAAGGAGATGTGTTTGGGGCAGAAATAGTCTGTGCGCCAAAACATGAGGACAGTGCAACCGATTGTGGTGCACAGTTTAGATCATCACAAAAGAAGGTCAAAACAGTTTTATACGCAACCGATATACATCATAGCTCTACACTGGCGGGAACCTACATATGTGAACATGGCCCCATTGTTATTGTAGGTATGATATTGCGTATACCAGTTTTTTTTTTAATAGACGGGTTGTGGGTAACTTTGTATTTTTTTTTTTTTTTTGCTTTCTTTAGTTAGTTGGAAACATGTAACCTAAGCACGGAGTACGACAAGTACGAGAAGATCCACATCAAATATTACAAGGGTGTAGAGGCAGGCACGACTATGATGTACAGAATTCTAACGGTTAGCTATAAAAGTGGAATTATCCAGCGGTAGAAGGAAAGGGCATTTGTTCTACAATGCTCCATATTCACATTGCTGTACATAAGTAAGTTGGGGATTGAAATGAGGCTTTTGACATATAGTGAATTCACAAAACAGCTGGAAAAAGTTGAGGCTACAGGAGCATTAACCTTTGACGCAAAAGCATCCCTGCTAACGAACAGATGTAAAACAGTCACTCAAGGTGCAGTCCGGAGAGGAAGGGGAGTCATAAATCACGATGCGCCGGCTGAGTGAGTGACAACCTCTCAATGTGACGCAGTGCAGCCTGTAGGTGGGAGGGAGGGACGTTTATTCCCTGACCCCATAAATAACAGCACTTAAGCACACGCATTTTTACCTGACATTTTTCAAAAGTGTTTAGATCTGGAATTAGAAAAGAAAAGTCGAGGTGGCAAATACGTTTAATCACATTGATTCCAACTGTATTAGTGTTGTTAAACTATTATTCTAATGGGAGACCCCCTCTCGCAAAGTGTTTCCAAGGATGACTCAGCGGAAATCCATGAAAAAAAATGATGCCATTTCCATTGGAGTTCTGTTATGATATAATGGACATTCAAGGTCTAGGAGGTCAATAATCTGTGAAAAAGGAACTTTACGGCTTGACTACTGTTACAAGATGTTATACAACACCATAAACTTCAGGTGTAGATTCCCCCCTAGTACTGTAGGTGTTAGTAGATGTTTTAGAGTCTTCAGATCTAGACTTTGAATACATTAACTGGGATGTTGGTATGATATGTTACACATTTGGCATGTAACTTCCCTTCTTTATGACTTCATACATGATCGCTCTAAAACTGGCCCCCTTAAATGATATCCAAGTGGTGCTCTAGCTGATGAAGACAGGAAATATCCACCAATCTTTGAAGGAGTCTTGTGCTATCTGCATTAGGTTGGCCACAGTGGATCCTTTATGGTCTGTTATTTTGTTGTGAAATGAGACTCAAAGGGCAAGCTTGTTTTTTCAATCATATTTACTGATGTTACATTTGGATTAAGATCTAAAATTTTTGAGGACATACAATGGAATAAATTTCCTAAACACTTATAGGAGTTCCGACATATAAGGCTTAGCTGGCCCCACAAAGGAGCACCGTTCTAGGTTGGGACTTCGGGGGTAGATAGATGTGGAGTCCGAGTGGTCCTCTCGGAGGGGGGTTGGTTAGGTGGATCACAACAAACAGGAGAAAAAAAAAAGCGCAAGAAGGAAGACTCAAGTGTTTCGTTGATATGACAGGAGATAGGAAAAAAAAAGGATAAGACTCGCAATTGGTGTTTGCGAAGAGTAATAGGCGTCTATCAGCGGAGCAATTATGCTCTTAGATGTTTTAGATGTTCTTTGGGCATCGGGAGACGCTGACAGCCACGAGATCTTCAGTTTTGGTACGTTATCCCAGTGACAGATGTGACCAACAAGGCCGTTCACAATGACAATACACGTGGAGATGGGGAGATCTGTCAGTCACGGCCTGCGACATCAGAAGCCACTCGCCAAACTATAGGTAGACTTTAATGTTGTATTGGATCACTACGCGTTGAGGCCCCGATCGAGCCTCCTAAGGTGTCCCAAAGAGTATATGTAGCCCGTCGTCGTGAGTGACTGACGAGATCCCCCATTCCACGTGTAATGTATGGTAAGGTTGGGACTGGTATAGAGTTTGCATTGTGTAGTATAATATAAAAATATATATTACAAGGCCATGTGTACAGAAAAACTTTACCATTGTACAATCCCCAAAACTCATATTGAAAAAGTATTATGTTAAGGGGTATGAGGGAGGACCCATTCAGAACCGAAAAGTAGGGACCAGGTACAGTACCAAACCGAACACTGAACAATCGTGGTTGTTACAAATTAATGCTGGCATGGCCCCACAGAATTTACCCTTTGAGGTCACTCCTCAATGTCAGCACCTACGTAAAGGGGATTGAGACAATAAGTGCTGGTGTAGTTTTTTTGATGGGTTTACAACGATAACCAGATGGGGATACACCAACAAAAGCAATAGATTATAGCGTAAGCACCTCAGACATAAAATATCCAAAAAGTGTTAATTTTACTTACAGTCCATAAAGGACACTAAAACCGATCACCGGAACACATAGAATGTTTTAACCTGATGGTTTCTCCCTTCAGTGAGGAAACTAGGTTTCGCCTCTTCTCAGGGTCATGCCCGATGAAGGTATAATGGGCATTCCTGGTATATTCCTATCTAGTTTCTAAACAGTAATGTATGTCTATGAATTGAAAAAAAAACACCCGCCTGATAGGGATATTTACATGATGGAATTTGGAATATTTCTGCCAGGAAAGTAAAAATTCACTCTCAAGCTTTCCAATGCAGATTGCAGATATTCTCACACTTTTTGAGGTATGGATCCAATCCATATAGGAACTGTGTCCGTAGATACTATGAACTCTATGAAATAGGGAATTTGAATCATATTGCAAACCATTGAAAAATCTTCAAAACTATGCGAAGATGAAAAAAGTATAGTTGCGTGGTCAGTAAATCGGGTTGTTGGAAGCTGATATTTTTAGGAACTGATATGAACTATGAATATTTTGCTTTGGGACCAAATATTTTTAAAAATGGTTTCATCCATTCCAGAATGGGGGATATGGGGAGGAAAAAATTCTGAAAAAACATTTTAAAAAAAAAAACAATAGGCACTCTTCATGAATAGTAGTTCTCTGTAAAAATAAAATCAAGAGCCGTGTGGTACCTCAAATTCCTAAAAGAAATTGTGTAACATAAAGAATAATAATAAGAATAATAAAAAAATAAATAACAATACGAATAATTGCAGTGACAAAGAACAGATATGTGCTGATGGGAACGGTTTTAGTTGAGAGGCCGTGGAGACATCACACAACACTGAAGCCATTTTTTCCATGTACTACATTATTAGTAATGAAAGTGTAACAGTTACTTTTTCTCTGGGACAATACGGAGAGCGTTCTCAATCTACAGCTCATGTCTATTGTAACGGAGCCGTCGTATTTCCCATTCTGTGTTATCTTCAGTCAGTCTCAAGCTTTAGAAAGACGGGCTACAGCCTGAGTGATTATCCATGTGTCGGTCAGGGGGAAGCGAGAACCGGGGAAAAATGATTTATTGACTATAAAATTCCTGCATAAGTGATTACCCGCGTGCGCTGTGAAAGAAGCGGCAGCACTAGGGACTCGGACCTTTTGCCGGACTTCTGACGGCAGGACTCAAGTCCTCTGAACAATCACGGTGTGCTCTGCGTTTAGCACAAGACAAGTCCAATAAATAATAGAAAGAAGGGAAACGCGGCCACTCAGCGTTTAAAAAGTCTTCTTTATTTCATCATCCAGACATTTAATGGAACTAATGTAAGTAAATGAGGCATTGGAGCTACATATTTGGATAGGATTAAAATGATATATCAGTCAAGTCACTACAGGGGATTATTACCTTCTGTAATGCAGGAAAGATAGGAGAACACTGAGGCGAAAAACCGTGGGCCCTGATGAAACTAAACCCTTTCAAGCTATCCCTGCCAGATTGATTTTGCCGCCCAAGCAACAGGTGACAAAACTAGTCAACTTTCCATTCCTGTGCAACACAAGTGCACAAGACTAACTACAGACAGTTTAAAACAGAGAATAGCTGCCATAAACAGGTCACACCAGAGGACCAAGTAGTACAAAATCACTAGGCAACGGATAACCTGAACACAGCAAGGGTCAAGATACTCAGAATGCAACAATACACTGCAAGCTTGCTAAGTACTAATACTCACAAGCAGCAAAGAACATGAGGCAGGCAGCCTCTCATGTGATGGCATGTCTGTCCCAGAATTGGATTAGAAAATCCAGTTATAACAGAAAATCAGGTGAAGAGTGAGTGGAGGGATAGAGATTTTTTTTATAACAGAGAGCTTGCAGGGAGCACTGACGGCGTCCTTCATAATATCCTTGTATTGTACCACTTTTGTCAGCATAAGTGAAATAAGATCTGTAAGCCACTGCATATGTCTCATCAGAGAAATGTGGTCGTATGAGACAACCTCCAGTCTTTTATTAGTCCAAGAGCATATTCTTCCTCACCGTGGTATGAGTAGGTAGAAATGTGAGGTGTCATAAGTTTTTTGTACAATAAATATGGCCTATGTATTTTTTGAATATATATTAAGTGTGAATGGACCTTGAGTTGTTTAAACCCAACAAAAATATTTCGCGAGCTCTGTGTGTCTCTATACTACTATTGCCTACCACGCGTGAGGGATATAAGCAGGAAGATATGGGTCGTTATGATTTTTTAAAACTGTGGTGATCCGTAAACTGACAGCAATCAGGAGGTTTATACAAATCAAAGGATTTACAAACCATCGCGCACTCACGGACGGTTCTTCATTTTTCACAATTAAACAAGTGGGGGAAAACAAGCACGGGAAAAAGGCTTTTTATGTCAATTATGGAGACGATAGCCTCCTTTTCAAGTTATCCCCACTATTTGGTCTTAAACGAGTTTTTACATCACATGCTCGTGTGGCTATGAATCGAGACCTTTATCACGGAGGAAAGATGAGAATTTTAATGATGTTAAATATGGAAACCCTTATTACATGAAAAAATGTTACCACGAAAGGGGGATTTGGCTTAATACCTTAAATATAGCCAATTTTGTATTTTATGGATGCTGCAAATATGGAGTTCATCTATGCTTGTGTGCTGTCAAAGAGCATTAGAAGAAAGGAGGTTATAAAACAAGAGGGAGGAACATTTCATCGTGTCAACCAGCAAAATACTTAAGACTTTCTCCGCTATCGAAAGTGTTCATTTTCTTGTGGACTAAAAGACATCTTCACAATGACTAATAGTAAAGGAAGAAGGAAATTTACAATTTGCTTTTATACATATGAACCAAAACAGAAATTAAGAATGCGTAGTACCTGTGCAGCACAACATATCTTGTTTAATCCCTGATCTGAGTGGTTTTGGTGAAAAAACGAGTATGAAAAATATGATAATGAGGCTCGTCGCTCTGTGGTTGTTGGACGTCTCTTTACCCTTATTACTGTTTGCTCCAGACGAAGAATGGATGTTAATCACTGCGTTATCCTGAAGGGGCAAAGAGACTAATTCAATCGCTGGACCATACTCTAGCTGCTGTGTATAAGTCATCCAGCATCAGTCGATTAATCTGATGGACAAATTCAGGAAGCTCTAAAGGTCCTGAATTTTATAATGTTTACAACGACTATGTTCGGATTGTTCTCATGAATAGAATCTTTGTCTGCACCACTACAGTACCTCTTGCCTCTGTCCCCTCATCCTTGCATTACGTACCCTGGCTCATTCAGCCAATGTAGCACAGAGCGCATATCACACATTATAGCACAGTGGATATGAAGTTTGGAAGAGAGTCCATGCCCAAAATCTGGAATTGTACACTGACCCTGAGTGATAGGAGCTACAAAACAAGCTAAAATGAGATAAAAGTGTAAAGTAAGTTAGTATAAAAATTATTAATGTGAAAACACTTCACTAGGGATATACAAACTTGTGAAGACCTTTTCATGGGCAAACCCCTTTAAAAAGGGCGGACAACTTTCAATTTTTTCTTGTACTTTCGCCCGATTTTATTTTCATAAAAAATCCAGAGCTAATACTACCCTGTTTCCACTCTGGTTACTCCATTCATGCGGCCACTGTGGTGTTTTAATGAGATCCAGCAGTGATGTCATATCAACAGCGGCTACCCGAGGCTAGAAGGAATCAATGTCAACATAAAATCACTGATGAGCTGGACTTGGAGACTACTCCATGCTAGGAAACTATTCTTAAAAATGTTTCCTCCACCTTTCCTCCACCTTAGGCAATAGCAAAATGTTATGAACAAAATATTGCCACCCAAACTTTGCCTACTCCATCTCTGCCACACTAATACTGGTTTTTAAATGTTACTCTGTCATTGTTAAGCACTAGTTGAATTACATGGTATCTCCCTGTAATGGGGTGGACAGACCTGGAGGAGGCAGCCCAGACACCACGGAATTGGCACATAGGGACCTAAGTACCAGATAGGCAGCAAAACTAGTTGAAAAAAAATTACCACCTTGCAACATGATTATGTTGAATTAAGGGTTTGAATGATGGCGGTGCCTAAATGGGTGTCCAGTGACAAGAAATACTCCATCACACTGTCTATGAATTGATGGAGATGCCAAAGAAAAATATCTGGAGATCTCCATCGCGTGAAGAGACCAATAGTGCAAAAGCCGGTACATGCCAGACCTTGTGTTACATCAGGTACCCACAAAGCCGATATTAGCCCTTATCTATCAGATTGGAGCAAATTGATTCACTTGCGTCCCTTCAAGATGTATAGAGCATATCCCAACACACAGAGGTAAAGACACAAGTACAGATAGTGCAGGACACCATACATCGTATACACATAAGCATATCTTATACACCCTAAGATTTGCAGCATATATAACACAATATATATAGATATAGAGAGTATAGTATAGATATATATATATGATTTCAAAAATAGACATATTTGATAATATAAATATTATATTATAACATATTTGATACGTTATGTGCAGCATAATATGGATATAATGAGGCATCCTCACTCTTTAGTGTGTCAGGTCAGATTTGATGGGGCCCCTGACACTGTGGGCCCCATAGCAGTGCTTGGACTTGCTACCACTGTAGTTACACTCCTGAGTCCAGCCTGTCATGGGCCCCACGCAGCCTCTGGGCCCAGGTATGCCTAGTGCTGGTGGCACGCCTAGAAGTATAAGTTAGACAAATCTGAAATAAATACGGCTGCTTTATACGCCCTTCGTCGAATTCCCTGGTGACTGGTATAACGACAGACACACCCAGAAATGTATGCTGTACTGATAAAACGGCCGTCCTGCAGACAGGGCCACCCACAGTTGGGAATAATGGGCCCGGCACTCTTACCCGCAGTGCAATACAGATGGCATGCCAAAGGTATGCCTAGCACTATGAGCCGTGAATGATGAACAGACCCACCTTCAGGACATTCTCCTTTTTCTAAGCAGATCAAGAATACATTAGAGGCCACGGATGTTTTAATAAATATTTCATGCCTTTCATCTCTGGACGCACAACAACCGTACCAATAGTCACCACATGGATTATGGGCAATGCAGCTCACAGAAAACGGGCACAATGATTAGTCTGGAAATGGTGCTCTTACCGCTTCTACGCTGTAACACAGCCTTGTTCCATCCTACTTCATGCTCCCGGGGGGACACACCTGCCCCACTACCAAACCTCCGCACTATTACAGGCTCCGAACCATCTTAAAGTAAACACAGTTCATTGTCAGTTTTAAGAGCGCAGAGATCCATTATATAACCTGCAAGGATTTGCATTGAAAAATAAGTTATATTAGGAATATTCACAATCACAAATAGCTCTGTGGCAAGATGAACGGAGCTTAAGTCCACAGCCATCTCTATGTTTTTTCTTGGGATATCCAACATAGTCAACATATTTCAGCCTAACACACAACACCATCAACGAACTAGAAGGGATTGCAACAAGTTATAGGGCAATACTGTAACTTTCGGCCGCCATGCAGCATTTCATGAAGCAGCGATTGTTATGGTTCTTCATGGATTACGAAAAGATATCCGTTCTGCTTAGCTGGTTACTGTGCTGGAATCCATTAGTAGACTGGAAGATTGACCGACCCAATGGAACCACGTACTCTGGAAGCGAAAAGTGATAAATCTGCCCCAAGATGACACACTTTCATAATATGAAAACGAGATTGTTGATAACACTCCGATTTGCCCGAACTCTCAAATCACAGTGTGATGATAGTTTTGGGACCATAGAACCCATAGAACGTCTACACTGGACTACCTTCAATGCCACCGGTGGGTTGGACGTATGTTTTGATGGTATCAAGTTGAGGACCCCGACAAAATTTTATATATATAACAGTTCAAACTGCTACTTATTTAAAGGCCTCGGTTAATCTGGGTATGCATCCGCTGACGCTGATTACCGCTATTATACCCTGTGTCTCTCCTCTGGTGATATGCGTTACTAACATTATTTATTATGGTTGTGGGGACCAGGGAACCCGACTACGTGTTTTACACCTTCCTCACATCATGCTCTACCTCATGAGAGAGGCCCCCAGACAAGTTGTCCATGTATCTGGTGGTGAATAGTGCCGTGTGAGTTGTAATTAAGACATTCAGTCCCTTCCTTGACAGTAGCTTGATGAGGGGTTGGATGTCTAAAATTACAGCCACATACATCCCAACCCTGGCCACATGATGCAACAACACTCTAAGTTTTTGGAGCAAGCTGTCATGGAACCTAAAGTCACGGTACGATTTAAGGAAGTGTAAAGGCACTGCTTCTGGTCCAAAACCTGATAAATGATATTGACCTCAGAGATAAAGAAAAAGGGAAACAATTCAATGGGGTTGGGTTTATAAATCACTTGGTGGTCCTCTTAAAATGGGTTGTATGTTTGTTTAAGAATTATGAATGTCAGATAACCCGCTTGAACCTATAGTATTAACAAATATATTGACCCAGATCCGTTCACATGATGATCAGTGACACTCGCACTTGGGGGTCATTTTACTAAGGGCTCCGACATCGGGTTTCAGAATGTGTACCCAGATAGTTTCCGATTTGCGGCATTTCCTGTATTGCCTGGGATTTGGCGCAGATGTGTTATGCGGTTGTGGCGCCATCGGTTGCCGGCATGCATGCGACCGGAGATGAATCGGGGGCTCGTGGCGCAGCAGAAACCGACAGATTCGGAAAAAACCGCCGCATTTAAAAAAGAAATGTGTCGCTTGGGAGCACTACCTTCACTTGGTCCGGCCGGTGAAACTCCAGCGTTCATATGCATTTCAGGCAGCAGCAACCATCGGTGGACCGCCGGAGGAACTACCTTCATGAATCCCGGCCGGACCCAATCCAGTGCAGAGAACGCGCGCTGGATCGCGACGAACGGACCGGGTAAGTAAATCTGCCCCTCTGAGTCTTAGAGCCAGCTGTCATGGTATTAGAGTCAGGGTGTAGGATGTATGTAAAGCAATGTAAAGGCACTGCTTCCTGGTCCACAGACAGAGGAATTATGTTAAACCCAGAGATACAAGAAGAAGAAGGAAGCAAGTTAATACACTGTTGAGTTTTTATAAAGCCCTTTAAAACATGTTGTTTGTCTGAATGTCATATAAGCGTGTTTGAACATTTGGTATGTCCTCTACAGTATAAAAAATCCTTGTATTCTTATTTATTATCAGTAGGATATTCACAGCTTTGTAATGGAGATAGAAGCATGGCTACCCAGCTGTTGTATCACTCTTACCCTGACTTGGGCAGTTGAGAGATGACTGCTTATCCAGAGCACACCTTGAAGAACTCTTATTGTAATAACCTTGTGGTTAACCTGATTTTATGGCATTATTTTGCACTGGTTTTAATCGCTGGAATAGATGCGCTAGCTCAAAGGGTTTTGTGTTTTACGATTATGCGCGCAATATTTGCTGTTAAATAAGTATAAGATTATCACCATGATGGATGGAATGTGTTGTGTGTGATCTCTTACAGGAGATTAAGCAGATGGCTGGTATTTTAACCGTGGCACAGTTCTCTGGGCTTGTTTTGTAGGATCTCGCGTAAAAAAATGGTCACTACTAAAAATAGTTCACTGACACCAGAAGAGACTGATAACAGACTAAGCACAATTGACATACCAGACATGTGATTATGCATACATAAGAAAGTAATCTAGCAGCAAAATGGGAAATTTATCAAGAAAGGAACTAGGGCACACAATACAGGACATTGTTCATCGAGCACGTTGACCTATTCTATCTAGAGGACCACCTAAGGAGTATGGAAATTATACCTCTGTAATTGGATTGATTAAAAAAAAAATAACAATCTCAGGGAATAGTACATTATATGATACTAACCAAAGCATAAAACTGAGCTTCAAAGAGTTTATGGCAGCAATTTTGAAGTTGTCATAAAGAGGATGTCAGATTCTTGATGTATATAGACATTAAGGGGTTGTTTATCATTAGGCAGCTCATGGATTCATTAAAGTGGCTTTGGCCCTTTAATAAATGTTATATGGTCTCCAGCCTCGTACCATGCCGACACTTCCGCGATGTGATGATGCCGGTAAAGCGGCAACGCGTCATGTGATAAAGGAGTTGGCAGGCGGGTTGGGGCTAGGTGATTCACCCCATGTGGGAGACTGTGCAGGGCGAGAACCGCCATCCGGCTTCCGGAAGGGAGGATACCGCACGCCATAGGTCTCACCTGCGTTGTTGTGGGATGAAACCGAGTGATTGGTTGAGTGTGGCGGACCAGGGCGGGTCTTAGCCTGATGGATATGTGTATTTGGTTGGTTTACTTGTAAAAGTGTGACACATGGTCTCACCTATGAGATGGCGGATGGTGGAATTACAGGTGGGATGCACCGTACCTTTTGGCTATAAAAAACCCCATAGAGTTTAATCAATAGCACGGATAGGCGGAAGAAGAGCAAGTAGGCAAAACCCATTGCTCTTGTGAGCATCATACCCCCACTCCCCCTCTGCTATTTTTGTAAGTATTGTTTTTTCCATAATAAAAGAAGAGATACTTTGTAGGGATACTAGTGATGCGTCCTTTCAAGATACCTCTGCTTTTCTGTTCCCAGAAAAGTCTCCTAATGCATAAACATCCAGCACATACAGCCAACAGAGGACTGGAGAACTATGAGATTTATGAGGACTTTGAATCCAGTCATGAATGTGGCTTGCACAGGTCGCACCAGCAGTAGTTCTATGTTTCCACCAGATTAATGAAAGGGAAAAATAGACCTGTGGACTTCTTAGCAGTAAAACGTCTCAAAAAACTTTGAGGGGTTATTTATCATTAGACCAGCTCCTTGGGACAGTTCTATATATATTTTGGAGTTACACAGCCCATTATATTCATTAAAGTGCCTTTTGACCTAAATGTTCTTATGGTCTATTTTCTATCTGGGATTTTTTTTTAAGGGGCCAAGGAGCCCCAGTCCAACACAGCTAAAAAAATCATTATTTATGATTGTTGTTTGAATTTTTTATATCCACTTTCTCATTTATCATTAGAGCTTAGCATCAAAAAAGTCAACCCGTGCCAGCTCTAAATATTCTTCTCTTGTTTCCTAATCCCCTCACAGTTGAAGGACCTAACGCCTTCTGCAAAACCTCCAGAATTATGGTAATTGGTGCTTGTCAGTTTCATTCCCATAAATAAGCTTTCTTTTACTTGAGGAAACTACCACTTACACCCCACCTCCACACACGGGTAGGAACAATCTTAAAGATTCAGCTTGTGAGAAGTATTTCAAGGTTGCAGGTCTTCTTCTACCCTTGAATTTTAATGCATGTTTCCATTCTCAAAAGTAGGATCAAACTCATTACTTTCCTCTGACAAGCCTGTTTGTCTAAACCGAGCATCCACAGCCTTTCCAGTGTAACTAATTCTCTAAGGAATTAGTTTCAGATCTGTGAAATTCCAATGTATGCCATTTTCCAATGCACGTCTAATTTGATTTTAAAAAGTAGCCAGTCACTCACCTCTGACCCACAGATCCATCAGGAAGGAGGGAGCTACGGAGGAGGGTTACAAGGAGCTGCAGTAAATATGCCGACTTTTTCCCTTATTTGCCAGGACTGTATAATACCAAATTAGTGTGCAACCTGATAACCTACTTCTAGATGAGGCGATGCTGAAACGGGGATCTATCTAGTCTCTTATACGTGAAATATTAATGTTGCAGGAAAATGCGGGTGATTCCTTCTGATGTCTAGTCAAGTAAATGGAAGTAAAAGCTGTTTGTAGGCAGATTCCACATGTAAGCATGAAAATATCAATGTCTGCCTTCTTTACATGTCGTATTTCATACTTTGGCAAATATTCAGTGTTTTATAAGATAATGATTTTTTAAAAATACAGTATCGCCATTTTGGACAAGTGTGGTGATGTGGTATAATCGTTATTCATACTGGAGTGAAGTGCCAATATTTATAAAGGGTTAGAAAAAGATTACAATAAGGATCTGGATTCTAAAGGACCTCTACCACTGAGGGATTGAAACCAAGCAGACGTGTGTGCCCCTCTGGAAGGATTCGCTCTTTTTTAGCTTCTAAGCCCTTGTTTACGCCTGATTTTAAGTATAATTTTTTAACCTTTTTACGTAAAAGCATGGGATTAGAAACTAAAAGAAAGAGCAGATCGGCCAGAGGGGGCACACACCAGATGTCAGCGTGCTTGCTTTACAATACTTCATCCTAGTGCTAGATGTCCTTTAAATACTAAAGCATATCACAGGACCAATTTGTGTTGAAATGCATGGGTAAGTCCATGTACCTTGTAGCTGCATTGCGTTTTAAACATAATTAAAATAAGAACTTCCATTGCTACTGTGATGATTGCTTGATGTACCAAGGTTTTGGTTGTTACATAAGTGTCATCTCGGTGATTTCAACCGAGCACCAAGGCTATATGCTTGTGGCTCTCACATGGATCCGTGGGCAAGCCTTGTACTTTCAAAATAAATAGATTAAAGGTGGTGTCCTAATTCTGGGACCTGCACCTTCTTGGGAATGAAGATCCACTGCCGTCTTTTCTGTAGCCGGGCTGAATGGAGAGGGTACCACAAAAGCATGGCCCATTCTTCTTACTTTATGAGACTGTTGTGTGTATAGTCTCAGCTCTGTTGGTGCTCCCAAGTTGAATAGAAAATTGCCGCTCATGTGCTGTACGCTCTTTAAGAATAAAATTAAGTTGCATGTATGGGATATCGAAGCCCTCAAACAGGGATTTCCAGGAATTCTGGAAAATCTCTATGGGGCAGCAGTGTAGGGGTAGCAAAAACAACAAAGCATTTCTTACCCTAATCCTCCTCCCAGTTTCTCACGTCGCTTCATAGTTCGCTTTTTGGCGCTGGTGCCTGGGCAAAAGTCTTGGGACCTGCTTCAGCCATATTCATTTTATAGAATATAGATAAAAGTTAAATAAAAAATAGTGAAGGAAAATTTGTATTTCTACAATTGTAATGCAGACTTTTATGTTATGGAGGACAGATCAGAAGCAGCGCTCCTCAGGGATGCAGAACTTTTTCCATGGATGTGCATTAATTATATGCACTATCTCTCTATGTAGGAATCTCTTATCTGTGTTCACAGAGGACAGTTGCCTTAATACTACACTTGTACTACATAGGATGTGTGTGATCACCGCCGGGTAACCAGAGAGAATCCATAATCACATAGCACTCAAGAGAGTCTATCAATATGGATGACACCAAAATATACCCTGAGTAAAGAGAGGACAGGAGGGATGGAACACAAATTACTTGTATTTGTGAATAAAAAACTGCTTGTAGATATACATTGATATTTCTCTAAAGGGAATATAGATACAACATATTATGGCCACATGGGCAATGGGACTGCAGAATAAACGGAAAAGATAAACTAAACAAAACATTTCAAAAGTTTTCTTTTCACAGTTTGTTGTTTAGATGCTACTAGACCGACGAGCTAAAGGGGTATTCTTAAACTGCCTCTTTCAGTTTGATAATTATTTAGGTTGCCCCAGGATTCAACGGAGGTCCTACGCTGGCCACTCTACCGCCGTTCGCACATCCCTTCGAGCCCCCCATACCCTCTTGCAGGTATAAGTAGGACAGGATGAAAGAAATAGTTTCCAGCTGAGAAGTCTACAGGAACATTCAAGCTTATTAGTTTTATCCACTATACATCTCAATGGTACAAATAAAAGCCAGATGTAGGACAGGACAAAACCTCCAGATTGGGAGATGTTCTTTGCAATAGTACCTACATAAAATAGTTTGTTAGGGCAAACCATGCCCCAATGGTATACAAAACATGCGGGAGCAGGGTACAGCTAATCCAACATCTGTCTAAAAAAGAAACTGAAAGACTGAGTAGACTGTCCAAGAAGTCCTCTTTCTGGAAAAGTCACACACATCCCTCAATGCTAGTTAGACAATGGTTTACAAAGTATTCTGTATCTGGTTGGTCAAAACCAAATGGGGGACTGATTAGATTCCATTCGGAATTGAACCGGTCCATTATTTCATGGATTGAGGATTGAAGGACAAAATTTGTGTCACTTCCCCTTAAATGTGTTTGTATTGGTGACAAATAATGGGATTAGTTACAGATGAGCTATCCGGGATACCATTCAATAAGTCTGGGGTCAGTGGATATCATAAGGGGCACTGACGCCAGTTGTAGAGTATGATACCGAGCAACCTCCTGTGGAATGACATGCTGTATTCTGTAATGTAATGTTGCTGGTGTTATGAAAAACTAATTTGGACTGGCAGGGAACTGTACCAATCTGTCCCTTTTCGCAAACAATTTTCCTGGGAGTTGACACTCCATCAATACAAATATGGGAAAAGTCTCCCTGAAGTGAATTTTTAAAAGTTGACATCTGTTTCTTACAGTGGCATTCTATGTGGATCTAAAATTTCATTTATCAACATCAGTTACAAAGACAAAAAAGAAAACACATACTTCTCTGGTGACAAGAGCGATGTTTCCATCTCGGATCGTAACTGGAAGAGTATTGGCACCCTTGTAAAAAAAGTTAACGATCATCCTGCTATATTCTCCTGTTCAAGCTCAGATACTTACTGTCTTATGTAACACTTACTATTTATAGCGTTGTACAATGATTATTTCATAAATGGGAACAAACCATCCATAACTTAGTTTTCACATTTTTATGTATCTAGAAATACATAAACATTCTTGTCAAGTTTCATGAAAATACTATTTTTATTAATAAAAATATTGCTGCATAATTAATATTTGTAAAATCTTGTTATTTTTACCACTAATCTGCAGATCAAGGGGTCGTGAGCTCATTCTGTTCATGCCCCCTCCTAGACACCATCAGTGGTAGGAAGGGTGTGCCAATAACATGCCTATAACCAATGATAGGGAGTGGTTTCAATGGTGTGAATACAGTAATGACTCATGGCCTCTCCAATCCCTGGAGCCAACAGCCGTGCGTCACAGGAAACCCAAGATCTGCTTGGCAGGTCACGTGACCAAGGTGAGTACAAAATGTGTGATACAATTAGAAATTGTACTTACCTTGGTAAACGTTTTTATTAGTGGCCAACCTTCTCTGCTCAGCATGAATTTTTTTGTTTATATTGACCAAAACTAAATGGGTTTTGCGGGTGTACATTAATTACACATCCATCAAATAAATCCTCAATATCATCTTGATAATCAGTGTTCCTATAATTATGAGTTGGTTGGTCTAAAATCCACATGACTCTCCTACCACGATATGAGAGTGGTCACCATGATGGGCATAGAGCAATAACTGTATGGCCTCCTCCGTCCCCGGAAGTCAGATGACATGTGATCCAACCCTTTCTCTCCCAAGGTGAATTTTTGTAGTTTATTGATTGACCATAATTAAATGGGGTGGTAACAAATCCATCAAATAAGTCATCAATTATATTGATCATTACTGTCATTAGAAATATTTATGCTTCTTTGGTTAAGAAAAGTTAATTTTTAGTTCTTTTTCATTTTTACATCTGTAAAAGTTCAAAATAAGTTCAAAGATTAATAGTTTTCATATGGACTCTCTTAGGGGACAATATGCAGAAAACAGAAAGAAATAAAAGGTATTTCTTTCAAAGTTTTTTCTCATTAATACATTTATATGATAGATTGACTGGGACAATAACAATGTGCAGAGAGCGAACATTCATTATAATATAGCCATGATATCGAGCACCAGGCTGAATGTGCTATTGGTATCTTGCAGTGCTGTATTTCCGGAGGAAGTGTTTAATGGTCAGGCGCGCGTCTACGTAAGTAAGTGTGTCTGCACAGCGCCAAAAGAGCTCAATTTTCACAACTCAAGTGCAATTTAGGGTAATTTTATGTCAGGAGTTCTGTTCTTCTGTTTATCCAAAGATGTTTTAAGCTTTTAACGTAAGAGAGAAAAAGGATGAGAAAAACACCACATTTTGCTGTGTAGGGAATAACTGTGAGGTTTAAGAGAAAAGGGAGACAGTTTAAGGGATCTGCAATGTTCAAGAGCACAGTGTGTGATTGTGTGATTCTGTACTTATTTTTAAGTTATCTGTGTTACCCTGTGGCTAATAACAGGGCATAACAGCTGCTATGGGGCCCACAATGTTAGAGGGCCCCGACATATAACCTGACATAAAAAATGGAGGATATGCACTATTATATACACAATATGTGACACATTATACAACATAATATGTTTGTTACAATGCATGTCTTCTACAGTAAACAGCATGAATCGGCTGCTCAGATAAGAAATGTCAGGGGAAGGGACAACAGAATGACAGGACTAGGATCTCTAATTATGCCGTGTACTTCAATCCATAAGAACAGAAACATAGGGGCACTATCTGAAAGCCTTCATTTAGATATTAGATGCCTACATGACGTCCAGAGATGACGTTTTCGTACATAGAAGCATATAGGTGGTGCTCTGCGTTTAGCACAAGACAAGTCCAATAAATAATAGAAAGAAGGGAAACGCGGCCACTCAGCGTTTAAAAAGTCTTCTTTATTTCATCATCCATTAAAACAAATCCAATGGCACAGACCAGTCAGGATAGAGGTGGGAGCAGGGGGTTTGGACAAGGCGACAGCCGTTTCGCGCTGTTCAGCGCTTTCTGTTCAGCACTTGTCCAAACCCCCCGCTCCCACCTCTATCCTGACTGGTCTGTGCCATTGGATTTGTTTTAACGGATGATGAAATAAAGAAGACTTTTTAGACGCTGAGTGGCCGCGTTTTTAAGTAACAGTATTCCAATGGGATAAAAGAGCAACGATTTTGTGTGAGAGAGATGCACGATTGGGACCACCAGCCAGGATCTCCAGAAGGCAGCTCTACACCAGAGCCCTTTATTAATTCTTATGTGGCAAAGGGGCCAATGCACGTCTAAGGTCCACTGTTCCCATTATGGCTCATCTCCCCACAAACAATGCAAAGATTCACTTGAGACCATTAGGAGTATATAGATTGTGAATTGGAATGCCACAGGGCCATCCACCATTTTGGAGAAATTACGCTGGAATATGGTTGACATCTGGAATCTTGTATTTTATATCCTTATCGTCTATGAGTATCAAAAGCAAGCCGTTAGAGGATTCATTGTGATACAAATTATCTGACACCATATGTGTGCCAGATAGGATGGCAGGACCATCGTTCATACTTGGTTTTGAGGCTTCCATTAATGGTATGATGCAGTGAGTAAAAGCATAGAGAATTGTACAAAATTATGAACTTTTTTCCCTCATGGTCATCTGACCCTCTTAAGGAGTTAACTGGATAGGGGATGAGTCCGAAGGTTTGGCAGATTATATTGTTAAATATATTCCAGCTCTAATGTACCCTTCTTTAAGTGAACTGATGGCTGCTATGGACAAAACTTTCACTTTCCTGAACTGGAACATAATTTGTAAGCCTGTGTTCTACATCACCCTTATAGTGATTCCTGCGTGGTTCTAGAACTTGTGTGAAGAATAGATGTTATGCCTGTATTGCTGCTGTATGACGTAACTCCATATATCCGGATAGAGTGCGCTTTGCTACTGTACATCTGATTTTATGGTTTCCCTTCCTTGCTGCGGGATTACTATGCAATATGGATACTAGATTATTTATTGCTATGAATGGCAGCAGTATGAAGTAACTTTACAAGCACTAAAAGGGTTGGGGTTGTAAGCAATTAAGGAAAAGTGTGTTAACCATGTATGTGCACAGCGAGGAAAAACAGTAAATCAGTTGCAAGAGACAGACCCAGGATGGCTTCTATGTTTATTGAATGAAATCCAATCGTATCCTATATTGATCTGAAATCTTTCTGTGTTGTCACTGATTTGAAATATCCATTTACATATATCACCGTATAGAGTTGATCACATATCGATCAAGTTGGAGTGGACCAGGTGGTAATATGAACATTCTGGAGCTCTAGGGTAAAGGGAAGTTAGAAGGGCCCCAACTAATGCAAAGGACATACTCGAGGGGGGAGAATGGAGTCTATTCCCCGTTTAGACAAAATCGCCGAATTTCTATATATCTATCTAGCTATCTACCTATCGCCATATACTATGCTACAGATCTATCTATCGATCTATCGACTTATCTATCTATCATCAGATATCTATGAATCTATCTATCTATCTCCTATCTAGCTACATCTATCATTATCTCATATCTATCTATTCTCTCTATATCTATCTATCTATCTGTCTATCTCTCATCGATTATCTATCAATTTGAACCTTCATTTTTGTCTTTCCGGGGCCTGCGGCCTTGCACCCGTCTTTATCAGGAGATTGTACAAAAGGCTTCCTTGATTTCTCTCTTCTCCTCATCTTCCATTGTCAATCATATATATCTCACATATATCTATCTGCCCCCCTGCCTGGAGTCTCTGACCTCCTGATATATCGCCGGGGTAGGGCTGCACGGTGGTTAAAGCACTTTACAAACACAGTGCAGGCTATAGGCCGTGCACATTGCATGGGGCAGGAACGCCCTACCGCGGGCCACATTGATCCATCGGGGTGTGCCACCTTCATATCTCTCAACACCCACTTGGCATGTAGTGGCTATAAAGGAGGGAAAATGTGCAATTCTGTCCAATCCCGGGATATTCACCTATTTTGGGCCTGTATGCCAGAAAGCTGCCACACAAGCCCTGATAAATGTGCTCCTAATTGTCCGTCCAATCTTACTCTAGTATTTGGTGGAAAAGAAATAGCAAAAGTATGTTTGCCATCGATTATGTCATGTACTCTTGGATGATCTCTCAGGCACTTTTAAGAGTGGACATCCAGCGGCTGTTGTGGTCTTGGATCTTAGGCACGGTGTTCTACATCATCGGTAAAATTAAAAGAAAGCACAACTTTCTATGTTCTCCAACAAATACCCATAGTACATCCTTTCCATATCACAAACATTGATATCTTTATACAACATTCACTTTTTTGTTTCTGAACATGTAAAAGTATTAACAGTAAAACTTCCATTGTTCCCAATAAGACTTATGGAAAATGAGACTTTCTCTCTTATCTTACTGTTATCTGAGAACGATATGCCTGTGCTTCTGTGCAAGGTCTGGACGGCGACACAGTATTTATATGAAATCCCGCAGATAGAAACATCGATGGCAATAAATAAATAACACACTCAGATATGATTTATGGGCAGCCTGAGGAAAATCACCCTGAAGAGAAAAAGCGGAGGAGGCAGCGTTAACCATCAGGGGCTGCCGGTTTTGTGAGGTGGTTAATCTGATCTTCAAAGAAATAAAAATTGTCCGATCAATTTCCATCCAGAGAAATCGCAGGTAACAGATAGAAGGCCAGGATTACAAGATCCCGTATTGGTACATGGTGTGTGTAGGAGTGGGACAGTGTCTTGGAGAAACCCAAACTAAGACTTATCTGTCTAAGGTACATGATGTTATCCTTTAACTCCTATGACTTTGTAATAAACCTATGCGTGATCCTTCACTGGAAGCCATTTTGTGGCCAATCACAGAGACTCTAGAGATTTTGTTGTGAACATAGACCATAGACCTATTCTCATTTCCATTCCATGGGCGTTTCCCGTACATAATTAAATTGCTTGACTATTCTGTGGCAAACAAAAAGTATATGGAGTTTTTGAGGACTTTCATTCATGGAATTGTGCTCCCCTAATAAGTATTCCAGTTAGTCAAAACTTTTTAATTGTATAGGACATGCAAGGACATCCAACCAACATCAAACAACAACACATGATATGATGTGAGGGTATGATGGAGAGGACGTGCAAACAGTCAGAAAGCCCAGTCTTCTTAACCAAGGGAATCCAGCAGGACACAGGCTATGGCAGGAAGTCCTGAGTCCTGATGTTGGAGTCACAGCCCACAATTCCTGGCCAAACTTTAAAGGTAAGAATTAATATGAAGACCCTATTAGGGTCTTATATGTACCCTGCTCAAAGTATAAGTGTCCAATAACTTTAATATAATTTGGTTCAATAACCTGTTGCCTTTAGTATCCCTCTGGTGTGCTACACACAGGCACAGCTTTCTCTAACTGCACCCGAGGGTTCCCACTTATAACACCAGTGGGCTGGTGACTGGCATCTACTGTATCAGCGAAATATCACTAAGACTTAAGAAATAAACAGTCATCTTGTCTTATTAAACCCATCTGTTAAAAAATCCCCTGAGGTCTTGAAAAATGCCCAAGAGAAAGAAAGTAAATGGAGGTAAAAAACAGGGCTAGAGATGGAGAACATGGAAACAGTCTGTGTGTTGGCATCAATCTGTCACTGAACTAGCTGTGATTGCCTGAGGCTTAACTCCTGACTACAAGAAAGAAATGACATCTTATTTAGCTGATAAACAAACAATGTCTGGGCAGTAGTGATTCCAACTTATGTGCTATTTTTTCCAGAGTCTCTTTGCTTTTGATGGATCTTGTTTTGACTACATTTTTTGCTTGGTTAGTTAAATACCCACAGCGGCCATTCTGAAATGTGTTGTATGAGATAAAAAGAAAAATGATGCTTTAGTTAATTTGAGGACTAGAATGTTAAGCTTCCATTATAAAAATAAAGAAGCCATATTTACTGAAACAGAACCAGTCATGTCCACAACCTATTCAGAGCCACATACATTTAGGGGCGGTCCTATTGCAGATACTAAAAGTAATTATTAATAATAAAAATATTTATAATTCTCCAATATCAATTCTGTTGCTATTCCACATTGTTTTATAGATCTAAGATCATTTCTTACTTCCAATGGATAAGAACTAGTCCATGGTCCTGTGCTGAACACTTAGGTGCATTATATGGCTGATTGCAGCCACAGCAGAGTAACCTGAGCTCGGCTTCTTGTATACTCTTTCTCTTTTAAATAAAAACAAGTTTTTCACAGTGAAATTTCTGCTGAATTCTCTGTTACTACACACACTGGGGGTCATTTACTTACCCGGTCCTGTCGCGATCCAGTGGCGCGTTCTCTGACGAGGATTCGGGTCTTCCGGCGATTCACTAAGATCGTGCGCCTGATGTCCACTAGGTGTCGCTGCTGCGCTGAAGTTCGCCGAGGTCTGCTGGAGTTCACCAACCTATTCCCTTTGCATGTGAGTGATTGATTTTGCGACACAATTCGTTTTATAAATTCCACGTTTTTTCCGAATCCATTGGGTTTTCAGATGGCCAAGCCCCTGATTTCTGTCTCGTGAAAGCCATCGCGATTGCGCCAAAGAATCACAGCGGAATTCAGTGCAAATCGGGAAACCCGACAAAAGTGCGGCCATGGAGCCCTTAGTAAATGAGCCCCAATGTGTTTTAAGGTTATATGCAATCTAAAAAATGCATTTGTACCAGGCATTTCATGATATATCAGTCAGTCACTACAGGGGATTATTACCTTTTTGTAATGCAGGAATAGATAGGCGACACTGAGAGAAACAGTGGGCACTGAAACTAATCCCTCTTTCCAGCTATCCCTGCCAGATTGCTTTGCCTGGCCCAAGCAACAGGTGACAACTAGTCAACTTTCCATTCCTGTGCCAAACAAAGTGCAAAACACTAATATAAAGACAGTTAAAACAGAGAATAACTGCCAGAAACAGGTCAGAACCAAGAGGACAATGTAGTACAAAATCACTAGGCAAAAGGATAGTCTGAATACAAGCAATACAATACAAAGTGCACCGCAAGCTTGCTAAGTACTAATACCAAAGCAGGCAAAGAACATAGGGCAGACAGACCTCTCATGTGATGTCATGTCTGTCCCAGATTGGATTAGAAAATCCAGATATGACAGAACATCAAGGGAACAGAGTGAGTGGAGGGAGATTTTTTAAGTAACAGAGAGCTGCAGGAGACTGACGGCGTCCTTCAATTATCTTGTCTCTTGTCCACTTTTAGTTCAGCATCATGAATGCAGATCTGTAAGCTACTGCATATTCTCATCAGAGAACATGTGGTAGTCTGAGACACACCTCCAGTCTTCTTATTAGTCCAAGAGCTTTTCTTCTCCTCCTCCGCGGTTCTGCTCTTTAGGAAATGTTGAGTGTCAAAAATTTTTTTTACAAATTTTTTTTTTGGTTATATATTAGTGTGAATGAGACCTTGAGTTGTTAAACTCAACAAAAGTATTTCGAGCTCTTGTTGTCTTCTATACTACTATTGCCTACAGCTGTGAGCGGAATATTAAGCAGGAATATATGGCGTATTGATTTTTTAAACTGTGTGGTGATCCGTAAACTGACAGCAATCAGGAGGTTTATAAAAATCAAAGAGGATTTACAAACCATCGCCGCACTCCGGACGGTTCTTCATTTTTCACAATTAACAATGTGGGGGGAACAAAGCACGGAAAAGGCTTTTTATGTCAATTTATGGAGAGATTAGCCTCTGTTTAAAGTTATCCCCACTTATTTGGTCTTTAAAAGAGTTTTTTACATCACATGCATCGGTGGCTATTGGAATCGAGACCTTTATCACGGGAAAGATGAGATTTTAATGATTTAAATATGGAACCTTATTACATTGAAAAAATGTTTACACAGAAAGGGGATTTGGCTTAATACCTTACATATAGCAATTTGTATTTTATGGACTCTGCAAATATGGATTTCATTATGTCTTGTGTGCTGTCAAAGAGATTAGAAAGGAGGTTTATAAAACAGAGGGAGAGAAATTTCATCGTGTCAACCAAGGCAAAACTACTTAAGATTCCTCGCTTAATGAGAAAGTGTCACTTTTTATTGTGGACTAAAAGCACATTTCACAATGACTAATATGTTAAAGGAAATTTACCATTTGCTTTTATACATTATGAACCAAACAGAAATTAAGAATGCTGTAGCTACACTGATGCAGAAACATATCTTGTTTAATCCCTGATCTGAGTGGTTTTGGTGAAAAAACGATTATAAAATTATGATAATGAGGCTCTGTCGCTCCTGTGGTTGTCTTGGCACGTCTCCTCTTACCCTTATTATGTTCTGCTCCAGAGAATGATGTAATCACTGCGTTATCCCTGACAGGCGGCAGAAGTAATCAATCGCTGGACCATCCTCTAGCTGCTGTGTATAAGTCATCCAGCTCAGGTCGATTAATCCTGTCTGGACAATTCAGGAAGCTCCTAAGGTCCTGAATTTTATAATGGTTTACAACGACTATGGTCGGATTGTTCTCATGAATAGCATCTCTTGTCTGCACACTACAGTACTCTCTGCCTCTTTCCCCTCATCCTTGCATTACGTACCCTGCTCATCTCAGCACAATGTCAGCACAGAGCGCATATCACACATTTCATAGCACAGTGGAATCATGAAGTGTTTGGTAAGAGAGTCCCTGCCCAAACTCTGGAATTTTACACTGACCACTGAGTGATAGGAGCTAAAACAGCAATAAAACTGAGTAAAAGTGTAAAGTAATCTAGTTAAAAATTATCTTAATTGTGAAAACATCACTATGGGATAAAAATTTGAGACCTTTCTTTCATGGGCAAACCCCTTTAAAAAGGGCGGCACACTTCATCAATTTCTGTACTTTTGGCCTCAGATTTTATTTTAAAAAATACAGAGATAATACTCACCCCTGTTCCTACCTCTGGTTCCTCCATTCACTGCTGTCCACTGTTGGTGTAATGAGACTCAGCAGTGATGTCATATCAACAGCGGCTACCCAGACTCTAGCAGGAACTCACTGTCAACATAAAATCACTGATGAGCCTGGACTGGTACTACTTCTTTAAAAATGTTTCCTCCACCTTTCCTCCACCTTAGGCCAATAGCACAATTTTATGAAAAAAATATTGCACCACCTTTGCCTACTCCATCTCTGCAACACTAATTCCTGGTTTAAATGTTTACTCTAGTCATTCGTTTCAGCACTTAGTGTAATAATTGGTCTCTCCCCTGTCATGTGGGTGGCACAGACCTGGAGGAGGCAGCACAGAACCACGGAATTGGTAATAGGGTACCTAAGTACCAGGTAGGAAGCCAAAACTAGTGAAAAATTCCACCTGCAACATGATATGTTGATATTAAGGGTTTGAGATGATGGAGGTGCCTCAAATGGGGTTGTCCAGTGACAAGAAATTAGCCCTTATCCACTGTCTATGAAATTGATGGAGATGCCAAGCACAATATCTGGATATCCCCATCAGTGCCTTAGAGACCAATAGTGCAGCAAGGTACATGCAGAGCTTGTGATACATCAATGAGGTACCCACAAATCCGCATATTAGCCCTTATCTTATAGATTGGAGCAAACTTGATTTCACTTGCTGCCCCTTCAAGATGTATAGAGCATATACACACACATACAGTGATAAATACACACATACAGTATATGCAGACACCATACATCGTATACACATACAGCATATATAACACATCACAGATGCAGCATATATACATCAATATATAATAAATATATATATATATATATATATATATAATAAAATAATACATATTATGATATATAAAATTTATATTATATACATATTATGATGTACGTGTAATGTGCAGCATAATATGGATATAATGATACACCTCCTCTACTCTTTAGTGTGTCAGGTCAGGTGATGGGGCCCCCTGACACTGTGGGCCCCATGGCAGTTGCTATGGCTGCTACCACTGTAGTTACACTCCTGAGTACAGCCTTATGTGGCCCACCTGCAGCTCTGGGCCCAGGTATGCCTAGTGCTGGTGGCAGCCTGAAGGTAATGTTAGACAAATCCGTACATACATATGGTTGCCTTTAACGTCGCATTCCCTGGTGACTGGTATAACTTACAGACACCCCAGACATGTATCTCGTACTGATAAACCGGCGCCTGCAGACAGGGCCAACCAAGTGGAATAATGGGCCCGGATTCTAGAGTGCATACAGATGGCACTGCCAAGGTTTGCTGCACCTATGAGCCGTGAATGCTGAACAGACCCACCTCAGACATCTCTCCTTTTTTCTAAGAAGATCAAGAATACATTAGAGGAGGATTTTGCTTTTAATAAATATTTCATGCCTTTCATCCTCTGGCGCACAAACACCCGTGTACCACACAGCATCGCTCACAGCTGGATTATGTTGGGAAAACAGATTTAGACCAGCTCAGCATAACACAGTGTTCCACATAGAACTAACCTCATGCTCCCTGGGGGCAACCTGCCCCACTAAACCTCCGCATATTACAGGCTCCGAACCATCTTAAAGTAACAACAGTTCATTTCGAAGTTTTAATGAGGCGAGATTCCATTATATATACCTGCAAGGATTTGTACATTTGAAAAATAAGTTATATTAGAATTATTCACAAATCACAATAGCTGTGGGAAGATTGAAAGGAGCTTAAGTCCCACAGCCATCTCATATGTTTGTTCTTGGGAATATCCAAGCTAGTCAATTATTTCAGCAATAACAACACCATCAACAGACTTAAGAAGGGATTGCAAAATTATATGGCAATACTGTAAATTCGTGCCATTCGAGACATTTTCTGAAGCAGCGATTGTTAATGGTAGGATTAGATAAAATATGTTCTGCTTAGCTGGTTATGGTGGAATCCCATAGTCTTACTGTGACTATTGACCGACCCAAGGAAAGTTAATGGAAGCAAAGTGATAAATCTGCCCCCAAGTACACCTTTCCATAATATGACAAAGAAGCTGTTGACTTACACTCCAATTGCCCCGAATCTCAATCACATTGTGATGTTTTTGGAGAACAAGGTCTGAACCATAGAAGCTACACTTAGGACACCTTCAAAAGCCACAGTGGGTTGGAGTAGTTTTGATGGTACAAGTTGGTCCTATACAATTTTTATATATAACAGTTCAAATGTACTTTATTTAAAGGGGTTATCTGGGTATTCACTGCTTAGTGATACTATTAACTTGTTAATTGGTGAGTGGTGAGTTGTATTAAAGACATTCAGTCCCTTCCTTGACAGTAGCTTGACTGAGAGGGTTGGATGTCTAAATTACAGCCACATACATCCCAACCCTGGCCACATGATGCAACAACACTCTAATTTTTTGGAGCAAGCTGTCATGGAACCTAAAGTCACGGTACGATTTAAGGAAGTGTAAAGGCACTGCTTCCTGGTCCCACAAACCTGATAAATTATATTGACCTCAGAGATAAAAGAAAAAGGGAAACAAGTTAATAGGCTGTTGGGTTTATATAAATCACTTGGATAGGTCCTTTAAAATGGATTGTATGTTCTGTTTAAGAATATGAATGTCATATAACCTGCTTGAACCTATAGTATTAAAACTCATATGACCAGATCCGTTCACATGATGCAGTGACACTCTGGGGGTCATTTACTAAGGGCCCGACTCGCGTTTTCCCGATGTGTTACCCGAATATTTCCGATTGCGTGGTTTTCCTGTATTGCCTGGGATTTTGGCGCACACGATCGGTTTGTGGCGCATCGGTGCCGGCATGCATGCGACAGAAATCGGGGGCGTGGCCGAGCAGAAACCCGACGGATTCGGAAAAACCGCCGCATTTAAGAAAAGAAATGTGTCGCTTGGGACGCACTTACCTTCACTTGGTCCGGCCCGGTGAACTCCAGCGCGTTCAGATGCTTTTCAGCGCAGCAGCACCACCTGGTGGACGCCGGAGGAACTACCTTCATGAATCCCGGCCGGACCCAAATCCAGTGCAGAGAACGCGCCGCTGGATCGCGAACGGACCGGGTAAGTAAATCTGCCCCTCTGAGTCCTTAGAGCCAGCTGTCATGGTAATTTAGAGTCAGGGTGTAATTGTAAAGCAATGTAAAGGCACTGCTTCCTGGTCCCACAGACAGAGGAATTATGTTAACCTCAGAGATACAAGGAAGAAGGAAGCAAGTTAATACACTGTTGAGTTTTTATAAAGCCCTTTAAAACATGTTGTTTGTTCTGAATGTCATATAAGCTGTTTGAACATTTGGTATGTCCTCTTACAGTATAAAAAATCCATTGTATTCTTATTTATTATCAGTAGGATATTCACAGCTTTGTAATGGAGATAGAAGCATGGCTACCCAGCTGTTGTATCACCTCATTACCCTGACTTGGGCAGTTTGAGAGATGACTGCTTCATCCAGAGCACACCTTGAAGAATCTCTTATTGTTAATAAACCTTGTGGTTAACCTGATTTTATGGCATTATTTTGCACTGGTTTTAATCGCTGGAATAGATGCGCTAGCTCAAAGGGTTTTCTGTTTTTACGATTATTGCGCGCAATATTTGCTGTTAAATAAGTAATAAGATTATCACCTATTGATGGAATGTGTTGTGTGTGATCTCTTACAGGAGATTAAGCAGATGGCTGTGTATTTTTAACCGTGGCACAGTTCTCTGGGCTTGTTTTGTAGGATCTCGCGTAAAAAAATGGTCACTACTAAAAATAGTTCACTGACACCAGAAGAGACTGATAACAGACTAAGCACAATTGACATACCAGACATGTGATTATTGCATACATAAGAAAGTAATCTAGCAAAATGGGAAATTTATCAAGAAAGGAACTAGGGCACACAATACAGGACATTGTTCATCGAGCACGTTGACCTATTCTATCTAGAGGACCACCTAAGGAGTATGGAAATTATACCTCTGTAATTGGATTGGATTAAAAAAAAATAACAATCTCAGGGAATAGTACATTATGATACTAACCAAAGCATAAAACTTGAGCTTCAAAGAGTTTATGGCAGCAATTTTGAAGTTGTCATAAAGAGGATGTCAGATTCTTGATGTATATAGACATATAAGGGGTTGTTTATCATTAGGCAGCTCATTGGATTCATTAAAGTGGCTTTGGCCCTTTAATAAATGTTATTATGGTCTCCAGCCTCGTACCATGCCGACACTTCCGCGATGTGATGATGCCCGGTAACGCGGCAACGCGTCATGTGATAAAGGAGTTCGGCAGGCGGGTTGGGGCTAGGTGATTCACCCCATGTGGGAGACTGTGCAGGGGCGAGACCGCCATCCGGCTTCCGGAAGGGAGGATACCGCACGCCATAGGTCTCACCTGCGTGTTGTGGGATGAAACCGAGTGATTGGTTGAGTCGTGGCGGACCAGGGCGGGTCTTAGCCTTGATGGTATATGTGGTATTTGGTTGGTTTACTTTGAAAATGTGTGACACATTGTCTCACCTATGAGATGGCGGATGGTGGAATTTACAGGTGGGATGCACCGTACCTTTTGGCTATAAAAATCCCCATAGAGTTTTAATCACTATGCACATAGGCCGGAAGAAGAGCGAGTAGCGCAAAACGGCCATTGCCTCTCTGTGAGCATCATACCCCCACTCCCTCCCTTGCTATTTTTGTAAGTATTGTTTTTTCCATAATAAAAGAAGAGATTACTTTCTATGGGATACTAGTGAGTGCCGTCCTTTCAAGTATACCTCTGCTTTCCCTGCTTATGGTCTATTTTCTGTCCCAGAAAAGTCTCATAATGCATAAAACATCCCAGCACATACAGCCACAGAGGACTGGAGTAACTATGAGACTTTTAATGAGACTTTTTGCAAAAGTCTCAAGTCATGAATGTGGCTTTGCACAGCGTCGCACCAGCAGTAGTTCTATGTTTACACCAGATTAATGAAGAGGTAGAAATAGACCTGTGAAACTTTTTAGCAGTAAAACATCTCAAAAAACCCTTTGAGGGTGTTATTTATCATTAGACCAGCTCCTTGGGACAGTTCTATATCTAATTTTGGAGTTACACAGCCCATTATATTCATTAAAGTGCCTTTTGACCTAAATGTTCTTATGGTCTATTTTCTATCTGGGATTTTTTTTAAGGGGCCAAGGAGCCCCAGTCCAACACAGCTAAAAATCATTATTCTATGATTGTTGTTTGGAATTTTTATATCACTTTCTCATTTATCATTAGGCTTAGCATCAAAAAAGTCAACCCTTGCCAGCCTCTAAATATTCTTCTCTTGTTTCCTAAATCCCCTCACAGTTGAAGGACCTAACGCCTTGTGCAAAACCTCCAGAATTATGGTAATTTGGTGCTTGTCAGTTTCATCTCCCATAAATAAGCTTTCTTTTACTTGAGGAACCTACCACTTTATCACCCACCTCACACACGGGTAGGAACAATCTTAAAGATTCAGCTTGTGAGAAGTATTTCAAGGGTTGCAGGTCTTCTTCTACCCTTGAATTTTAATGCATGTTTCCATTCTCAAAGTAGGATCAAACTCATTACTTTCCTCTGACAAGCCTGTTTGTCTAACCTGAGCATCCACAGCCTTTCCAGTGTAACTAATTCCTCTAAGGAATTAGTTTCAGATCTGTGAAATTCCAATGTATGCCACTTTTCCAATGCACGTCTAATTTGATTTTTAAAAAGTAGCGCAGTCACTCACCTCTGACCCACAGATCCATCAGGAAGGAGGGAGCTACGGAGGAGGGTTACAGGAGCTGCAGTAAATTATGCCGACTTTTTCCCTTATTTGCCAGGACTGTATATATACAATATTTACGTGTGCAACCTGATAACCTACTTCATAGATGAGGCGATGCTGAAACGGGGATCTATCTAGTCTCTTATTTACTGTGAAATATAAATGTTGGCAGGAAAATGCGGTGATTCCTTCTGATGTCTAGTCAAGTAAATGGAAGTAAAATTACCTGTTTGTAGGCAGATTCCACATGTAAGCATGTAAAATATCAATGTCTGCCTTTCTTTACATGTCGTTATTTTCATACTTTGGCAAATTATTTCAGTGTTTTATAAGATAATGATCTTTTTTAAAATACAGTATCGCCATTTTTGGACAAGTGTGGTGATGTGGCATAATCGTATTCATTTACATGGAGTGAAAGTGCCAATATTTATAAAGGGTAGAAAAAGATACAATAAGATTCTGGATTCTTAAAGGACATCTACCACTAGGATGAAGGACTGTGTCCCCTCTGGAAGGATCCACTCTTCTTTTAGCTTCTTAAGCCCTTGTTTAAGCCTGATTTTTAAGCATAATTTTTTAACCTTTTTTACGTAAAAGCATGGGATTAAGAAACTAAAAGAAGAGCATATCCTGCCAGAGGGGGCACACACCAGAATGTCAGCGTGCTTGGTTTACAATACTTCATCCTACTGTTAGATGTCCTTTAAATACTAAAGACATATCCGCAGGATCCATTTGTGTTGAAATGCATGGGTAAGTCCATGTACCTTGTAGCTGAATGCTGTTTTAAACATAATTAATAATCAAGAACTTCCATGTGCTACTGTGAAATTGCCTTGATGTGCCAGAGTTTTGGTTGTTACATAAGTGTACATCCCGGGGATTTCAACTGAGCACCAAGGCTATATGATTGTGGCTGTACACATGGATCCGTTGGGCTAAGCCTTGTACTATTCAAAATAAATAGATTAAAGGTGTGTGTCCTACTTCTGGGACCTGCACCTATCTTGGGAATGAAGATCCACTGCCGTCTTTTCTGTAGCCGGGCTGAATGGAGAGGGTACCACAAATGCATGCCCATTCTTCATTTACTTCTATGAGACTGTTGTGTGTATAGTCTCAGCTCTTGTTGGTGCTCCCAAGTTGAATAGAAAATTGCCGCTCATGTGCTGTACGCTCTTTAAGAATAAAATTAAGTTGCATGTATGGATATCTGAAGCCTCAAACAGGATTTCCAGGAATTCTGGAAAATCTCTATGGGGCAGCCAGTGTAGGGGTAGCAAAAACAACAAAGCATTCTTACCCTAATCCTCCTCCCAGTTTCTCACGTCGCTTTCATAGTTCCGCTTTTTGGCGCTGGTGCCTGGGCAAAAGTCTTGGGACCTGCTTCAGCCATATTCTATTTTATAGAATATAGATAAAAGTTAAATAAAAAATAGTGAAGGAAAATTTTGTATTTTCTACAATTGTAATGCAGACTTTATTATGTATGTGAGGACAGATCAGAAGCAGCCTCCTCAGGGATGCAGAACTTTTTCCATGGATGTGCATTATTTATATGCACTATCTCTATATGTAGGAATCTCTTATCTGTGTTCACAGAGGACAGTTGCCTTAATACTACACTGTACTACATAGGATGTGTGTGATCACCCGCCGGGTAACCAGACAGAATCCATAATCACATAGCACTCAAGAGAGTCTATCAATATGGATGACACCAAAACTATACCCTGAGTAAAGAGAGGACAGGAGGGATGGAACACAAATTACTTTGTATTTGTGAATAAAAACTGCTTGTAGATATACATTGTATATTCTATAAAGGGAATATAGATATCAAACATATTATGGCCACATGGGCAATGTGACTGCAGAATAAACGGAAAAGCTAAACTAAACAATAACATTTCCAAAAGTTTTCTTTTCACAGATTTGTTGTTTAGATGCTACTAGACCGACGAGCTTAAAGGGGTATTCTTAAACTGCCTCTTTCAGTTCTGATAATTATTTAGGTTGCCCCAGGATTCAACGGAGGTCCTACGCTGGCCCACTCTACCGCCGTTCGCACATCCCTTCGAGCCCCTCCATACCCTCTTGCAGGTATAATGTAGGACAGGATGAAAGAAATAGTTTCCAGCTGAGAAGTCATACAGGCAACATTCAAGCTTTATTAGTTTTATCCACTATACATCTCAATGGTACAATAAAAGCCATGATGTAGGACAGGACAAAACCTCCAGATTGGGAGATGTTCTTTGCAACTAGTACCTACATAAAATAGTTTGTTAGGGCCAAACCATGCCCCAATGGTACAAAAACATGCGGGAGCAGGTTACAGCTAATCCAAACATCTGTCTAAAAAAAGAACTGAAAGACTGAGTAGACTGTCCAAGAAGTCCTCTTTCTGGAAAAGTCACACATCCCCTCAATGCTAGTTAGTACAATGGTTTTACAAAGTATTCTGTATCTGGTTTGGTCTAAAACCAAATGGGGGACTGATTAGATTCCATTCGGAATTGAACCGGTCCATTCATTTCATGGATTGAGGATTGAAGGACAAAATTTGTGTCACTTCCCCTTTAAATGTGTTTGTATTGGTGACAAATAATGGGATATAGTTACAGATGAGCTATCCGGGATACCATTCAATAAGTCTGGGGTCAGTGGATATCATAAGGGGCACTGAACGCCAGTGTTAGAGCTTGATACCGAGCAACCTCCTGTGGAATGACATGCTGTATTCTGTAATGTAATGTGCCTGGTGTTATGAAAAACTAATTTTGGACTGTCAGGGAACTGTACCAATCTGTCCCTTTTCGCAAACAATTTTTCCTGGGAGCTTGACACTCCATCAATACAAATAATGGGAAAAGTCTCCCTGAAGTGAATTTTTAAAAGTTGACATCTGTGTTCTTACCAGTGGCATTCTATGTGGATCTAAAATTTCATTTATCAACATCAGTTACAAAGACAAAAAAAGAAAACACATACTTCTCTGGTGACAGAGCGATGTTTCCCATCTCGGATCGTAACTGGAAGAGTATTGGCACCCTGTAAAACAAGTTAACGGATCATCCTCTGCTATATTCTCCCTGCTCAAGCTCAGATACTTACTGTCTTCATGTAACACTTACATATTATATAGCGTTGTACAATGATTATTTCACATAAATGGGAACAAACCATCCATAATGCCTAGTTTTCGTCATTTTTATGTATCTAGAAATACATAAACAATTCTTGTCAAGTTTCCATCGAAAATACTATTTCTTATTAATAAAAATATTGTTGCATAATAAAGTATTTTTTTTTTGTAAATTCTTGTTATTTCTACCACTAATCTGGCAGATCAAGGGGGCTGTGAGCTCATTGCTGAATTCATGCCCCCTCCATGAACACCACTCAGTGGTAGGAGGGGTGTGCCAATAACATCGCCTATAACCAATGATATGGGAGTGGTTTCAATGGTGTGAATACAGTAATGACTACATGGCCTCCTCCATCCCCTGGAAGCCAACAGCCGTGCTGTCACAGGAAATCCCAAGATCTGCTTTGGCAGGTCACGTGACCAAGGTGAGTACAAAATGTGTGATACAATTAGAATCTTGTACTTACCTTGGTAAACGTTCTTATTAGTGGCCAACACCTTTCTCTGCTCAGCATGAATTTTTATTGTTTATTGATTGACCATAACTAAATGGGTTTTGCGGGTGTACATTAATTACACATCCATCAAATAAATCCTCAATATCATCTTGATAATCAGTGTTCCTATAATTATGAGTTGGTTGGTCTAAAATCCACATGACTCTCCTACCACTGATATGAGAGTGGTCACCATGATGGGCATAGAGCAATAACTGTATGGCCTCCTCCGTCCCCTGGAAGTCAGTATGACATGTGACTCCAACCCCTTTCTCTCCTCAAGGTGAATTTTTGTAGTTTATTGATTGACCATAATTAAATGGGGTGGTAACAAATCCATCAAATAAGTCATCAATATCATATTGATCATTACTGTCATTAGAACTATATTTATGCTTCTTTGGTTTAAGAAAAGTTAATTTTTAGTTCTTTTTCATTTTTATCATCTGTAAAAGTTCAAAAATAAGTTCAAAGATTAATAGTTTTCATATGGACTCTCTTAGGGGACAATATGCAGAAAACAGAAGAAAATAAAAGGTATTTCTTTCAAAGTTTTTTCTCGATTAATACATTTATATGATAGATTGACTGGGACAATAACAATGTGCAGAGAGCAGAACATTCATTATGATATAGCGATGATATCCGAGCACCAGGCTGAATGCTATATGTGTATCTCTGCAGTGCTGTTATTTTCCGGAGGAAGTGTTTAATGGTCAGGCGCCGTAGTCTACGTAAGTAAGTGTGTCTGCACAGCGCCAAAAGAGCTCAATTTTCACAACTCAAGTGCAATTTAGGGTAATTTTTATGTCAGGAGTTCTGTTCTTCTGTTTATCCAAAGATGTTTTAAGCTTTTAACGTAAGAGAGAAAAAGGATGAGAAAAACACCACATTTTGCTGTGTAGGGAATAACTGTGAGGATTTAAGAGAAAAGGGAGACAGTTTAAGGGATCTGCAATGTTCAAGAGCACAGTGTGTGAATTGTGTGAATTCTGTACTTATTTTTAAGTTATCTGTGTTACCCTGTGGCTAATAACAGGGGCATAACAGCTGCTATGGGGCCCACAATGTTAGAGGGCCCCGACATATAACCTGACATATAAAAAAATGGAGGATATGCACTATTATATACACAATATGTGACACATTATACAACATAATATGTTTGTTACAATGCATGTCTTCTACAGTAAACAGCATGAATCGGCTGCTCAGATAAGAAATGTCAGGGGAGGGGACAACAGAATGACAGGACTAGGATCTCTAATTATTGCCGTGTACTTCAATCCATAAAGAACAGAAACATAGGGGCACTATCTGAAAGCCTTCATTTAGATATTAGATGCCTTTACATGACGTCCAGAGATGACGTTTGTCGTACATAGAAGCATATAGGTGGTGCTCTGCGTTTAGCACAAGACAAGTCCAATAAATAATAGAAAGAAAGACATTTAATGGAACTAATGTAAGTAAATGAGGCATTGGAGCTACATATTTGGATAGGATTAAAATGATATATCAGTCAAGTCACTACAGGGGATTATTACCTTCTGTAATGCAGGAAAGATAGGAGAACACTGAGGCGAAAAACCGTGGGCCCTGATGAAACTAAACCCTTTCAAGCTATCCCTGCCAGATTGATTTTGCCGCCCAAGCAACAGGTGACAAAACTAGTCAACTTTCCATTCCTGTGCAACCCACAAAGTGCAAAGACTAACTACGACAGTTTAAACAAGAGAATAGCTGCCATAAACAGGGTCAACACCAGAGGGACAAGTAGTACAAAATCACTAGGCAAGGATAAACTGAACCGAAAGGGTCAAGATAACTCAGAATGCACAATAACACTGCAGCTTGCTAAGTACTAATACTCACAAGCAAGCGAAAGAACATGAGGCAGGCTAGACCTCTCAATGTGATGGCTGTCTGTCCCAAAGAATTCGGATTAGAAAATCCAGTTATAACAGAAATACGTGAAGAGTGAGTGGAGGGAGAGATTTTTTTTATAACAGAGAGCTGCAGGAGCCTGACGGCGTCCTTCATCAATGATCCTTGATTCTGTCCACTTTGTGTCAGCATCATGAAATAAGATCTGTAAGCTCCCTGCATATCTCATCAGAGAAAATGTGGTAGTTGAGACACCTCCAGTCTTTTATTAGTCCAAGAGCATATTCTTCCTCACGTGGGTATGAGCATTAGAAATGTTGAGGCATAAGTTTTTTGGTACAAAATATGGCTAATGATTTTTTGGTAATATATAGTTAAGTGTGAATGACGACCTTGAGTTGTTTAAACTCCATACAAAAAGTATTTCGAGCTCTTGTTGTCTTCTATACTACTATTGCACTAAGCGCTGTGAGCGGAATATAAGCAGGATGATATGGGCGTAATTGATTTTTTAAAACTGTGGTGATCCGTAAACTGACAGACAATCAGGAGGTTTATACAAATCAAAGGATTTACAAACCATCGCCGCACTCCGGACGGTTTCTTCATTTTTCACAATTAAACAAGTGGGGAAAACAAAGCACGGAAAAGGCTTTTATGTCAATTTATGGAGAGTAGCCTCTTTTCAAGTTATCCCCACTTTTGGTCTTTACAGAGTTTTTACATCACATTGCTCGGTGGCTATTGAATGAGACCTTTATCACGGAGGAAAGATGAGAATTTTAATGATTTAAATATGGAAACCTTATTACATGAAAAAATTTACCACGAAAGGGGATTTGGCTTAAACCTTAATATAGCCAATTTGTATTTTATGGATCTCTGCAAATATGAGTTTCATCTATGCTTGTGTGCTGTCAAAGAGCTTAGAAGAAAGGCAGGTTTATAAAAAGAGGCGAGGAGACATTTCATCGTGTGTCAACAAGCAAAAAATACTTAAGCTTCTCGCTACATGAAAGTGTTCACATTTATTGTGGACTAAAAGCACATTTCTTCACAATGACTAATATGTTAAAGGAAGAAAGAAATTTACAATTTGCTTTTATACATTATGAACCAAACAGAAATTAAGAATGCTGTGAGTACATGATGCAGCACAAATATCTTGTTTACTCCTGATCTGAGTGGTTTTGGTGAAAAAAAAAAACGAGTATGATAAAATATGATAATTGAGGCTCTGTCGCTCATGTGGTTGTTTGGCACGTCTCTCTTACCCTATTTGTTCTGCTCCGAGAGGAATGGATGTTAATCACTGCGTTATCCTGAAGGCGGCAAAGAAAGTAATCAATCGCGGACCATCTCTAGCTGTGTGATAAGTATTCCAGCATCAGTCGATTAATCCTGTTGGACAATTCAGGAAGCTCCTAAGGTCCTGAATTTTATAATGGTTTACACGACTATGTCGGATTGTTCTCATGAATAGATCCTTTGTCTGCACACTACAGTACCTCTTGCCTCTTGTCCCCTCATCCTGCATACGTACCCTGTCATCATAGCCCAATGTCAGCACAGAGCGATATCACACATTCATAGCACAGTGGACATAATGAGGAGTTTGGTAAGACGAGTCCTGCCCAAACATCTGGAATTTACACTGACCCCATGAGTGAATAGGAGCTACAAAACAGCCATAAAAATGAGTAAAAGTGTAAAGTAAGCTAGTAGGTTAAAAATTATCGTAATGTGAAACACTTCACTAGGGATATAAAACATTAGTGAGACCTTTTCATGGGCAAAACCCTTTAAAAAGGGCGGACAACTCTCAATTTTATTTCTTGTACTTTGCCGCGATTTTATTTTCAAAAAAAAATCAGAGTAATATCTACCCGTTTTCCGAACCTCTGGTTACCTCCATTCATTGCGTGCCACTGTGGTTTTATGAGATCCGCAGTGATGTCATATCAACAGCGGCTACCCGATGGATCTAGGAAGGAACTCAAATGTCAACATAAAACACTGATGAGCCTGGACTGGAGACTATACTCCATGTAGGTAACTATTCTGTAAAAATGTTTCCTCCACCCTTTCCTCCACCTAGGCCAATAGCACAAATGTTATGAAACAAAATATTGCACCACAACTTTGCCTACTCCATCTCCTGCCACACTAATACTGGTTTTAAATGTTACTCTGTCATTACGTTTCAAGCACTAGTTGTAATAAATGGTATCTCCCTGTATGGGGTGGCACAGACCTGGAGGAGGCAGCACCAGACCACGGAATTGGCAAATAGGGTACCTAAGTAACCAGATAGGCAGCAAAACTAGTTGAAAAATTACCACCTTGCAAACAGATTATGTTGACTATTAAGGGTTTGAATAGATGGAGGTGCTACAAATGAGGTGTCCAGTGACAGAAATACCCATACACGTCTAGAAATTGATGAGATGCCAAAGAAAAATATCTGGATATCTCATGCCGGTTAGAGCCAAAGGGCAAAACCGGTACATGCAGACCTGTTACATCAATGAGTACCCACAAATCGATATTAGCCCTTATCTATAGATTGGAGCAAATGATTCACTTGCGTCCTTCAAGATGTAAGGCATATCACACACCTACATACAGTTAAAACACAAAGACAGTGATAGTGCAGAACACCATACATCGATACACATACAGCATATCTATATCATCACCCACAGATTTGCAGCAATAAGTAACACAGTATATATATAGATATAGAGATATAGTATAGAATATAATATATGATTTAAAAATATACATATGGTGATATGAAATATTTATTATAAATATTTGATGGAACGTATATGTGCAGCATAATATGGATATAATGAGGCATCCTCACTCTTTAGTGTGTCGGCAGATTGATGGGGCACCCTGACACTGTGGGACCCCATGTAGCAGTGCTTGGCGCTACCACTGTGTTACACTCCTGAGTCAGCCGTCTGGGCCCCTGCAGCTCTGGGCCCAGGTATGCCTAGTGCTGGTGGCAAGCCTAGAAGACTAAGTTAGGACAAATCTGTAAATACATACCTGGCCTGCCGTTTATACGCCCCTTACGTCGAATTCCCTGGTGACTGGTTATAACACAGACACCCCAGAACATGATTGTACTGATAAAACGGCCGTCCTGCAGACAGGGCCACCACGTGGGATAATGGGCCCGGCTCTCTACGAGTGCAATTACAGATGGCATGCCAAAGTATAGCTCTTAGCACTATGAGCCGGAATGATGAACAGACCCACCTCAGACATCTCTCCTTTTTCTAAGAGATTCAAGAATACATTAGAGGTCCACGGATGTTGCTTAATCACAATATTTCATGCCGTTGTCATCTCTGGACGCACCAAAACAACCTGACCAAATGCAGCCACACGGATGGGAACAATTAGCCGTCACGAAAAACGGGGCAAATGCGATTAGTCTGGGAAATGCTTTACCCTTCACGCCTGTAACACCTACCCTTTCCAATTCGCTACTTCATGCTCCCGCGGGGACACACCTGCCCCACTACCCCAAACATCCGCACATATTTACAGGCTCCGAACCATTTAAAGTAACACAGTTCATTGTCAGTTTTAACTGAGGCAGAGGATTCCATTATATGATACCTGCAAGGATTTGTCATTTGAAAAATAAGTTATATAGAATTATTCACCAATCACAAATAGCTCTGTGGCAAGATTGAAGGAGCTTAAGTCCCACAGCCATCTACTATGTTTTCTTGGGAATATCCAATTAGTCACATTATTTCAGCACAACTACACAACACACAACACGAACTAGAAGGAATTGCAAAGTTATAGGCAATACTGTAACTTCGCCTGCCTCGAGCATTTTATGAGCAGCGATTGTTCATGTTCATTGGATTACGATAAAAGATATCCGTTCTGCCTTAGCTGGTTACTGGCGTGGAATCCATATAGTAGACTGTGACATTGACCGACCCAATGGAATCACCGTTACACTGGAACAAAAAGTGATAAATCTGCCCCAAGATGACACTTCCATAATATGAAAACGACAGATTGTTGATAACACTCCGCATTGCCCGAATCTCAAATCACAGTTGTGATGATGGTTTTGGACATAGAAACCCATAGACGCTACACTGGACTACCTTCCAAAACCTGCCACCGTGGGTTGGCGTATGTCTTTGATGGTACAGTTGGGACCGCTATAAATTTTATATATATAACAGTTCAAATGCTACTTATTTAACAGGCTCCGGTTAATTGGGTATGACATGCTTGCAGCTGATTTACGCTATTAATACCCTGTGTCTCCTCTTGGTCGTACTGCAGTTATAACCATTATTTAATTATGGTTGTGGGCACCAGGAACCCGACCTCAGCGTTTTTACACCTTCTCAACATCAGGCTCTAACTATGAGAGAGGTCCACAGACAGTTGTCATTGTATTGGTGGTGAATAGTGGCGTGTGAGTTGTAATTAAGACATTCAGTCCCTTCCTTGACAGTAGCTTGATGAGGGGTTGGATGTCTAAAATTACAGCCACATACATCCCAACCCTGGCCACATGATGCAACAACACTCTAATTTTTGGAGCAAGCTGTCATGGAACCTAAAGTCACGGTACGATTTAAGGAAGTGTAAAGGCACTGCTTCTGGTCCAAAACCTGATAAATGATATTGACCTCAGAGATAAAGAAAAAGGGAAACAATTCAATGGGGTTGTGGTTTATAAATCACTTGGTGGTCCTCTTAAAATGGGTTGTATGTTTGTTTAAGAAGTATGAATGTCAGATAACCCGCTTGAACCTATAGTATTAACAAATCTATTGACCCAGATCCGTTCACATGATGATCAGTGACACTCGCACTTGGGGGTCATTTTACTAAGGGCTCCGACATCGGGTTTCAGAATGTGTACCCAGATAGTTTCCGATTTGCGGCATTTCCTGTATTGCCTGGGATTTGGCGCAATGTGTTATGCGGTTGTGGCGCCATCGGTTGCCGGCCATGCATGCGACCGGAGATGAATCGGGGGCTCGTGGCGCAGCAGAAACCGACAGATTCGGAAAAAACCGCCGCATTTAAAAAAGAAATGTGTCGCTTGGGAGCACTACCTTCACTTGGTCCGGCCGGTGAAACTCCAGCGTTCAGATGCATTTCAGGCAGCAGCAACCATCGGTGGACCGCCGGAGGAACTACCTTCATGAATCCCGGCCGGACCCAATCCAGTGCAGAGAACGCGCGCTGGATCGCGACGAACGGACGGGTAAGTAAATCTGCCCTCTGAGTCTTAGAGCCAGCTGTCATGGTACTTAGAGTCAGGGTGTAGGATGTATTGTAAAGCAATGTAAAGGCACTGCTTCCTGGTCCACAGACAGAGGAATTATGTTAAACCCAGAGATACAAGAAGAAGAGAGGAAGCAAGTTAATACACTGTTGAGTTTTTATAAAGCCCTTTAAAACATGTTGTTTGTCTGAAGTCATATAAGCTGTTTGAACATTTGGTATGTCCTCTACAGTATAAAAAATCCACTTGTATTCTTATTTATTATCAGTAGGATATTCACAGCTTTGTAATGGAGATAGAAGCATGGCTACTCCAGCTGTTGTATCACTCTTACCCTGACTTGGGCAGTTTGAGAGATGACTGCTTCATCCAGAGCCACACCTTGAAGAATCTCTTATTGTAATAACCTTGTGGTTAACCTGATTTTATGGCATTATTTTGCACTGGTTTTAATCGCTGGAATAGATGCGCTAGCTCAAAGGGTTTCTGTGTTTTACGATTATGCGCGCAATATTTGCTGTTAAATAAGTAATAAGATTATCACCTATGATGGAATGGAATGTGTTGTGTGTGATCTCTTACAGGAGATTAAGCAGATGGCTGTGTATTTTAACCGTGGCACAGTTTCTGGGCTTGTTTTGTAGGATCTCGCGTAAAAAAATGGTCACTACTAAAAATAGTTCACTGACACCAGAAGAGACTGATAACAGACTAAGCACAATTGACATACCAGACATGTGATTATGCATACATAAGAAAGTAATCTAAGCAAAATGGGAAATTTATCAAGAAAGGAACTAGGGCACACAATACAGGACATTGTTCATCGAGCACGTTGACCTATTCTATCTAGAGGACCACCTAAGGAGTATGGAAAATTATACCTCTGTAATTGGATTGATTAAAAAAAAATAACAATCTCAGGGAATAGTACATTATATGATACTAACCAAAGCATAAAACTGAGCTTCAAAGAGTTTATGGCAGCAATTTTGAAGTTGTCATAAAGAGGATGTCAGATTCTTGATGTATATAGACATAAGGGGTTGTTTATCATTAGGCAGCTCATTGGATTCATTAAAGTGGCTTTGGCCCTTTAATAAATGTTATTATGGTCTCCAGCCTCGTACCATGCCGACACTTCCGCGATGTGATGATGCCGGTAAAGCGGCAAACGCGTCATGTGATAAAGGAGTTGGCAGGCGGGTTGGGGCTAGGTGATTCACCCCATGTGGGAGACTGTGCAGGGCGAGAACCGCCATCCGGCTTCCGGAAGGGAGGATACCGCACGCCATAGGTCTCACCTGCGTGTTGTGGGATGAAACCGAGTGATTGGTTGAGTGTGGCGGACCAGGGCGTCTTAGCCTGATGGTATATGTGGTATTTGGTTGGTTTACTTGTAAAAAGTGTGACACATGGTCTCACCAGAGATGGCGGATGGTGGAATTACAGGTGGGATCACCGTACCTTTTGGCGATAAAAAACCCCATAGAGTTTAATCAATAGCACGGAAAGGCGAAGAAGAGAAAAGTAGGCAAAACCCATTGCCTCTTGTGAGCATCATACCCCCACTCCCCCTCTGTCTATTTTTGTAAGTATTGTTTTTTCCATAATAAAAAGAAGAGATACTTTTAGGGATACTAGTGATGCCTGTCCTTTCAAGATACCTCTGTTTTCTGTCCCAGAAAAGTCTCACTAATGCATAAACATCCCAGCACATACAGCCACAGAGGACTGGAGAATATGAGATTTATGAGGACTTTTGAAAATCCAGTCATGAATGTGGCTTTGCACAGGTCGCACCAGCAGTAGTTCTATGTTTACACCAGATTAATGAAAGGGAAGAAATAGACCTGTGGACTTTTAGCAGTATAAACGATCTCAAAAAACTTTGAGGGGTTATTTATCATTAGACCAGCTCCTTGGGACAGTTCTATATATATTTTGGAGTTACACAGCCCATTATATTCATTAAAGTGCCTTTTGACCTAAATGTTCTTATGTGTCTATTTTCTATCTGGGATTTTTTTTTTTTAAGGGGCCAAGGAGCCCCAGTCCAACACAGCTAAAAAATCATTATTTATGATTGTTGTTTGAATTTTTTATATCACACTTTCTCATTTATCATTAGACTTAGCATCAAAAAAGTCAACTCGGCCAGCTCTAAATATTCTTCTCTTGTTTCCTAAATCCCCTCACAGTGAAGGACCTAACGCCTTCTGCAAAACCTCCAGAATTATGGTAATTGGTGCTTGTCAGTTTCATTCTCCATAAATAAGCTTTCTTTTACTTGAGGAAACTACCACTTACCCCCACCTCCACACACGGGTAGGAACAATCTTAAAGATTCAGCTTGTGAGAAGTATTTCAGGTTGCAGGTCTTCTTCTACCCTTGAATTTTAATGCATGTTTCCATTCTCAAAAGTAGGATCAAACTATTACTTTCCTCTGACAAGCTGTTTGTCTAAACCGAGCATCCACAGCCTTTCCAGTGTAACTAATTCTCTAAGGAATTAGTTTCAGATCTGTGAAATTCCAATGTATGCCATTTTCCAATGCACGTCTAATTTGATTTTAAAAAGTAGCCAGCACTCACCTCTGACCCACAGATCCATCAGGAAGGAGGGAGCTACGGAGGAGGGTTACAAGGAGCTGCAGTAAATATGCCGACTTTTTCCCTTATTTGCCGGACTGTATAATACCAAATTAGTGTGCAACCTGATAACCTACTTCTAGATGAGGCGATGCTGAAACGGGGATCTATCTAGTCTCTTATACGTGAAAATATAATGTGTGCAGGAAAATGCGGGTGATTCCTTCTGCTTGTCTAGTCAAGTAAATGGAAGTAAAATGCTGTTTGTAGGCAGATTCCACATGTAAGCATGAAAATATCAATGTTGCCTTCTTTACATGTCGTTATTTCATACTTTGGCAAATTTCAGTGTTTTATAAGATAATGATTTTTTAAAATACAGTATGCCATTTTGGACAAGTGTGGTGATGTGGTATAATCTTATTCATACTGGAGTGAAGTGACCAATATTTATAAAGGGTTAGAAAAAGATTACAATAAGGATCTGGATTCTAAAGGACCTCTACCACTGAGAGGATGAAACCAAGCAATGACGTGTGTGCCCCTCTGGAAGGATTCGCTCTTTTTTAGCTTCTAAGCCTTGTTTACGCCTGATTTTAAGTATAATTTTTTAACCTTTTTACGTAAAAGCATGGGATTAGAACTAAAAGAAAGAGCAATCCGCCAGAGGGGGGGCACCACCAGCATGTCAGCGTGCTTGCTTTACAATACTTCATCCTAGTGCTTAGATGTCCTTTAAATACTAAAGCATATCACAGGACAATTTGTGTTGAAATGCATGGGTAAGTCCATGTACCTTGTAGCTGCATTGCGTTTTAAACATAATTAAAATCAAGAACTTCCATGTGCTACTGTGATGAATTGCCATTGTGTACCAGAGGTTTTGGTTGTTACATAAGTGTCATCCGGTGATTTCAACGAGCACCAAGGCTATGCTTGTGGCTCTCACATGGATCCGTGGGTCAAGCCTTGTACTTTTCAAAATAAATAGATTAAAGGTGTGTGTCCTAATTCTGGGACCTGCACCTTCTTGGGAATGAAGATCCACTGCCGTCTTTTCTGTAGCCGGGCTGAATGGAGAGGGTACCACAAAGCATGGCCATTCTTTTACTTCTATGAGACTGTTGTGTGTATAGTCTCAGCTCTGTTGGTGCTCCCAAGTTGAATAGAAAATTGCCGCTCATGTGCTGTACGCTCTTTAAGAATAAAATTAAGTTGCACTGTATGGATATCGAAGCCTCAAACAGGGATTTCCAGGAATTCTGGAAAATCTCTATGGGGCAGCAGTGTAGGGGTAGCAAAAACAACAAAGCATTTCTTACCCTAATCCCCTCCCAGTTTCTCACGTCGCTTCATAGTTCGCTTTTGGCGCTGGTGCCTGGGCAAAAGTCTTGGGACTGCTTCAGCCATATTCTATTTTATAGAATATAGATAAAAGTTAAATAAAAAATAGTGAAGGAAAATTTGTATTTTACAATTGTAATGCAGCTTTTATGTTATGAGGACAGATCAGAAGCAGCCTCCTCAGGGATGCAGAACTTTTTCCATGGTGTGCATTAATTATATGCACTATCTCTATATAGTAGGAATCTCTTATCTGTGTTCACAGAGGACAGTTGCCTTAATAACTACACTTGTACTACATAGGATGGGTGTGATCACCGCCGGGTAACCAGAGAGAATCCATAATCACATAGCACTCAAGAGAGTCTATCAATATGGATGACACCAAAAATACCCTGAGTAAAGAGAGGACAGGAGGGAGGAACACAAATTACTTGTATTTGTGAATAAAAAACTGCTTGTAGATATACATTGATATTTCTTAAAGGGAATATAGATACAACATATTATGGCCACATGGGCATGTGGACTGCAGAATAAACGGAAAAGTAAACTAAACAATAACATTTCAAAAGTTTTCTTTTCACAGTTTGTTGTTTAGATGCTACTAGACGACGAGCTAAAGGGGTATTTCTTAAACTGCCTCTTTCAGTTTGATAATTATTTTAGGTTGCCCCAGGATTCAACGGAGGTCCTACGCTGGCCACTCTACCGCCGTTCGCACATCCCTTCGAGCCCCCCATACCCTCTTGCAGGTATAAGTAGGACAGGATGAAAGAAATAGTTTCCAGCTGAGAAGTCTACAGGAACATTCAAGCTTATTAGTTTTATCCACTATACATCTCAATGGTACAATAAAAGCCAGATGTAGGACAGGACAAAACCTCCAGATTGGGAGATGTTCTTTGCAATAGTACCTACATAAAATAGTTTGTTAGGGCAAACCATGCCCCAATGGTATACAAAACATGCGGGAGCAGGGTACAGCTAATCCAAACATCTGTCTAAAAAAGAAACTGAAAGACTGAGTAGACTGTCCAAGAAGTCCTCTTTCTGGAAAAGTCACACACATCCCTCAATGCTAGTTAGACAATGGTTTACAAAGTATTCTGTATCTGGTTGGTCTAAAACCAAATGGGGGACTGATTAGATTCCATTCGGAATTGAACCGGTCCATTATTTCATGGATTGAGGATTGAAGGACAAAATTTGTGTCACTTCCCTTTAAATGTGTTTGTATGGTGACAAATAATGGGATTAGTTACAGATGAGCTATCCGGGATACCATTCAATAAGTCTGGGGTCAGTGGATATCATAAGGGGCACTGACGCCAGTTGTGAGATGATACCGAGCAACCTCCTGTGGAATGACATGCTGTATTCTGTAATGTAATGTTGCTGGTGTTATGAAAAACTAATTTGGACTGGCAGGGAACTGTACCAATCTGTCCCTTTTCGCAAACAATTTTTCCTGGGAGTTGACACTCCATCAATACAAATAATGGGAAAAGTCTCCCTGAAGTGAATTTTTAAAAGTTGACATCTGTTTCTTACCAGTGGCATTCATGTGGATCAAAATTTCATTTATCAACATCAGTTACAAAGACAAAAAAGAAAACACATACTTCTCTGGTGACAAGAGCGATGTTTCCATCTCGGATCGTAACTGGAAGAGTATGGCACCCTTGTAAAAAAAGTTAACGATCATCCATGCTATATTCTCTGTTCAAGCTCAGATACTTACTGTCTTATGTAACACTTACTATTTATAAGCGTTGTACAATGATTATTCACAAATGGGAACAAACCATCCATAACTTAGTTTTCACATTTTTATGTATCTAGAAATACATGAAACATTCTTGTCAAGTTTCATCGAAAATACTATTTTTATTAATAAAAATATTGCTGCATAATTAATATTTTTGTAAAATCTTGTTATTTTTACCACTAATCTGCAGATCAAGGGGTCGTGAGCTCATTCTGTATCATGCCCCCTCCTAGACACCACTCAGTGGTAGGAAGGGTGTGCCAATAACATGCCTATAACCAATGATAGGGAGTGGTTTCAATGGTGTGAATACAGTAATGACTCATGGCCTCTCCAATCCCTGGAGCCAACAGCCGTGCGTCACAGGAACCCAAGATCTGCTTGGCAGGTCACGGGACCAAGGTGAGTACAAAATGTGTGATACAATTAGAAATTGTACTTACCTTGGTAAACGTTTTTATTAGTGGCCAACCTTCTCTGCTCAGCATGAATTTTTATTGTTTATGATTGACCAAAACTAAATGGGTTTTGCGGGTGTACATTAATTACACATCCATCAAATAAATCCTCAATATCATCTGATAATCAGTGTTCCTATAATTATGAGTTGGTTGGTCTAAAATCCACATGACTCTCCTACCACGATATGAGAGTGGTCACCATGATGGGCATAGAGCAATAACTGTATGGCCTCCTCCTCCCCGGAAGTCAGATGACATGTGATCCAACCCTTTCTCTCCCAAGGTGAATTTTTGTAGTTTATTGATTGACCATAATTAAATGGGGTGGTAACAAATCCATCAAATAAGTCATCAATTATATTGATCATTACTGTCATTAGAAATATTTATGCTTCTTTGGTTAAGAAAAGTTATTTTTAGTTCTTTTTCATTTTTACATCTGTAAAAGTTCAAAATAAGTTCAAAGATTAATAGTTTTCATATGGACTCTCTTAGGGGACAATATGCAGAAAACAGAAAGAAATAAAAGGTATTTCTTTCAAAGTTTTTTCTCATTAATACATTTATATGATAGATTGACTGGGACAATAACAATGTGCAGAGAGCGAACATTCATTATAATATAGCCATGATATCGAGCACCAGGTGAATGTGCTATTGGTATCTTGCAGTGCTGTATTTCCGGAGGAAGTGTTTAATGGTCAGGCGCCGTCTACGTAAGTAAGTGTGTCTGCACAGCGCCAAAAGAGCTCAATTTTCACAACTCAAGTGCAATTTAGGGTAATTTTATGTCAGGAGTTCTGTTCTTCTGTTTATCCAAAGATGTTTTAAGCTTTTAACGTAAGAGAGAAAAAGGATGAGAAAAACACCACATTTTGCTGTGTAGGGAATAATGTGAGGTTTAAGAGAAAAGGGAGACAGTTTAAGGGATCTGCAATGTTAAGAGCACAGTGTGTGATTGTGTGATTCTGTACTTATTTTTAAGTTATCTGTGTTACCCTGTGGCTAATAACAGGGCATAACAGCTGCTATGGGGCCCACAATGTTAGAGGGCCCCGACATATAACCTGACATAAAAAATGGAGGATATGCACTATTATATACACAATATGTGACACATTATACAACATAATATGTTTGTTACAATGCATGTCTTCTACAGTACACAGCATGAATCGGCTGCTCAGATAAGAAATGTCAGGGGAAGGGACAACAGAATGACAGGACTAGGATCTCTAATTATTGCCGTGTACTTCAATCCATAAGAACAGAAACATAGGGGCACTATCTGAAAGCCTTCATTTAGATATTAGATGCCTACATGACGTCCAGAGATGACGTTTTCGTACATAGAAGCATATAGGTGGTGCTCTGCATTTAGCACAAGACAAGTCCAATAAATAATAGAAAGAAGGAAACGCGGCCACTCAGCTTTAAAAAGTCTTCTTTATTTCATCATCCTTAAAAAACTCAATGGCACAGACAGTCAGGATAGAGGTGGGAGCAGGGGGTTTGGACAAGGCGACAGCCGTTTCGCGCTGTTCGCGCTTTCTGTTCAGCGCTTGTCCAAACCCCCCGCTCCCCCTTATCCTGACTGGTCTGTGCCATTGGATTGTTTTTTAACGGATGATTGAAAAATAAAGAGACTTTAGACTTTAAATGCTGAGTGGCCGCGTTTCCCGTTCTTTCTATTATTTATTGCCGTGTACTTCCCCCATGTGGTCAGACAGATCTGTGTAGATCTGGGACAGATCTGTGTAAGTGTATACATGTGTGAGCATGATTGTATAAATGTGTGAGTATACAAATATGTATATTTTCTGAGGAGGCTCCATGCAGAAGTCTTCTATGGGGCCCTGCCTCTCCTAGTTAGGCCCCTAGCTAATAAACAACTATTATGGCTACCAATCTGTTGTCAAGTTGAGGAGATGATTAGAAAGCTGGGTGATAGTTCTCAGTGTAGAATTGAGGTTTTTTTGGGCCCCCTAGATAACACCTTACAAAATACAAAATAACTTGGGTTGTCATTTGATGGTCCTTTGGGGTCTATTAATGTGATTGAGCATATGTCCTCCTGAGGATCCTCTGTTGGGCCAGTCTAATACTGGTTGTTCTTTTATATTACTGCTCACAATCTGCCATGTAGTTTTTGTATGGGATCTTCAGTGTAAAACTTGGTGGATCACTGAAGGTCCAGTCAAACTCAGGTTAAGGAGCCATTGGTGGGTAATAAGTCATAACATCCCCATGCAAAAAGAATAGTATTTCATGCTACCCATGGAAGTTGGGGCCCTGGCTGAGATTCTGAACTCAAGAAGTTATTGAAAAACTGACGTGTACTACTCTTCTGCCCTTTTCTTCCCTCCAGCCACCCATCATTACTGATCTCTATCTGTAGTATCCTGAGAGGGCGCAGTGGTAACATCATGTCAATTGGAAGTGACCACTGCAGCCTGCGACCGGCCTCTGCAGTGTTATGCTGAGGCAAGTACCTGGGTGCAATGGCCACATGCCACCAGCATTATGTCACTTTGGGAGCCTCTGTTTAAAACAAAGATTATTGTTAATGGGATATACCAAAGAACTTAGTTGGGCACCACCCAACAATTATGAGTTTGGTGCTGCCGCTTTTTTTTTTTTAACATGATTGCATCTCAAATCATGGTCTTAAGATTTGCTTGAGATTATGCATTTTTGTTTTATTTTTATTGGTAAGGCAACAGACCATGGGGAAGAGTTGCAGTCATCCTTGACTTTAACTTTTTCCAATGACTTATAGGGGTTGGCCAGTTTACCTCATGGTTTTTTTTTAATGTGTGTGTTAGTGTGGGGGACAGGATGTGAGGCAATGTCATTTACCAATATACAACTCCCAAGAGTTTTGTTCCGCTTTCTTGATATGCAAAGTGAAGTCTCCTTTACCTCATCAGTCGGAGATTCCTGTCCATAAAATGGCCACAGATGAAGGGCCATGTGATCTCTATCTGTCTATGAGAAATCAACCTTTCAAAAATGTAATCTTATATTCATATATACTATCATAAGGTCCTGGCAGTTCCTTATCAAAAAGAGATCACATGACCCTCCATCTCTCGCCATTTTATGGTGAGGAATGTTTGGCTGATGAGGTAAAAGACAGGAGGCTTCACTTTACATAACAAGAAAGTGGAGCAGAACTATTAATAGATGTATATTGGTAAATTACCTGATATCCTGCCCCCCGCACTTACATACATTACAAAAACATGAGGTAAAATGGCCAACCCCTTTAATGACTTTTGTTGTTTGATATTAAAGTGCAGTGTGCTCACTGCTGGGACCTCCATGATTCAAAAAACAGGAGTAACATTCCCACTAATCGATAGATTACCAAGTCAAGCATGAGTCCTTCAATATTGTGGGAACATCCAGAATTGTTTTCCGACACTCCCTAGTCAGAAATTGGAAGTGTCAGAGATACCCAAATGCTATTTTTGCCGATTTCAGATTCTTCCACAGTGTTAAATGGAGCAACGAGACATATGCTCCACCTTCCAGTCCATCAGGTAATGAGAAACCTATTCTCGTGATCAGTGGGGCTCCCAGCGTTAAGACTCCACCTGATCTGATTGTTATCCCCTATACCAGTGGTGGGAAACTTATGGCATAGGTGCCAGAGGTGGCACTCAGAGCCCTTTCTGTAGGCACCCAGGCCTTTTCCCCAACACAGAGTTTGCCATATAAGACTCAAAGCCACCTCCTGTGGTCAATATAGCCCAGGATGTGCAATGCTCAGCGCTATTTTAAAGCAACATCCTTGGTCACCAGGACTACAGAAGGAGCGAGAAGTTGTGGATAGAGATGGATTATCATTGGAGCTCCTGCTCTGGGTCTCCTGATTTTCCCTCTACAATCCAAATTTCTCCATCATCTTTCTATTGTATTGGTGAACTCAGGACGCCAATACGATTAAAGCCTGTGATACAGCAGGGATCAATAGGTTACTGCTTAAATTGTCATGTTGCCACTTTGCAACATATAAGTGGGTGTTGGTTGTAGCTTCAGCGCTCTGTCTCCAAAAGGTTTGCCATCACTGTCCTATATGGTGGAAGGGGATAACAATACATTTTGCTACAACCCCTTTAAGGATAGCTACAAGCATCATTTCTATTGCTATATTAGATCAGCCTGCGAATGAATGTCCTTTCACATTTTTGCATTCCCTCTTTGATATAAATGTTTCCTTACTACTTTTGTTTTAGTACCTATTATGCTTATCTGCCACACACTTTAGCTAATTGTAAAATTAGTAAATTTAATGATAAAAAATATAATCCTGCATGCCATCTATTAGACTCGTAGCGCGGTCATGAATATTTTTAGCTTTCTGCTGTTCGCGAGTTATAGCCCCTGAGGGAAGTTTTATAAAGGTTACGATTCAGGGACAGTCTAACAATTGTTAACACCATGAATTCCCAGGGTCCGGAGAGGCGCATGTAAAATAACAAAACGAACGCGCGACACAGACCTGAAATCACATATATGTCAGCCCCCGGGAGTATATAATGCTGAAGATGGTGCCAAAGCTTGAACGTATTTGCCTCTAATTCCTGTTGCTTTGTCAGCAGCCGGCGGGTATTGACTATACCATTATGACGAGTAGAACGGGATCCATGTAATCCTTCATTCAACCGCCCATTGCAATATCACTAGATAAAAGCTGCTCAATTCCCCTGGTAATTCCCATCCATTCAACTCCAGGAGTAGTCGGAGGGGTGATAGTACATTATATAAGAGATTATATGAGTTTTCGAAGTAGATTTTATTATCCTATACTGAGCCCTTACGGCCTGTTACGCGCCTCGCGTTAACAATGACAATACTGCCCACCTCATTAGCTTTCCGTAGCGCAGAAATGTCTTTTCGCAAGGGATCATATCTCAGCCGCAGAGAAGTATAATTCTTAGGGTTGGTCCAACAAAGGGTCTAACGAGAGATATAGAGAATCCAATTTTCTCCGAGATCAATAGACCTTCTTCTAATATACGGCATCACGAGACATAATGCCGTGAATTGCTGGAACGGGAGAAAGTTGAGCGAGGTAACAAACTGCTCTACAATTCTTTAGTCCCTTATCGGATAACAGTGCACTCCTTAATGGTCGAGGTTTACATTACAAGGAAGGGATTAGACAGGTTGACACTTTAACCACTGGTGCTCTACTCCATTCTTTGTTAAAGGGGTTGCCTACTTTGAGCAAATAATTGATATTGTTCGTGTAATAAAAAGTTATACAATTTTGCTGGATACTTTCTGTATCAATATGGGCTTTTCCCCTGGCAGTGCATACCGCCCTACCTACTGACTGACACCACATAGCGGCTTACTGATACCTCAAAACACCTTGCAATCCGTGTCTCAAGAAGGTTTGCTGTTCAGACCAAAACCTCACATGAATTTGGATTGTTATACTTTATGCATTTTTTTGCATCACTAAATGGAGTGCCAAGTTATTATACTTTCTGTATCAATTCCTTACGGTTTTCTGGATCTCTGCTTGCTGTCCTCCTATAGAAAGCTTCTATGTTTACATCCAGTGGATAGAAATCTATCCATGGTCATGTGATGTCACACTGGTGCACGGGCAGTTAGTATCACATGGCTCTGATTACTCTCTGTGATAATATTATATGTATATTAAGATTTTATTATTATTAATATATTATTACTCTCTGTGATAATAACGGCTCATGCACCTTTGTGTCCGACACAAGACCTGGGACAGATTTCTATCCACTGGAAGTAAATATAGTAGCTTTCTATATAGCAGGACACCAAGCAGAGATTTAAAAAAAACCTTAGGAATTAATATGGGAAAATTGTATACGTTTTCATCATACTAATAATATCAATTATTTGCCTAACAGAATTTCACTAAATAATACAGTATGTAGTGAGGGGCAGGTTCAATACCAGTGTCGGACTGGGCCCTCCATATAATGTATTTTTTTTTTCTTTTTACTATAGTATTTATAGTGTGGGCCCAACAAAGATTCTGAAGTTATTTAGGTGTTTATTAGGTGTTTATGTGCTGTGTATGGTGTGTATGTACTGTATGTGTGTGTATATGCTCTATGTCTGTATATGGTATTGTATGTGTTTATTTGCTGTATGTGTGTGTATATGTAATGTGCATTTGCTGCCTGCTGTATGGTACTGTTTGTATGTGTGTATACACTGTATGTATGTATATGTGGTGTGTGTATACTTTATGTATGTTTATCCTGTATGTGTGTATACGGTGTGTATACGCTATGTGTTTATTTGTATAAATATATTAATGTGTGTATATATGAGTGTATAACTGTGTTTTATTGTCACTCATATGTGTGAGTATACAAATATGTATACTTTATAAGGAGAAAGGGCGACTCAATTCAAAAGTCTGCTATGGGGCCCAGCCCCTCCTAATTAAGCCCCTGTTAGCTTCTCCATAAATATAGTGGAATACAATTCAATACCTAAGGCAGCCTTTGATAAAACCTATCCCTTAGAAAACTATCCATGTCTGCAAAAAAAATTACACCCCAGTCGGTCATATGTGAACATCCCCTAATATGACACCTGCAGAACTAGTCTTTTTTACAGGTTCATTTGCATGCATACTGAATGACTGAAATATTCTTCCTGAGAAGGATCAGTGCCTCACAGGAGCACCATATGGTGACACACCGGGTCTATAGCCGGTATACAAGCCCATGGAAGAATGATATATTACTACTGAGAATCTGTCACACTCTTCGTAAAGGCAATGAACATTTTTTTTCCTCTGAGGTTTCTAAATAATGATGGCTTTACCTATAATCATGTTATTTTCTTCATCAGTTATGTTATATTTTGGGACTTTAGATGTAATTCTGTATATAGCGCTGGTACAGTGCACACTCAGATGGCGGCAATCACAGTGGAGGCTGATTTAATGTTTGCATTACTTTACGTTACATTGTTTTAAGATGCATCATTTTCAGACACATATTCCACGTCTGTCTCAGTTGCTGCATTTTTATGATTTCTTCTTCCATTATACAGCTCGTAATTGATTTCTCGGATACAGTTTGTCTGGAAGACAGAGCGCACTTTAAAGCAGTAGCAGCACCTGTTACAGAGTTAATTACAACTTCAATAAAGCCAAATTGCTCACACATACAACACTTGCTCTGCTGTCTTAAGCGCAAGGTTCATAAGATATGTTAATTAGCTTTCTTAATATAGGCTAGATGCCAAAGGCCACAATACATGAGGCCGGCGGTGTATCTCGTGGTTTCTGGGGCGGGATAGGACCCAATTAACTTGTAATATGTTATACTCAGATGAATCGTATTGATGCACATAATGTTTTCTACCTACTGAGCAGAATTATGCCTTAACAAAACTATTCAATGTTTTATACCTACTTTATTCATATCCAATTTTTTAACGGAATGTGGCCATTTTCCTATGCATATTTTTCTAACATACAGGGGCACATTTACTAAGAACAGTTCAAACTACACTAATTGCAGTTTGTCTGTGTAGTGTGCAGGGGGCGCCAGATTCAGGATTTCTGGCGCCTGTTCTGCATGAATCTGATGCTCCCTGCACTGCCGCGACAGAGTGCACCAACTTTTTTGGTGCATCTTTAACATGGGGCATAGTTGCCCAGCAGTCCCGGCAGATTGCCGGACAAGTTGCCGCCATGTTGCACCATTCTATCGGATTTTGCTTGTAAAATCCGGCGCACGGAATTATGCCCACAAAAGGGTCGCGTGTGACACATTTGTGGTGCTGAAACTTCTTAAATAAATGTGCAAGCAGTTTGCTCCAAAGAGAACATGCAAAGTCATAAAGAAAATTGGTGCACAGCCCTTAGTAAATGTGCACCACAGTATTTATACAGGTTCAATCAAAAGTCCCAGCACACCCATTTATTCCAGAAACCAAAAATTACATATCTGAATAACCCAGCAAGGCTGGAGCATGGTCGCCATCTTGTAAAACAATCATATTGGATCGAGTTCAAGTATTTCCAATAGGAAGGTGGTCATGTAAAATAAGAAAACATGGAACGTTGCAACAACAAGGGGGACCATTCGCTTGAAAGTATGTCTATGTGGCTCGTTGACTATGTTGCTAAACATATGGTGCTAGATTCCACCATTATGAACCCCAATCTGTGAAGATCTTCTTTGATATCCTACATGACCATCTTCCCATTGAAAAAAAACTTGGCCTTAATCCAATATGGTGGTTTTCCAATCTCCAGACTTTGCCTAAAAGTTGGGCTCCTTACCAACTGCTTTCTGGGATATTCAGAGGTGTAGTTTTCCCTTTCGTTTCTGAAATAAAGGGCTGTCCTTTTGACTTGCCCAGCATTTAACAGCCTTTTTGGACTCTAAGGGTCATATTTATCAACCGGTTTACATTTAATATGAAAGGATGTGGCTTCACAGAAAGGGGTTTAGTGTGACTAGATACATAACTTAAGCTGCATCGTAAATGAATTAAAATGTGGTGCGCTTTACCGGTGTGAGAAGGAGTTGAAAAGTAAGACTAGATAGTCAACTATGTCAGATTTATAATTCTGCCGGGACACTAACACTGTCTCACTTTTCGAAATAATCCTACTATATAATATTTTTATGTATCAGGATAATGCATTCTACCATCTTAAGTTTCAGATATACCATACTATACAGCCCACTAATTCAAGTTCCTTACGACAGGGATGTACCATGATATCTACTTGAACTAACTATGCAACACCTCCACAACAAGTCCCATAATCCTTCACTTTCCTCTTTGCTCAAGGTTCCTGCTGTACACTACTACAAAAGTTCAAATGAGGAGCTCATACTAGTTTTTAGTCTATAGATGTGATAGTGATTCCCATAGGGGTCATTGATGTTTGGTAGAGTAACAGCTGAGAGGAGAGCCTCTCCGAGGTTGGACCCACACATAGATCAAGTATCTATGTGATTTTTATGTTCTTTGAGATGTAAACAAATATTAGCAGATACAGTATGTTAAAAAAATAAAAAAATATTATATGTACTACCTAATTTCGGAAGCTTAAATAATACATGAAATGAGCTATGGTCATGTGATGAAATTCCTTTGCAGTCCCCCTGATATATACACTCTCTACTCTCCCCACCACCCGCCAACATCGATTCCATGTCAGCTGCCTCGATATTGATCAGATGGTTAAAAAAGAAAATTGCTTTTATATAGTTTGAAAGCAGCGCCTCACAGTTGGAAGGCGTAGCTATTTAGATGGTGTCTCTGAAAATTAGGATTTCTTTTTTCCTATTTTTCCCACTTGGTAGTCAGTAGCTTTGTTTTGACTTTGAGGGAAGTCTATGAGAAATTCTGGAGGATCTTTCCAATTACTTAGTGCTGTACTATACCTATTACTCTCATTAGAATTGTTCAAATAAATTGTCGACAGGGTGGAGACATCAACTAGCAGCAGCCTGATGTCAAGTTAGTCATTATCTTCTAAGAAAAATGGCTTCACACTGATTTACAATACATGATTAGTGTTAAGCAGACCTTAAACAAAGGTTCTGTCCCCCAAACCTGACCCCAAAGTCCTGAGCGAAGGATTGGCTCTCTCCAACTTAGTGTATAGGCGTAATCAACATTTTCAGTGGCAATTAAGCAGTTAACCACTGATCGTGCGTGTTACTGTTGGATTTTAACATTTGTCTGAACCCGAATTTTAATTGGTCCACTTATCACTAGACAAGACATGTATTGACTAAAAAAATACATGTCTAGAGGGATGAAATACTCACTGTAATCAAAAGTATGTGAACGGATGCTATCATAAATAAGGGGTTTAACAAAAGTAAGGGTTGGAAAATTTCTACCAACCCATTCACTTCAAAAAAAAATTTCTAGAAAAAATTGAATCTAAATTCCCATTGTGATAGTGATGGTTAAAGAAATAGATCAGGCCTACGGTACCAGAGAAACAGAAAATCCCCTGTGGGCCTGGTCTCCAACTTAATATGAGCATAGAGGTCAAGCAGGTGATAACCCAATTTGAAGTCTTACTAGGGTCCAATTCCCAAACGATGATAGAGAATAGGCTCCCAAAATTCCCTTTCCCAGGGAATTCTATTCTGACACTGGACACATGGCTATATAAATATTAAAATATGATTGAGCCATGTAACAAATGGTATAAGAGGAATCTACCACCTCCATCACTGTAGAGAAATGCAAGGTGATTTCCTAAATAACTTTATTATTTCTGTCCATTATAAGGTTTTCAAGATATTCTCAATTTAATCCATATGCTAATGATGGTGTTGATGCACCCAGGGTTGGCCTATTCTTTTCATAGAGCAAATTTCCTGCTTATCTGCCTAGTCCAGGTAGGAATAGCACTGCTCCAGGTCCTTAAGAGACACTTAGTTGCACCAGCTACCTCATTAGCATGTGGATTCAAATGGGAAATTCAGAGAAATTACCTAATGGGCAGAAATAATGAAGAGATTTTTGAAGTCATATTCCACCTCTATAGAAAATCCTACCAACAGATTATTATGCTTTGGCAGGTGGTAGACTATGGTCCCATGGAAACCAGCTGTCTTAAAAATCCACTTTTCTCAATTCCGGGGTAAATTACTAAAACGTCCTCCAACAAATGATGAAGAGAAGATTCTATAGTTTTACAAATAGGCAGGTATTGGTTTATGAATAAGCTATAATCATCATTTACTTCTATTTTGTTTTCCATGTATTTATACATACTTTTTCTGTAAGCAATGGGAAGATAATTTACACAGCTTGTCCAATCACACATCCTCCGCTGTGTATGGTGTAAGTGTATGGTGTAAGTGTGTAGAATTGCACAGATGTCTATAATTGTGAGTTTCATCAGCTACAATGCAACCAATGTTCTTCCACTGTCTCCTAAAGAACAATGATTTCACGCCTTGATCTACCAGGATTATGTATTTTTTTCCTTGTTACTTCTACATTTTGTTTTAGTTTGTTAGAAAACAAATAGCGTTACATGGTTCCGACCACAACCTTACGGCTCTGGGAAATTTCTGCCAGGTGAAGTTATTTAGTAGCTGCAAAGTAAGCTGTAAAAAATAAGCAAATCTCCAGCGTTCAGCTAATGGAAGACAACCCTACAGGATGCAAACACCCATTACGAGTCGTAACGCAGAGCAGTTTGGTAAGAATTGTCTTTCGCAAGGTTATTTCCCTTTATAGAAGGCCGTGTGTCTCTATTATACCTTGCCATATTTCCTGCACATCAGAATACATTACGTCTAGAGTAGATGTTCCCAGAATGTGTCTTTCTCAGCAGTCGGTAATAAAATACATAGTCATATCAGCTCTACATACTGACTTTTATCGGTGTTATGGAATCTAATGTTTGGTATATAATAGAGGGAGATGCATAAAAAAACTCGAAATAATAAATATGTAAAAGCAAACATAATAGACAATTGTATAAGGAATCATAGCACAGAGGGAAAGATCTCTAAGTTTTAGATAAATCCATAATTCTACATCTCAATGAATAACTTAGAGTTGGGCCCTTTCTAACCCCTCAACGACTTGGCAGTTTTTTTTTTGTGTTTCCATTTTTCGCTCCCCTTCTTCAAAAACTCATAACATTTTTATTTTTCCATATAAGAATGCTTTGTGGGAGCAAAAATGCTAATAAAATTGCAAGAATTTGACCCCATATCACATTTGGATGTACATACTGATCAGGAAATGCAATCTGTTGCCACATCCCAACATACATCCTAGCGATCACCTGGGCTCAGAAGCAGATCCCATGCGAACACTGTGGGTGCACTAACAGCTGGGATCACGATACTTCTGATACGGACTGTTTAACCCTACAGATGCCACAGTCATGGTACCTATGGCAGTACCAGGTGCTGACTGCTTCCATGGCCGGCCTGGGGTTCCATCAGTAAATGCCGGTTAAATTGTGCTTTCAGCACTGTCTAACGGTGCTCCTATCAGCCTATACAAATTATATATTATACATTAGTGATCACTGGTTCATGTCCTACACTGGAACAATATAAAGCAGTAAAAAAGGATAACTTGGGGGGGGGGGTACTACTATTTGGACCTCTCAGAGTCACTTGAAAGCTGAATAGGTGCCTGTAAATATATGTTTTGGTAAATATGATTTTCATAAAAATTTTAAAAATTGCACCCACAATGCTAAGCTCCATGACATTCTAAAAAAAACAAGAGAATGTATTTGGGTGTTATTTGGGTGCCATGCCTGAGAAGCAAAGAACTTAGAATTTGAAAATTGAGAATTTTTTGCCACATTTCCATTTTTCATTACTAAATGCAAAAGAAATCATCAAAATCTTTCCACTAATTTGAAGTACAATATGCGACGAAAAAACAATCTCAAAATTACCTGGAAATGTTAAAGCGTTCAAAGGTTGTATTCACTTATAATGACGGGGAAGATTTAAAAATTGGGCTTGGTCCAAAAGCCCTAAAGTGGCTCGGTCTTTAAAATTTCACAGCGGGGAAGACTGAAATAAATTTAAATGCAATGAAATTGATGAAAAATGCATCCAGCCATTCTTGTGTGCTCCATTTGACACCTATTCTTCATTTTTTGGGTCAGTCCAATCACTTGGATACCAAACTAATTGGGTTGTCCACCTTAAGCATATTACAGCATATAATTAATAATGTTTGTCCACCAAATAGTTATTAAATTTTCCAATATACTTTCTGTATGAATTCTTCACAGTTTTCTAGATCTCTGCTTGCTGTAACAAAAAGCTAGTTGTGTGATGTCACACAGGTACACGGCTCATTAGCATCACACTGCTTTGATTAAACTGTGTGTTATAACGAGCCCAGCACCTGTGTGAAATCACATGACTATGGAGCGGCGTTTATCTACAGGAAGTAAATGATGAAGCTTCCTGTTGACTAGGGTCACAGAGAAAGTTTGACTTTATCCTGCATTATGTTATAAGGCTTCCTGAAAGTCAAGCTTGATGGTAAGGGGGCTGCCTTACAAGTTAGCAAAAGTTTTTCTTGTCCCATCTAGGAAAACCTATTTGCGTATTTCACAGAATCCCTTAGTGGAACATCAATGACAATAAGTCTCCACATGTCTGCAAGGCAGCCCTAATTGGCTAACTCTCCATAAGGAGACATTTTACTCACTGACATGAGTCATAAACCTCTCACTCAGCTAAACCAGTTCCCTATACGGAAGAGATGCAACAACATCCAAACAGCTCTGTCTATAGTTGGGAGTCTGTTCCTTGTGGAATAGATATACTGGTTTGGCCTTAATCCCACATCATGCCATTAGGCTTCTTGAAAATCATGCTTGGTGGCTGCCTTACAAATTAGCAAAAGAGGCAATGTTTTTTTTGTCCCATCTAGGAAAACCTTTCCCAGAGTCCTCTAGTGGAGCATCAATGGCAATAAGTCTCCACATGCCTGCAAGGCGGCCTTAATTGGCAGTCTCTGTAAGAACAACTCTTAACATATTTTGATGCCTATAGCTAAGCAATACTGACCTGTATGTACAGACTTGTGTAAGGTACCATTTTTGTGGCATAAGATGACATTTTCATTGCTTAAAATTTTATCTCTACTTATTACATTTTTATGAGTTACCGAAATGGCAGAAAAGTATTTCAGACATTTAGGCATTATTTTCTGTTACAAGGTTTACTGGCAGATATAAAATCTTTTATATTTTGATTGATTGGGACTTTTGACATGTTTATGATACTTGAGCCCTAGGGTGTCTTGTCGCTTATGCTATATGTTGCTTTACTTCTGTATTGCAGTATATGGCATTTTTGCTCATGATCTGTATCAGTTTGTCCCTGATGGACCATTACAGATCTGATTGAATGACAGTCCCTGTTGTTAGAGTTTACTGCGATATGCAGCATACACCCAGGCTATATGGAGAGGGTTCAACCTCTTCATTTTTTCTAATGGCCTCATAATTTACTATTATATCCTGAGTGTTTTAGGCCCCCTGAGTGGTACCTCTGAGGATATTCTCACATTTAATATTTATGACTAGGGATGAACGGATCCGTTCAAGTGTTTGGCCGGGTTCTAAACACCAACACTCCACCAGAGCGGTAAAACCCACGATCAGTGCTGGCACCAATCATTGGTGTTCTAGTTTTAATACTGCCGACGTAAGTGGTGCCATTTATGCTCTCCAGGACATCACAGACAAATGACAAACCTAGACTAAGGGGCAGCAAGCGAAGCCGCTGGCAGCAATTATAGATTTTCTACCCATGATCGGCCTTGCACTGAACACCAATACCAAACTTCTGTCGGAAATCATGTCAGAAGCTACTCTCCACGGCATGTGCCTTACAGGTGAGAGTCAAACCCATGCTGCAGTAATGTGGGGCATGCTCAGTGTGCCTTAGAGAAGGATGGGTGGCAAGCTTTAAAAAAATGTGTACTTACCTCTCCCGCGCTGCCCCTGACCCAGAGACGGGTGGGTGTGTCAGACCAGCGGAAGTAGTCTGTGCGGAGGTGCCGTGCCCCTGTAAACAAACAGGAGCATAGCACCAGTGGAGGCCGGCACAGGAGACAGGGAGCGCCGGACGAGGTAAGTACACAATTATTTTTTACAGCACCCCCAAACACACCTCTAGCTCTTAAAGAAAGTCAGACAATCCCATTTATAAAACAAAACCACAATGTTTAAGTCATCTTTAGCTTAATATTCCATTACGTTACGCCTGTATCAGCAAGACTACAGAACAATCACAAAAGTTGAAGAGGTAAAATGAAAATACAGATGAGGATCAGGGGCATTATAAATCTGGGCGACGTGCTGCCACTGATAACCATGTCCTGCAGTTTATGCTTCACAGCACCAGACATTACATTTTAAAAGGAAATATCAAGGTGCAGCTTTTCCCCCGGAGCTGCATTTCTACCCTCTCACTTCTCGAGTCAGCAGGAAATCTTGTTGTGGCAGTGTTTTTTTTTTTTACTTGCTTATTCTTTTTAATTTTATTCCCCCCGGTGTTATGTTTACATCCTTCCCTCTGGAGATCTGATGATAATTGGCTTACTGGGACTGGGGCACCTGCCCAGCACTGCTCCATCAGCACTTAAGTCTTTACACATTGCCGCAGATCATTGCTCTTTTGCTTTGACACATATGGAGTTATTTCTGAAACTCTGCCTCCCGGAATAAAGAACAGATTGTATTTCTTCATGAAGACTTTTGCAGATTCAGTTTTATCATTCGAGCCTCTGATAGAAAAACAACAAAAACAAGTGTGGACTTTGACACCCCCCTATTTCACTTAGCAATGGAATTGTCCATTTAATTATTAGCAGGAGGGAAATACCATCTACCACAGAGCCAGGAAATGTCAAACATGATTGATCAGTGTCAAGTTCTTGATAAACAAATCTCAGTATACTCAATAAAAGACTCGCTGAGGCGGGAAACAGAACGCTTTCCAGAGAGGGACTTTCTGACATTTATTTAGATCAGACGCAGGGAACGCTGCCAAATGGAGAAAACTTGTATTGCCATTTACTCTATAAAGTATGGGAAGGACAGATCAACCCGGAATGACACCAATAGATAAAAGTGACAAAACATTAAATCTGTGATGGATTTTGGGATGATCATCTACAAGACCAAGAAGAGTGTTATATTCGGCCTAGGGGGTTAAATGTTTACGAACAATATGAGATTGAAGTTAATTGGTGGATAGGATTGCAATAGATTTTAACTATCTTTTGCCCATATTGGCCCAAAAATTTCAGCACAATTGAATTTTAGATTTTAAACAGTCTGAACAGCTATTCTTTAATCTAGCTAGTCTATAAGGACTCTTTCCCATTGGCATTGGTGCTCAGCTACGTTTTGTCTCCGTGTCCACAAAAAAACCTGAAAGTTTAAGATTGCTTTGAAAACATCACAACTGCTTTTTCAGCCTCATCAGTTTAAAAAAATTGGATGTTTCATCAGTTTCTTTGCGCACATATAGACTTCCATTGCTTTTCGTGAATCTGTATGAAAAATAGGACATGATTTATATTTTTCTTAATGGACAGTGAAAATAAAAGCCAAAGTGAAAACACGGCTAGAAATCAACGGCTTTGTGAGGCATCGGTGGAAATCACTGAACCACGGACGTGAAAGAGCCCTTACTCTGTGTGATGCCAGTTTCATATAGAGGCACACTAAAGTATGTAGATTAGTGTGGTTCTATACCAATCCAGTTCCACCAAACTATTTGCAGATACCACATGCCAAAATTATTTTACAACACTGGAATAAATGGGATGTCACTTATTTTGGGCCCTAATGGGATGACAATTGGATAAATCACTATGCAGATTCACAGAAAATTACCAAGGTTTAGCCTCAAATTCATCTAGATGATGTAATAAATATGTAATGATTAGAGATGAGCAAGTATACTCGTCCGAGCTTGATGCTCGTTCGAGTATTAGCGTACTCGAAACGGCTCGTTGCTCGGACGAGTATTTCGAATGCTCGAGATCGAGCATTTACTTAAGAAAACACAGTGAAGAACAATGAAGAATAGAATAAAAACAATGAACACAGGATCATTTAAGTGAAGAACACACCGTTCGGCGCGCGTGTCTTCGGATAAGCTAGCAGATGTACGGAACATCTACAATGTGTTCTTCTTTAGTGTTCTTTCAATGTGTTCTTTCAGTGAAAAATTCTCGAGTCTCCCATTAACTTCAATGGGGCTCGTTATTCGAGACGAGCACTCGAGCATCGGGAAAAGTTCGACTCGAATAACGAGTACCCGAGCATTTTAGTGCTCGCTCATCTCTAGTAATGATCTAATAAGTATAAAGGAAGAGATCGGAAGAGTGGATGCAGGTCCCCCTGTTTATGAAGCCCTATTGGTTCTCTGTTAAATTCTAGAATGGTTTTAATGGGATCATGAGTTGCCCATAGTAGTAATATAGAAATATACTCTATTCATAAGGGATTTCTGTCTCGACGAACCCCAATAAATTGTAAATTACCACCTAATATGTGGATTTAACATTATTATCCAGCCTGGACTCTGGCAAAATGTAAGAAAAAAAAAAGATTTCTTTGTTGTTAGAGATATACTCTGCTTGTTACCGGAGAACCATTTCTGCAAGAAATCTCTGCGCCAGTTCATTGCGTTCCTGTAAAATAGGAGCCACAAGGAATTGTTTCCGAAGAAGAAACTATCAATTGCCCATTTCAAGTCGTCAGAGGATCTTTCTATTCTCCCCAGAAATAGGAGCGATGAAGCAAGAACCATATACTCTAAAATCCCAATTAAGCATTATCCCATTATAAAGGCAGCAAACACCTACCCCCAAACAAAGCAAGAGCAATTAATCACCCATTAAATGATAATTAACTAATTAAACATAATTAACCAATTACATTGAATAAATCAGACATCCAAACAGATAGCGAAGTAGAATCCAGACTGGGAATTTGCTAATAAGATCACGTATTATCGAACTTAACAATGACAATAAACTGAAATGATATCTAAATCAGTATTGGCAGCTGAATGGGGACGAGAGTTGTGAAAATGGCTGCAGACGTGGTCGGCATCACAAAGTCTACGCCACGCTGATAGGAGACATGTTTGATGAAATTACACGCTTATTGTGGTGGAAAGCTTTCACTCTACTTAAATAAAATGGGGCGTCCTTCAACAGATTAAACAATTCTTACCATGTAAAGCAATAAAAGGAAACCTACCACCACGGATCTACCTATAAAGGTAGATCGGGTGGTAGGTGCATCTATTGGACGTGAGGATAGCCCTATTAAGGGCTAATCCTCATGTTCCCGCAATCTTTTTAAAACCTTTATTTCCATAATATGCAGATTTTCCAAAGAGGCTACTGGGGCGTGGAGTAGCTGAAGCTGAGGCTACAGTCGCTCTGGCTTCAAAGCAGTGACCGTGAAGCCAAAGGCCTGCTGTTCTGTACATGCGCAGATGGCAGGCTTCGCGACGAGGGTGCGCAGCTCCTCATAGCAGCGCCCTGAAGATATCTGGAAGGAGGATCAAAGAGGCTACTGGGGGCGTGGAGTAGCCACCATGTGTAGCCTTAGCTCCCGCTACTCCACGCCCCAGTAGCCTCTTCAGAAAATCTGCGTATTAGGGAACTTAAAGTTTTGAAAAGATTGCCCTTATAAATTTTGGCAACTACCCTTATAATATACAAGACATTTTCCTTTTATTTCACTGATTCAACAACTATTTTTGCCTCTTGTTAGATCTTGTCACTTTTGCCTCCTTTTAATCAAATCCATTAAATATTTCAAGCTAAAAAGGAATAATTGAATATTTATCAACATTTCTTTATTTTAAGACCTTTTTAAAAAAGTTAAAGGGGCTTTCCAGGTTAAAAAAGTTGATAATTTACCAGAATAGGTCCCTAATATCAGATTGTCGGATAAGAGACTCCCAAATCCAGTATGTCCACAAATCAGTTGTTCTCAGTAGTTAACAGTCAAATAATGGTATAGTAGGCAGACTATTGGGTATAGTGGGCAGACCATTCTCTGTGAAGTGGCTAAAATGAGTCATTGCAGTTTAGTTCCCAATCATTTGAATTTGATGCGCAGTTAATGGGGCACATGTATTATGAGTCTTTCTTTTTCCATCTGTTTGTTGTTTGTTTTGTGTGATTTTTTTTCTGTTGATCAGATGTATCTTAGCAATTTTTCCTTATTGATACATCTGGTCAGTAGTGGATTATAATATAGGCAGTTTGGGCGGTAGCCTGGGGCCCCAGCCTTTTAGGGGTCCATGGCCACACAAACCACCCACCAGATTTTATACTGAGAAGGGCTTTCACCTAATGTACACAAGAGCCATTTCAGGACCCTTGAAGGTCCCCCAAAGTCCTGCAACCACAGATTGAAAGCAGGTAGAAAGGACACATCTTCCATTCCCCAAGAACCTTGATTCTAGTACCATATGTAGGAAGTGAATCCAGACTTGTCGGGACTATAACATTCATATAGCCCAGGACCCATGGCAATCTTATTCTGCCTTTGCAAGTGGTGTTTGGTTTTGAGTGACTTTGTCTAAGCCCATTTCCATGCCTGGCCAGGGGCAGCCTTTGAATTGCACCAAAATGTACAAGTTTACAACTTTTTTAAAAGCCTTTCACATCTGGATTCAGGTGATAACTCAGGAGACACCCCAGAAATTTTGAAGGGAGACCGTCTTAGACGCAAAAAAGTTGCAAATATGCACGTCTTGTGAAAAGTCACAAAAAATAAAGAAAAAAGCAAGGTGTGACCCATGTGCCTCTATGTATTCACTGATCGATTTGCCATATGTATTCTTATTGTTTAAGCTTACCACTTCCCCAATTTGTCATTGAGTTTTTGGGCCAGCATTGTTGGATTTTTTTTATCTAGTATGGAGTTTGCACTTCTGTTTGTTATTTTATTGTCACCTATTATTTTATAGCTGAATTTATATGACTGAAATTTGTGGTTGTCAACAATATACAGTGGTAATGTATTAATCCCCTTATTCAGACTTTTTGCATAATTTGCACCAAAAAACTATGTTAAATCCCTTGCGCAATGTTTATGAAGGCTTTTAGAGCAGTTTTTGCCACTTTCCCAACTTGTCCGGCTTTAAGGATATGGCCTTTGTGAAAAGGGCATGGTCTCCAGAAAAGGAGATGTGTTTGGGCAGGAAATAGTCTGTGCGCCAAACATGAGGCAGTGAACCAGATTGTGGTGCACAGTTTAGATCATCCAAAAGAAGGTCAACAGTCTTATACGGCACCAGATTATACCATCATAGCTCTACACTGGCGGACCCTACATATTGATACATTGCCCCCATTGTATTGTATGTATGATATTGCTATACCAGTTTTTTTTTTAATAAGAACTGGGTTGTGGGGTAACTTTTTGTATTTTTTTTTTTTTTTGCTTTTCTTTATGTTAGTCTGGAACATTGTAACCTAAGCACGGAGTACGACAAGTACGAGAAGATCCACATCAATTATTCACAAGTGTGTAGAGGCAGCACCGACTATGATGTTACAGTAATTATAACGGTAGCTATAAAAGTGGAATTATCCAGCGGTAGACGGATAAGGTCATTTGTTTTACAATGCTCCATATTCACATTGCTGTACATAAGGTAAGTTGGGGATGAAATGAGGCTTTTGACATATAGTGAATTTCACAAACAGCTGGAAAAGTGAGGCTTACAGGAGCATTAACCTTTGAAGCAAAGCATCCTGCTACCGAACAGATGTAAAACAGTCACTAAGGTGCAGTCCGGAGAGGAAGAGTCATAAATCCCCGACTGCTCCGGCTGAGTGACACCTCTCAATGTGCCGGCAGTGCAGCTGTAGGTGGGAGACGTTTATTCCCTGACCCCATAAATAACATGCACTTAAGCACACGCATTTTTACCTGACATTTTCTCAAAAGTGTTCTATATATTGGATTAGAAATAAAAGTCGATGTGGCAAATCGTTTAACACATTGACTTCCACCTGCTATTAGTTGTGTACACAATATTCTAATGGAGACCCCCTCTACGCAAAGTGCTTTCCAATGGATGACTCATAGGAAATCCATGAAAAAATAAATGATGCCATTTCCATTGGAGTTCTGTTATGCTATACATTGCACATTCAAGGTCTAGGAGTCAATAATCTGTGATAAAAGGAACTTTACGGCCCTACTGTATACAAGATGTATACAACACCATAAACTTCAGGTGTAGCTTCCCCCCTAGTACTGTAGGTGTTAGTAGATGGTTAGAGTCTTCAGTATCTAGACTTTGATATACATTTAACTGGGATGTTGTAGATACTTTACACATTTTGGGCATTTAACTTCCCTTCTTTATGACTTCATACATTGATCGCTCTAAAACTGGCCCCCTTAAATGATATCCAATGGTGCTCTAGCTGATGAAGACAGAATATCCACCAGATCTTTGAAAGGAGTCTTGTGCTATCTGCATTATGGTGGCCACAGTGGATCCTTTATGGTCTGTTAGTTGTGAAATTGAGACTCAAGGGGCAAAGCTTGTTTTTCAATCATATTTTACTGATGTTCATTTGGATTAAGATCTAAAATTTTTGAAGACAACACTGAATAATTCCTAAACACTTTAGTGAGAGTTCCGACATATAAGGCTTAGCTGGCCCATACAAAGAGACCAGTTCTAGGTTGGGGACTTCGGGTAGATGCTGGGTCCGAGTGGTTCCTCTCGGAGGGGGTTAGGTGGATCACAAAACAGAGAAAAAACAAAAGCGCAAGAAGACTCAAGTGTTTCGTTGATATGACAGAGATAGGAAAAAAAGATAATGACTCTCACTTGGTGTTTGGAAGAGTCTAGGCGTATCAGCGAGCAATTATGCTCTTAGATGTTTTTAGATGTTTTTGGGCATCGGGAGACGCTGACAGCCACGAGATTCAGGTTTTGGTCCGTTCTCCCAGGAAGATGGACCAACAAGCCGATACAATACAATACACGTGGAATGGGAGATCTCGTCAGTCACGGCGCTGCGACATCCAGAAGCCACTCGCAAACTATAGGTAGACTTTTAACTGTTTTTATTGGATCACTACGCGTTTCGGCCCCCGATCCAGAGCCTTCCTCAGGTGTCAAAGAGTATATGTCAGCGCCGTGACTGACGAGATCCCCCATTCCACGTGTAATGTATTGTATAGGTTGGGGACTTGGTATAGATTTTGCATTGTGTAGTATAATATAAAATATATATTACAAGGCCATAGTACAGAAACTTTACCATTTGTACAATCCCAAAACTCTATATTGAGCATACAGTTATTATGTTCAGGGATGAGGAGACCCATTCAGGAACCGAAAAGTTCTGACCAGGTCCAGGTACCAAACCTGAACGCTGAACAATCGTGGGTGTTACCCATTAAATGCTGGCATGGTCCCCACCAGAATTTTACCCTTTGATGGTCGCTCCTCAATGTCATCACAATCGTAAAGGTGATTGAGCACCATAAAGGTGTCTGTAGTTTTTCTGATTGGGTTACAACAATAACCAGATTGGGATAACCCACAATAGCAATAATATAGCGGTAGCACCTCAGCATAAAATTTCCAAAAAAAGTGTTATATTTTACTTACAGTCCATACAGGAACACTAAAACCGTATCACACGGAACCCATCGAATGTTTTACCTATGGTTTCTCCCTTTCAGATTCATTTGAGGAACCCTAGGTTCATCCTTCTTCTCAGTTTTCATGCCCGATGAAGGTATAATGGGTATTCCATGATTATATATCCTCTATAGTTTCATAAACATAATGCTATGTCTATTAATTAAAAAAAACACCCTCCTTGATAGGGTATATTTACATGATGGAATTTGGCACTGATTTTCTGCCAGGAAGTCAAAATTCACTCTCAAGCTTTCCAATGCAGATTTTGCAGATCTTCTCACACTTTTTGATTTATGGATTCCAATCCATATAGGAAATGTTGCTGTAGCCTCCTATTAACTCCTATGAAATAGGGAATTGGGATCTTATTGTCAACCATTGAAAATCTGTTCTAAAACTATGCGAATCGAAGACGAACAAATTTATTTGGTGGTCCCTAAATCGGGTTGGAATCTGCCATTTTTTAGGCACTGATATGAATCTGAATATTTTACTTTGGACAAATCTTTCGAAATGGTCATCCATTCCAGAAGGGGGATCGGGGGAGGAAAAAATTCGGAAAGGAAAACTTTTTTAAAATATATAGGCGCTTTTCATGAATAGTAGTTCTCTGTTAAAAATAAAATTAAAAATCTTTTGTATCCTCCAATTTCCGAAAAGAAATTTGTAACATAAATAATAATATTAATAATATCAATAAATGCATTGACAAAGAACAGATAAGCTGCTAGATGGTAACGGTTTTATTTGATGGCTTGGAGGCATCTCACACAACACTGCAGAAATTTTTCATATGTACTATAATTATTATTAATGAAGTAAACCAGTTACTTCTTCTCTAGACAATACGGAGGACGCGCTCAATATACAGATCATGTCTATTTGTAACGGAGCCGTCGTATCTTACCATTCATGTGTTTATCTTCTAGTCTAGTCCTCAAAGCTTTACAACCTACGGCCTCTGCAGTGATTTACTCCATGTGTCAGGTGGGGGAAGCAGAGAACCGGGGAAAACTTTATTTTATTGACAAAATATTCCTGCAAAGTGTTACCCTGCAGTGCGCTGAAAGACTCGGCAGCACTTAGGGACTCGGACCCTTTTGCCGGCTTCTGACGGAGGACTCAGTCCTTGACACACTCCCGTTAAGTGACTGCAATCTGCTTTCTCAAATTTCTTAGAAATGAATTATATTGATCAATAAATTGCAGCCACTGCACATGGCGGGGGGTTCCCCGGCCCAGCTGGGTTAGCACTGGTGAACAATGCTGCTAGTGGAGGCTAAATTGATTGGTTTCAATCCAATACTCCCTAGAAGCATCTGTCCTAAAAAGCTATCGAACCACTGGAACAACGCGCTCAACGCTGTGGTTTATCTGCAATGACACAGTCTGAGGTCTCATCAGCCCTACAAACTAGAAATAACCAAAATGCAGAATCAACATTGTTGTCCTAATTAACCTGTCATGTAGAACATGTTGTCTAAAGTGCAGTCAGTGTGTTATAGAGCAGGAGGAGCTGATCAGATTACAAATAGTGTCTTATCTGCAGACGGCATGTAATAGAGAAGGAAGGGATGAGTAGATTGTATATAGTGTCCTATATGCAGGCAGCATGTTATGTATAGAGCAGGAGGAGCTGAACAGATTACAAACACTGTTCTATCTTCAGGCAGCATGTTATAGAGCAGGAGGGGGCTGAGCTGAGCAGATTACAAATGCTGTTCTATCTACAGGCAGCTACATGTGTGTAGAAATACATTGTATACTAGTAGGAAGCTACAGAAATAGAGTCATGAGATCCAATGATTTATAGACAAAGAGGATACTACAACAGCAACAGACCATAGACTTATAGACAAGTGACAGACCATAGCAGTAGCAAGTTTAGTAATTTTGAGCATCATATGTAATATATACATACCCCCACCTATAAATGGATCTACGATTCTCTAATACAAGGGCCAATTTATTGCTCAATGAGTTTATAGTAAAGCAGGTTATTGTGTTTGCTGTTTAACCCATATCGTCTTGCACTCCTTTTACGTGAAATTATTTGCTAGTGTTCCGCATGGATGCAATGATATAGTCATAAACCAAGTGCCATGTTACTATACAGACAGAATAGAGATGGAAACCTTCAAATGTTCAAGGATATGTATAGCAACTAAGACCACAGTTTGTACAGGATATAAAACAGGACTGGAAGATAGGAGACCGGCATCTATGTACAGTACACACAATGATATTTGGAGCACTGTAAATCACATGTGGGTGGTGTATCTGATCTCACTGTCAATCACATTGTGTGGGGGGTAATAAGGACTCGCTCTGTCAGTCATTATGTTGGGCAGGGATCAGACTCTACTGCCAATCACTGTGTGAGGCAGGTAACCAGCTCTCGATCACTGTGTGTGGGCAGAGTAACCATGACTTCACTGCCAATCACTTGTGTGGGAGGTAATCAGGATCTCATGCCACTCATGTGGTGGGCAGGGTAACCAGGACTCTCACTGCCAATCACTATGTGTGGGCGGGAATCAGGATCTCACTGCCATGACTTGTGTGGGTGGGATCAGGTACTCACATGCAATCATGGTGTGGCGGTGAATATACACTGTCGCAGTCATTAGTTTGGGCAGGTAATCAGGACTCTACACGACTCAATCCGTGTGCTGGCAGTAACCAGGACCTCACACTGCCAATCACTGTGTGTGGGGGCGGGTTCAAGTTCTCACATGCAATCAGTGTGTGGGGCGGTTAATCAGAATCATCACTGCCAATCTCAGTGTGTGGGCGGTGTAATGAGGACTGGCTCTGTCAGTCATTATGTTTGGGCAGGGTAATCAGGACTCTCACTGCAATCCTGTGTGGGCAGGGTAACAGGACTCTCATGCCAATCACAGTGTGTAGGTGGAGTAATTAAGGACTTCACTGCCAATCACTGTGTGTGGGTGGATAATCACGACTCTCACTTTAATTACCATGTGTGGATAGGGCAACGGACTTTCCTGCCAATCACTGTGTATGGGTGGGGTAGTCATGGCTCTCACAGCCATCACTTTAGGTGGGCGGATAATCATGACTCCACTCTCTTTCCTCGGCATCCTGTTAGCATTCATACTCTTTTACCTCAGACATCAAGTTTAAGATCTCAAAAGAGAGATTTAAGCTCAACTTCAGGGACAAAACATTTTATCTATGGTCCTGTTTGATTGGGTCAGTCATTTTATTATATATTAAAAAAGCGGCCATATCGTATTTTCTTCCCCATAATGAAACTCTATAAATAGTGTATTGCAATAAAAAACAACTTCATCTAATGAGGGAATTTTTTAAGCAGCACATGTAGCCCAGCAGCATGAGCCTGCAGCCACAGATTAGAATCCCCTGCTGCTACATTGGATTGAATTAGAGGCCTTGATGGGGCTCACATAGCCGCAATGTGTTTACAAGTGTAAATTATTCAGGAACCCTATTTACACAATTCAATTTCAGAAACAAAATTTATTAGTAAATAATTATATAAACAGAAAAGTTACAAAAAAATGTTCACATAGTAAAACTTTAATCATGATAATAATCTTTGATTTACAGAAATCACAGGGCGGATAATTGTAAGAATTTCTGAATGATGAATTTAGTTCTACTCCATGGGTACAGGAAAAAAAAACTGTTATTTGGTTCATTAGTTGTTGTTTTTGTATTACAAGTAACATAGGATAAAATCCAACCACGCTGGAATACCAATATTTTCATCCATTTTGCCCAAGTTGTTATAACTTTGATTGGAAAGTATGGATTAAAGGGAGCAGGTGAGGGATCACAGTTATGATGGCTGAGGACTTATGGAGGACAGAACTTCAATATGTCCCTCCACCCATCTGCACAATTGTACAAGGCATGTGCTAATTAGCTGCCTCTGCTCTACAAGGTGCTGCCTGTAGATGGGATTCTATTGAATCTTCTCCCACTTCTGCTCTATAACATGCACTGGTGTACAATCTGCTCAACCTCCTGCTCTATAACATCCACTGTAATAGACATCTTGTACAATATGCTCAGCTCCTCCTGCTCTATAACATGCTCCTGTATGTAGGAACCTATATATAATCAACTACACTCCTCTCTTTAACATGCTGCCTTTAAATAAACACAAATATACAGCACACTCTCTGCTGATACTCTGCTCAGCTCACCTGCTCTAGTAACATGCTGCCTTTATGTAGAACAGCATTTCTAATCTGCTGCTGCTCCTGCTTCTATAACATGCTGCCTATAGATAAAATCATTTGTAATAGCTCAGCTCAGCCCCTTCTGCTCTATAACATCTGCTATAGATAGAACGAATTTGTAATAAGCTCAGCTCAGCCCCCCCTGCTCTATAACATGTTGCTGTAGATAGAATGGCATTTGTAATCTGCTTCCAGCATCCTCCTCCTGTCTCATAAATAACTGCTGCCTAGAGTAGAACCTAATTGTAATAGGTTAAGCTCAGCCCCCCTTGTCGCTATAACACTGCTGCCTGTAAATAGAACGCATTTGTAATCTGCCTCAGCTCAGCCCTCCTCTCTATATCAGCTGCTTGTAGATTAGAACAGCTTTGTAATCTAGCTCGGATCCCCCTCCTGCTCTATATTATCATGCTTCGGCGGGCTGAGCTGATACAGTTACAAATGCTGTTCTATTCTACAGGCGCATGTTATAGAGCAGGAGGGGCTGAGCTGAGCAGATTACAAATGCTGTTCAATTTACAGCAGCATTGATAGAGCAAGGAGAGGCTGAGTAAGAGCATATTACAATGCTGTTCTTAAATCTCCAGCACATGTTATAGAGCAGGAGGGGGCTGAGCTGAGCAGATTACAAAGCTGTTCTAACTACAGGCCAGCATGTTTAGAGCAGGAGGGGGCTGAGCTGAGCAATTAACAAATGCTGTTCAATTTACAGGCACATGTTATAGAGCGAGGGGCTGAGCTGAGCAGATTACAAATGCTGTTCTATCTACAGGCACATTAATAGAGCAGGAGGGGCTGAGCTGAGCAGATTACAAATGCTGTTCTATCTACAGGCAGCATGTTATAGAGCAGGAGGGGCTGAGCTGAGCAGATTACAAATGCTGTTCTATCTACAGGCAGCATGTATAGAGCAGGAGGGCCTGAGCTGAGCCATATTACAAATGCTGTTCTATTTAGCAGCATGTTATAGAGCAGGAGGCTGACTAGCTATACAAATTGGTTTTTTATAGGCAGCATGTTATAGGCAGAGAGCTGGGAGATTACAAATGCCATTCTATCTACAGCACATTTATAGAGCAGGAGGGCTGAGCTGACTTATTACAAATGATGTTTTATCTATAGGCAGCATGTTATAGAGCAGGAGAGCAGAGCATATGTGCACATGCTCTATCCTGAGACAGCTTGTATAGAGCAGAAGTGAGAAGATTTCATGTAGAATCCCATCTACAGGCAGCACCTTGTAGAGCAGAGGCTAAGTAGCACATGACCGTGACAATTGTGCAGATGGGTGGAGGGACATATTGAAGTGTCTTGTCCTCAATAGTCCTCAGCCATCATTAACTGTGATCCCTCACCTCCTCCCTTTAATCCATACTTTCCAATCAAAGTATAAAACAACTTGGGCAAAAAATGGATGAAATATTGGTATTCAAGTCTTTGGTTGGATTTATACATATGTTATTTGTAATACAAAAAAAAACAACTAATGAACCAAATAACAGTTTTTTTCCCTGTACCCCATGGAGTAGAACCAAATTCTCATTCAGAAATTCTTACAATTATCCGCCCTGTGATTTCTGTAAATCAAAGATTATTATCCATGATTAAAGTTGTACATGTGAACATTATTTTTGTAACTTTTCTGTTTATATAATTTTTTACTAATAAATTTTGTTTCTGAAATTGAATGTCTAAATATAGGTTCCTGTAATAATTTACACTGTAAACACATTGCGGCTATGTGAGCCCCATCAATGGCCTCTAATTCAATCCAATGTAGCAGCAGGGGATTCTAATCTGTGGCTGCAGGCTCATGCTGCTGGGCTACAGATGTGCGCTATAAAAAATTCCCTCATTAATGAAGTTGTTTTTTCTTGCAATACCTATTTATATAATTTCATTATGGGGAAGAAAATACGTTGTAGGCCTGCTTTTTTAATATTTAATAAAATGACTGACCCAATCAAACAGACCATAGATAAAAATGTTTTGTCCCTGAAGTTGAGCTTAAATCTCTCTTTTGAGATCTTAAACTTGATGTCTGAGGTAAAAGAGTAGTGAATGCTAACAGGATGCCGAGGAAAGAGAGTGAGAGTCTGATTACTCTGCCCACCTAAAGTGATGGGCTGTGAGAGCCATGACTACCCCACCAATACACAGTGATTGGCAGTGAAAGTCCTGGTGCCCTATCCACACATGGTAATAACATTGAGAGTCGTGATTATCCACCCACACACAGTGATTGGCAGGATGAAAGTCCTTATTACTCCACCTACACACTGTGATTGGCAATGAGAGTCCTGGTTACCTCCCACACACAGGATTGGCAGTGAGAGTCCTGATTACCCTGCCCAAACATAATGACGACAGAGCGGTCCTCATTACACCGCCCACACACCGAGATTGGCACTGAGAACTTGATTACCCCCCCCCCACACACAGTGATTGGCAGGTAGAGTCCTGGTTACCCTGCCCACACATAGTGATTGGCAGTGAGAGTCCTGGTTACCGTGCCACACATAGTGATTGGCAGTGAGAGATCCTGGTTACCCTGCCCCCCACAGTGATTGGCAGTGAGAGTCCTGATTACCTGCCCACACATAGTGATGGCAGTGAGAGTCCTGGTTCCCTGCCCACACATAGTGATGGCAGTGAGAGTCCTGGTTACCCTGCCCACACACAGTGATTGGCAGTTAGAGTCTGATATACCTGCCCAAACAATAATGACTGACAGAGCGAGTCCTATTACCCCCGCCCACACAATGTGATTGACAGTGAGAGTCCGATTACACCACCCACACTGTGATTACAGTGCTCCAAATATCATTGTGTGTACTGTACATAGATGCCGGTCTCCTATCTTCCAGTCCTGTTTTATATCCTGTACAATGTGGTCTCTAGTTGTTACACTATCCTTGAACATTTGCAGGTTTCCATCTCTTATCTGTCTGTATAGTAACATGGCACTTGGTTTATGACTTTATCATTGATCCATGCAGAACACTAGCAAATAATTTCACATAAAGGAGTGCAAGACGATAATGGGTTAAACAAGCAACACAATAACATCTGTTTACTATAAACTTATAAGGAATAATTGGCCCTTGTATTAGAGAATCTGTAGATCCATTTATGGTGTGGGTATGTATATATTACATATATGTCTCAAACAATTACAAACATTGCTACTGCCTATGTGTCTGTCCTCTGTCTATAGTCTATGGTCTGTTCTGTTGTAGTATCCTCTTGTCCATAATTTCATTAGGATCTCATGACTCATTTCTGTAGCTTCCTACGTATACAATGTATTTCTAAACAATGTACTCTTTGCTGATTTTGGGATTTTGCCCAGATTGGGACTATTGGCTCCATATCTCATCGTACAACTCATTGCTGAACAGGCTGATAACATCTGATAGGCATCACAGTTTATTTCCACAGAGTTCTATGTGAAATCACGAAACATATTGAGCTATACAAATTCAAGATGATTTTTTGTGACATGCCATCAATATTCAAGGGTGGAAACATTTCACAAGATACTCTCCAAGACCTTATGGTACATAACGCAGCTTTGGATTTGGGAGACTAAAATTTTGGCATGTATTACTATTCTTGTGTGGCACAAGACCAGGCCTCCACAATAAGAGGCAATGCCCATGACTTGTGGTACCGTTACATGCTGAGGGGAGCTGGTAGAATCTTAACAAGAGCAAGTAAAGTAGACAGACTCAATTGGCATATATTGGGCAGGCGCACTGTACTATTGGCAACTGTGTGAGGGTACTGTGACTATTGCTACTGGGGAGTGCACTTGACTATGGGAAACTTGTGAAGGTATTGTGACTAAAGCTCTTGGGCAGCAGGGTGACTATTGGCAACTGTTGGAGTAATGGTTATTGGATAGTGGGGCAAGGGCTGTACTATTGGGAACTGTGTGAGGGTATTGTACTAGTGGCTACGGGACGCACTATGACTATTGGGAACTGGTGTGAGAGGTATTGTAACTATAGGTTTCTTGGGGCAGTCACTGTGACTATAGGCAAGTGTGGGAGTAATGTGACTATTGGATAGGGGGGGCAGTGTCTGTTATTTGGCAACTGTGTGAGGGTTGTGACTATAAGCTTAATTCCCAGAACAACTATAAATGACCATATTTTCAGTAATATTAGGGCCAAAGGGTCTCTTTAGCCATGTCTATGCAGCCTCTAACTTCCTCTACCTCTCATTTACATGGATTTTATACATTTTAGTCTATAATAGATTATTTCATTATTAAGTCAATGCCAGCCCTTGACCGCAAAGTTGCTTCTTTCTGTATCACCCCCCTAAAGCTATTCTATAGCCCTATTGTCACTTCTTCAACCTAAAGGACACTGGATCCTCTCGTAATCCCTGTGGGAGCATTGTATGGTCAGGATATAAAAAGCACCTATGGGGGAATCCATGCCTCATGACCCCCCCCCCCTCAGGCATTGCACAATATAGCATTTTGGAGTGTTCTTCTGATTTCTATTTTACTTTATTTTATATGAAATTGATTTTTACAGATACTGTATAATGTGAGGAGCAGAATTGTCCCCTAGAATAACCCTTACGTCCATATTTTTGCAGCGCCGAAAAGCTTCACTTAACCCATTCTTCAGATCCCAGAAGGGTTAATAGATGGCGCCTTAAAACAGCTGACACAAGACAGCGTAATTTCATTCCTGACCGCGCTAGATGCTATCCTTTTCTAGGGGAGCGCCTCGAAAGCCGAGAACATTCAGAAAACGTAAATGCTTTCCAGCTTGTACGGCAGAGCATCGGCGGACTGAATTAACCTCTTCCTCCGACCCTTGATTACCATATACTGATATTGCTGCAGGGTGTAATATAAAAACCAATGAAATTGAACTCAATATGAACCATGACGTCGTCCTAATGTGCTCGGCCCTCAGCCTTGAATAGCAGCCTAGCACTTTATACTCTCAATGTGATAAAGTGATATAAAGGTTTCAAATGGCTGAGTAAGTGAAGCACATTGTCTTATAGCGGCAGGTGACGAACGGCGAGACCGAGTTTATTTGCTTTAGTGTACATGTGTCGAGATCCATAGTCATAGACACATATATATTATATATATATATAGTGTGTGTGTGTGTGCTCTATGATATGCAGCTCCTCCCGCAGAGATTTACCATTGTGTTTGTAAACCGCATAGACCGATGTTGTGTTTTCTCTGGAAATACATTAAGTTAATTTCTATTAATGTTCCCATGATGATAACTCCAGTTTTAATGGAGGAGAATATGCTATGATACAGGCTGAAGCTAATACGTACACATGTACATGCACATGGTGATGGATATCATGATGAGCTCCACTCTCCCTAATGTGCTAATGGGGTTTATAAGCTGCCGGTGTCCTAAGGATTGTTGTTACACCTTGTTGCATTGGCTCCTTTGATTTTTACTATTAATTCTGACACCATATGTCTTATTATCCAGCGCTTTATATAATCGCTGAAAATTTTTGGAGATATACATAAGAGATCTTGGACTTAAGAGATGCTTGCACAGAGGAGCTCCATTATAAACGCAAAGCAAACAAACACTGTTCTATCTTCAGGCAGCATGTTATAGAGCAGGAGGGGGCTGAGCTGAGCAGATTACAAATGCTGTTCTATCTACAGGCAGCATGTTATAGAGCAGGAGGGGCTGAGCTGAGCAGATTACAAATGCTGTTCTATCTACAGGCAGCATGTTATAGAGCAGGAGGGGCTGAGCTGAGCAGATTACAAATGCTGTTCTATCTACAGGCAGCATGATATAGAGCAGGAGGGGCTGAGCTGAGCAGATTACAAATGCTGTTCTATTTACAGGCAGCATGTTATAGAGCAAGGGGGGCTGAGCTTAACCTATTACAAATTAGGTTCTATCTATAGGCAGCATGTTATAGAGCAGGAGGAGCTGGGCAGATTACAAATGCCATTCTATCTACAGGCAACATGTTATAGAGCAGGAGGGGCTGAGCTGAGCTTATTACAAAATGATGTTTTATCTATAGGCAGCATGTTATAGAGCAGGAGGAGCAGAGCAGATTGTGCACAATGCTCTATCTGGAGACAGCATGTTATAGAGCAGAAGTGGAGAAGATTTCATGTAGAATCCCATCTACAGGCAGCACCTTGTAGAGCAGAGGCAGCTAAGTAGCACATGACCTTGTACAATTGTGCAGATGGGTGGAGGGGACATATTGAAGTGTCTGTCCCTCAATAAGTCCTCAGCCATCATTAACTGTGATCCCTCACCTCCTCCCTTTAATCCATACTTTCCAATCAAAGTATAAAACAACTTGGGCAGAAAAATGGATGAAAATATTGGTATTCAAGTCTTTGGTTGGATTTTATACATATGTTAATTTGTAATACAAAAAAAAAACAACTAATGAACCAAATAAACAGTTTTTTTCCCTGTACCCCATGGAGTAGAACCAAATTCATCATTCAGAAATTCTTACAATTATCCGCCCTGTGATTTCTGTAAATCAAAGATTATTATCATGATTAAAAGTTGTACTATGTGAACATTATTTTTGTAACTTTTCTGTTTATATAATAATTTTTTCTAATAAAATTTTGTTTCTGAAATTGAATGTCTAGAATATAGGTTCCTGTTAATAATTTACACTTGTAAACACATTGCGGCTATGTGAGCCCCATCAATGGCCTCTAATTCAATCCAATGTAGCAGCAGGGGATTCTAATCTGTGGCTGCAGGCTCATGCTGCTGGGCTACAGATGTGCAGCTATAAAAAAATTCCCTTCATTAGATGAAGTTGTTTTTATCTTGCAATACACTATTTATAGAGTTTCATTATGGGGAAGAAAATACGATATAGGCCTGCTTTTTTAATATTAAATAAAAATGACTGACCCAATCAAACAGGACCATAGATAAAAATGTTTTGTCCCTGAAGTTGAGCTTAAATCTCTCTTTTGAGATCTTAAACTTGATGTCTGAGGTAAAAGAGTAATGAATGCTAACAGGATGCCGAGGAAAGAGAGTGGGAGTCATGATTACTCCGCCCACCTAAAGTGATTGGCTGTGAGAGCCATGACTACCCCACCCATACACAGTGATTGGCAGGGAAAGTCCCGGTTGCCCTATCCACACATGGTAATTAACAGTGAGAGTCGTGATTATTCCACCCACACACAGTGATTGGCAGTGAAAGTCCTTATTACTCCACCTACACACTGTGATTGGCAATGAGAGTCCTGGTTACCCTGCCCACACACAGGGATTGGCAGTGAGAGTCCTGATTACCCTGCCCAAACATAATGACTGACAGAGCGAGTCCTCATTACACCGCCCACACACCGAGATTGGCACTGAGAATCTTGATTACCCCGCCCCCACACACAGTGATTGGCAGGTAGAGTCCTGGTTACCCTGCCCACACATAGTGATTGGCAGTGAGAGTCCTGGTTACCGTGCCCACACATAGTGATTGGCAGTGAGAGTCCTGGTTACCCTGCCCAACCAAGGTTCTGCACGTTGCCTAAAGAACCAATGATTTCACGCCTGATCGACTAGGATTATGTATTTTTTTCCTTGGTACTTCTACATTTTGTTTTAGTTGTTAGAAAATCTAACTAGGTACATGGTTCTCGTCCCAACCGTTCGGCTTTGGGAAATTTCTGCCAGGTGAAGTTATTAGTAGCGCAACAGTCAGCTGTAAGAAATAAGCTAATTCTCAGCGTTTAGCTTTGGAAGAAAACCCTACAGGATGCAAAACACCCATTACGCGTCGTCCACGCAGAGCAGTTTGTAGGAATTGTCTTCGTAAGGTTATTTCTTTATAGACGGTTGTGGGGTCTCTATATAACTTGTATGTTCCTGTAATTCGGGTATACATGCGTTTAGAGGAGGAGTGTTCCAAGGAGGGGTAGGGAAGTATATATATAGATGAGGGCCCTGTCGGTAATTACAATCCATTCGTTATCTCGAGCTCTTACATACGGACTTTACGCCGTGTTAGGCCTCTCATGTTTGGTATATACTAAGAGGGCACTGCATACAACCAACTCGATATGCTAAATTGTAAACGCCATCCATATAATAGACAATTGTATAAGGCTCGTGCACAGCGGCGAGCGATCTCGAAGTTTAGAAAATCCCTAATTCTACATTTCAGAATAACTTTAGCGTTGGGCCCGTTCTAACCACTCAACGATTGGAAGTTTGTTTTTGTGTTTTCCATTTTTCGCTCCCCTTCTCAAAAACTCATAAACATTGGTATTCTTCCATATAAGAAATGCTTTGTGGGAGAAAAAGTGCAAATAAAATTGCAAGGAAATTGACCCTCATATCACATTTGGTGTACATACTGATCAGGAATGCAGTACTGTTGCCACATCAACTTACATCCTCATGCGATCACTGGGTCAGAAAGCAGATCCCATGCGATCATGTGGGGCCTAACAGCGGGATCACGATAATGTTGATACGGACTGTTTAAACCTCAGATGCCACAGTCATGTACTATGGCAGTACAGGTGCTGATGCTTCCATGGGCCGGCATGGGGTTCCATCAGTAAATGCCGGTTAATTGTGCTCTCAGCACTGTCTAACGGTGTTCCTATCAGCCTATACAAGATTCTATATTATACATTAGTGATCATGGTTCATGTCCCACACTGGAACAATATAAAGCAGTAAAAAAATGGTAACTTGGGGGGGGGGGTCACTATTGGACTCTCAGAGTCACTTGAAAGCTGAATAGGTGCCTGTAAATTATGTTTTGGTAAATAGGTTTTCATACAAATTTTAAAAATGCACCCACAATGTAAGCTTCCATGACATTCTAAAAAAAAACAAGAGAAGATTTGGGTGGTTATTTGTGCCATGCTGAGAAGCAAAAGAACTTAGAATTTGAAACTGGGAATTTTTTGCCACATTTCCATTGTTCATTATAAATGCAAAAGATCATCAAAAATCTTTCCACTAATTGAAGTACAATATGCGACGAAATAAACAATCTCAAAATTACCTGGAATGTTAAAGCGTTTCCAGGTTGTATTCACTTATAATGACGGGGAAGATGAAAAATGGGCTTGGTCAAAAGCCCTAAAGTGGCTCGGTCTTTAAAAATTTCCGCGGGGAAGACTGTAAATAAATTTAAATGTCAATGAAATTGATGAAAAATGATCCAGCCATCTGTTGCTCCATTTGACACCTTATTCTTCATTTTGGGTCAGTCCAATCACTTGGATTACCAAGTAATTGGTGTGTCCACTAGCACATTACAGATATAATTGTAATGTTTGTCCACCAAATGTTATTTACATTTTCCAATATACTTTCGTATGAATTCTTCACAGTTTTCTAGATCTTGCTTGCTGTCAGTAACAAAAGCTGTTGTGTGATATCACACACGGTACACGGATATTAGCATCACAATGCTTGGATTAAAATGGTGTTCTAACGAGCCCAGCACCTGTGTGAAAATGCACAGACACACAGGGGAGCGGCGCCGTTTATCTACAGGAAGTAAATGATGAAGTTCCTGGTGAAGAGGGTCACAGAGAAAAGTTTGACTTTATCCCTGCATATGTTATATCGCGCTGTCCTGAAAGTCAACTTGATGGAGGGGCGTGCCTTACAACGTTAGCAAAAAGGTTTTCTCATTGTCCATCTAGAACAACCCTATTTGCGTACTTTCACAGAATCTTAGTGCGAATAAGCACTGAAATGAAGTCCTCCACACTGCTGCAAGGCACCTAATTGCTAAATCGCATAAGGAGACATTTTACTCACTGACATGAGTCATAAACCTCTCACTCAGCTAAACCAGTTCTCTATACGGTAGAGATGCAACAACATCAACAGCTTGTCCAGTTGGGGTCTGGTCCTTGTGGAATAGATATACTGGTTTGGCCTCAATCCACTCATTGCCATTGGCTTTTGCAAAATTCATGCTGGTGGCTGCTTACAAATTAGCAAAAGGCAATGTTTTTTGTCCCATCTAGGGAAAACCTTTCCCAGAGTCTCTAGTGGAAGCATCAATGGCAATGTCTCCACATGGCCGCAAGGCGGCTTAATTGGCAGTCTATGTAAGAACAACTCTTAAAATTATTTTGATGCCTATAGCTACGAATACTGAACTGATGTTACAGATTGGTAAGGTACTATTTTGTGGATAAGAGGCCATTCATTGCTTAAAATTTTATCTTACTTATTACATTTTATAGTTACCGAAATGGCAGAAAAAAGTATTCAGAAATTTAGGCATTATTTTCATGTTACAAGGTTACTGGCAGATTATATAAATTTTTATTTGATTGATGGGACTGTTGACATGTTTATGACTTGCGCCCTAGGGTGTCTGTGCTTATGCTATATGTTGCTTTATTCTGGATTGCAGTATATGGCATTTTTGCTCATGATCTGTATCAGTTGTCCTGATGGACCATAAGATCTGATTGAATGACAGTCCCTGTTGTTCGAGTTTTAGCGATAGCGCATTACACCCAGGCTATAGAGAGGGTTCACCTCTTATTTTTTTCTAATGGCTCATAACTTTACTATTATATCATGAGTGATTTAGGCCCCTTGAGTGGTACCTCTGAGGAAGTCTCACATTTAATATTTAATGACTAGGATGAACGGACCCGTCAAGAGTTTGGCGGGGTTCTAAACACCAAACACCTCCACCAGAGCGGTAAAACCCACGATCAGTGCTGGCACCACTCATTGGTGTTCTAGTTTTAATACTGCCGAGTAGTGGTGCCCTTATGCTATCCAGGACATCACAGACAAAATGACAAACCTAGGACTAAGGGGAAGCAAGCGGAGCCGCTGGCAGCATTTATAGATTTATACCCATGATCGGCCTTGCATGAACACCAATACCAAACTTCTGTCGGAATCAGGTCGAAGCTACTTTCCACGGAATGTGCTTACAGGTGAGGTCAAACCATGCTGCAGTAATGTGGGGGGATCAGTGTGCCTTGAAGGATGGGGTGGCAAGCTTAAAAAATTGTGTACTTACCTCTCCGCGATGACCCTGACCCCGAGACTTGGGTGGGTGTGTCAGACAGCGGAAGAAGTTCTGTGCGGAGGTGCGTGCCCTGTAAACAAACAGGAGCATAGACCAGTGGAGGCGGCACAGGAGACAGGGCGCGCAGGACGAGGTAAGTACACAATTATTTTTTACGCAACCCAAACACACCTCTAGCTTTTAAAGAAAGGTAGACAATCCCATTTTAAAACAGAACCACAAGTTTAAGTATCTTTAGCTTAATCGTCCATTACGTACGCCTGTTCAGCAAGACTACAGAACAATCACAAAAGTTGAAGAGGTAAAATGAAAATGCAGAGAGGATCAGGGGCATTATAAATATGGGCGACGTGCTGCCACTGATAACCTGTCTGCAGTTTTGCTTCAAGAAACCAGACATTACATTTTAAAAGGAATTCAAGGTGCAGCTTTTACCCCGGGCTGATTTCTACCCTCACTTTCGAGTCAGCAGAAATCTTGTTGTGGCGGTGTTTTTTTTTTTTACTTCTTTATTTTTTTAATTTATTCCCCCGGTGTTATGTTTAAAGCTTCCCTCTGGAGATCTGATGATAATTGGCTTCCTGGGACTGGGGGCACCTGCCCAGCACTGCTCCATCAGCACTAAGTCTTTACAATTGCCGCAGATCAGTGCCTTTTGTCTTTGGACACCTATGGAGTTAGTTCTGAAGCTCTGTCTCTCGGAATAAAAGAACAGATTGTAGTCTTAATGAGAATTTGCCAGATTCCGTTGATCAGTCGAGCCTCGATAGAAAAACAACAAAAACAAGTGTGGACCTTGACACCCCCTCTATTTCACTGAGCAAGGGAATTGTCCATTAATTATGAGCAGAGGGAAATACCATCTACCACAGATCCAGGAAATGTCAAACATGATTGATCGTGTCAATTCGTGATAACAACATCAGCATTACCAAAAAAGACTCGCTGAGCGGGAAAAGAAACGCTTCTCCAGAGGGGACCTTCTGACATTATTTAGATCAGACGCAGGGACGCTGCCAATGGAGAAACTTGTATTTGCACTTTAACTCATAAAGTTGGGAAAGGGACAGATCCAAACCCGGAATGACACCAAATAGATTAGAAATGACAAAACATTAAATCTTGCTAGGGATTTGGATGATTCTACGACAAGACAGAAGATGGTATATTGCCGGCCTAGGGGTTAAGATGTTACGAACAATATGTAGATTGAATTTAATGTGGATAGATTGCAATAGATTTTAACCTATCTTGTGCCCCTATTGGCCCAAAATTCAGCACATATTGAATTTTAGATTTAAACAGTTCTGAAGCTATTCTTTGAATCTAGCTAGTCTAGAAGGACTCTTCCAGTTGCATTTGGTGCTCAGTACTGTTGTTGTCCGTGTCCACAAAAAAACTGAAGTTTAAGATGCTTTGAAACACCCACAACTGTTTTTCCGCCTCATCAGTTTACAAAAATTGGAGAGTTTCCATCAGTTTCTTTGGCACATATAGACTTCCTTGCTTTTTTTACGAGTAATGTATCGGAAGAATAGGACATATTTATATTTTCTATGGCCAGTGAAATAAACGGCCAGTGAAAACACGGCTAGAAATCAACGCTTGTGAGGCATCGTGGGAATCACGAACCACGGACGTGAAAGACCCTTACTCTTGTGATGCAATTTACATATATGAGGCAACACAAGTATGTATTATGGTGGTTCTATACCACATCCATGTCCACCAAACTATTTGTCAGAATCACATACATGCCACAATTATTTTTACACATGGATAAATGGGATGTCACTTGATTTTGGGCCTAAGGATGACAATTGGGATAAAACTCACTATGCTAATCACAGAAATATTACAAGGTTTTAGCCTCAACATTCATTAGATGATGTAATAAATATGTAATGTTAGAGATGAGCAGTATACTCGTCCGAGCTTGATGCTCGTTCGAGTATTAGCGTAATCGAAACGGCTCGTTGCTCGGACGGAGTATTTCGAATGCTCGAGATCGAGCATTTACTTAAGAAAACACGTGAAAGACACTGAAGAATAGAATAAAAACAATGAACACAGGATTTCATTGTAAGTGAAGAACACACCGTTTCGGCGCGCGTGTCTCGGATAAGCTGCAGATGTACGGAACATCTACATGTTGTTCTCTTTAGTGTTCTTTCAATGTGTTCTTTCAGTGAAAAATTCTCGAGTCTCCCATAACTTCAATGGGCTCGTATTCGAGACGAGCACTCGAGCATCGGAAAAGTTCGACTGCGAATAACGAGTACCCGAGCGCATTTTAGTGCTCGCTCATCTCTAGTAATGATCTAATAGTATAAAGGAGAGATCGCGAAGAGGGGGCAGGTCCCCCTGTTTATGAAGCCCTATTGGTTCTCTGTTAAATTCTGATGGTTTAAGGGATCATTGGTGCCATAGTAGTAAATAGAAATATACTCTATTCATAAGGGATTTCTGTCTGCGACGACCCCAATAAATTGTAAATTACCCGCCTAATATGGGATTTAACATATTATCCAGCCGACTCTGGCAAAATGTAAGAAAAAAAAAGATTTCTTGTTGTTAGGATATACTCTGCTTGTGACCGGAGACCATTTCTGCAACGAAATCTCTGGCCAGTTCATTGCGTCCGTAAAATAGGGCCAAAGGAATTGTTCAGAAGAAGAAACTATCAATTGTTCCCTTGTTCAAGTCGTCAGAGGATCTTCTATTCTCCCAGAAATAGGAGCGATGAAGCAAGAACCATATACTCTAAAAACCCAATTAAGCATTATCCCATATAAAGGCAGACAACACCTAACCAACAAAGCAGAGCAAATATCACCCATTAAATGATAATTAATAATAAACATAATTAACCAATTACTGAATAAATCAGACACCAAAACAGATAGCGAAGTAGATCAGACTGGGAATTTGCTAATTAGATCACGTATATCGAAGTTAACAATGACAATAAACTGAATGATATCTAATCAGTTGGCAGGAATGGGGACGAGAGTTGTGAAAATGGCTGCAGACGTGGTCGGCATCACAAAGTCTACGCCACGCTGAGGAGAATGTTTGATGAAATTACCGCTTATTGTGGTGGAAAGCTTTCACTCTACTTAATAAATGGGGCGTCCTTCAACAGATTAAACAATTCTTACCAGTAAAGCAATAAAAGGAAAACCTACCACAGGATCTACCTATAAAGGTAGATGGTGGTAGGTGCATCTATGGACGTGAGGATAGCCCTATTAAGGGCTCATCCTCATGTTCCCGCATCTTTGTAAAACCTGTATTTCCATAATATGCAGATTTTCTAAGAGGCTACTGGGGCGTGGAGTACTGAAGTGAGGCTACAGTCGCTTGGCTTCAAAGCAGTGACCGTGAAGCCAAAGGCCTGCTGTTCTGTACATGGCAGATGGAGGTTCGCGACGGGGTGCGCAGCTCCTCATAGCGCCTGAAGATATCTGGAAGGAGATCAAGAGGCTACTGGGGCGTGGAGTGCCACCATGTGTAGCCTTAGCTCCCGCTACTCCACCCCCAGTTGCTCTTCAGAAAAATCTGCTATAGGGAACTTAAAGTTTTGAAAGATGCCCTTATAAATTTTGGCAACTACCTTAATATACAAGACATTTTCCTTTTATTTCACTGATTACAAATTTTTTGCCTCTTGTTAGATCTTGTCATTTTTGCCTCTTTTAATCAATCCATTAAATTTTAAGCTAAAAAGGAATAATTGAATATTTATCAACATTTCTTTATTTTAAGACCTTTTTAAAAAGTTAAAGGGGCTTTCCAGGTTAAAAAGTTGATATTACCAGAATAGGTCCCTAATATCATGATTGTCGGATAAGAGGACTCCCAAATCCAGTATGTCCACAAATCAGTTGTTCTCAGTAGTTACAGTAAATAATGGTATAGTAGGCAGACTGGGTATAGTGGGCAGACCTTCTCTGTGAAGGGCTAAAATGAGTCATTGCAGTTTAGTCCCAATCATTGAATTGATGCGCAGTTAATGGGGCACATGTATTATGAGTCTTCTTTTCCATCTGTTTGTTGTTTGTTTTGTGTGATTTTTTTTCTGTTGATCAGATGTATCTTGCCATTTCCTTATTGATAACATCTGGTCAGTAGTGGATTATATATAGGCAGTTTGGGCGGTAGCCTGGGGCCCCAGCCTTTTAGGGGTCCATGGCCAACAAACCACCCACCAGATTTTTATGAGAAGGGCTTTCAACTAATGTACAACAGAGCCATTTCAGGACCCTTGAAGGTCCCCCAAAGTCCTGCAACCACAGATTTAAAGCAGGTAGAAAGGACACATATTCCATTCCCCAAGAACCTTGATTCTAGTACCATATGTGGAAGTGAATCCAGACTTGTCGGGACATAACATTCATATAGCCCAGGACCCATGGCAATCTTATTCTGCCTTTGCAAGTGGGTTTGGTTTTGAGTGACTTTGTCTAAGCCCATTTCCATGCCTGGCCAGGGGCAGCCTTTGAATTGCACCAAAATGTACAAGTTTACAACTTTTTTAAAAGCTTCAAATCGGATTCGGTGATAACTCAGGAGACACCCCAGAAATTTTGAAGGGAGACCGTCTTAGACGCAAAAAAGTTGCAAATATGCAGTCTTGTGAAAAGTCACAAAAAATAAAGAAAAAAAGCAAGGTGGACCCATGTGCCTCTATGTATTCACGATCGATTGCCATATGTTTATTATGTTTAAGCTTACCACTCCCCAATTGTCATTGAGTTTTTGGGCCGCATTTTGGATTTTTTTTATCTAGTATGGAGTTTGCACTTTCTTTGTTTTTATTGTCACTAATTTTATAGCTGATTTATTGACTGAATTTGTGGTTGTCACAATATACAGTGGTATGTATTAATCCCCTTATTCAGACTTTTTGCATAATTTGCACAAAAAACTATGTTAAATCCCTTGCGCAATGTTTATGAAGGCTTTTAGGCGTTTTTGCCACTTTCCCACTGTCGGCTTAAGGATATGGCCTTTGTGAAAAGGGCATGTCTCCAGAAAAGGAGATGGTGTTTGGGCAGGAAATAGTCTGTGCGCCAAAACATGAGGCAGTGAACCAGATTGTGGTGCACCAGTTTATCATCCAAAAGAAGGTCAACAGTCTTATACGGCACCAGATTATACCATCATAGCTCTACATGGCGGCCCTACATATTGGAAATTGCCCCCATTGTATTGTATGTATGATATTGCTTATACCGTTTTTTTTAATAAGAACTGGGTTGTGGGGTAACTTTTTGTATTTTTTTTTTTTTTTTGCTTTTAGCTTTATGTTAGTCTGGAACATTGTAACCTACAGTTAGGAGTACGGGACAATTACGAGAAGATCCACATCAATTTTCACAAGTGTGTAGAGGCAGCACCGACTATGATGTTACAGTAATATATAACGGTAGCTATAAAAGTGGAATATCCAGCGGTGACGGATAAGGTCATTTGTTTTACAATGCTCCATATTCACATTGCTGTACATAAGGTAAGTGGGGATGAAATGAGGCTTTTGACATATAGTGAATTTCACAAACAGCTGGAAAAGGAGGCTTACAGGAGCATTAACCTTTGAAGCAAAGCATTCTGCTACGAACAGATGTAAAACAGTCACTAAGGTGCAGTCCGGAGAGGAAGAGTCATAAATCCCCGACTGCTCCGGCTGAGTGACACCTCTCAATGTGCCGGCAGTGCAGCTGTAGGTGGGAGACGTTTATTCCCTGACCCCATAAATAACATGCACTTAAGCCACGCATTTTTTACCTGACATTTTCTCAAAAGTGTTCAATATTGGTTGAATAAAAAGTCGATGTGGGCAAATGTTTAACACATGACTTCCACCTGCTATTAGTGTGTACACAATATTCTAATGGAGACCCCTCTACGAAAGTGCTTTCCAATGGATGACTCATAGAAATCCATGAAAAAATAAATGTGCCATTCCATTGGGTTCTGTTATGCTATACATTGCACATTCAAGGTCTAGGAGTCAATAATCTGTGATAAAAGGAACTTTACGGCCCTACTGTATACAAGTGTATACACACCATAAACTTCAGGTGTAGCTTCCCCCTAGTACTGTAGGTGTTAGTAGATGGTTGAGGTCTTCAGTATCTAGACTTTGATATACATTAAACTGGATGTTGTAGATACTTTACACATTTTGGCATTTAACTTCCCTTCTTTATGATTCATACATTGATCGCTCTAAAAGGGCCCCCTTAAATGATATCCAATGGTGCTCTAGCTGATGAAGACAGAATATCCACCAGATCTTTGAAAGGAGTCTTGTGCTATCTGCATTATGGTGGCCACAGTGGATCCTTTATGGTTGTTAGTTGTGAAATTGAGACTCAAGGGGCAAAGCTTGTTTTTCAATCATATTTTACTGATGTTCATTGTGGATTAAGATCTAAAATTTTTGAAGACAACACTGAATAATTCCTAAACATTTAGTGAGAGTTCCGACATATAAGGCTAGCTGGCCCATACAAAGAGACAGTTCTAGGTTGGGGACTTCGGGTAGATGCTGGGTCCGAGTGGTTCCTCTCGGAGGGGGTTAGGTGGATCACAAAACAGAAGAAAAAAACAAAAGCGCAAGAGACTCAAGTGTTTCGTTGATAGACAGAGATAGGAAAAAAGATAATGACTCTCACTTGGTGTTTGGAAGAGTCTAGGCGTATCAGCGAGCATTATGCTCTTAGATGTTTTTAGATGTTTTGGGCATCGGGAGACGCTGACAGCCACAGATTCAGGTTTTGGTCCGTTCTCCCAGGAAGATGGACAACAGCCGATACAATACAATACACGTGGAATGGGAGATCTCGTCAGTCACGGCCTTGCGACATCAGAAGCCACTCGCAACTATAGGTAGACTTTAACTGTTTTATGTCACTACGGTTTCGCCCCGATCGAGCCTTACTCGATGTCAAAGAGTATATAACTTGACGTTTTTTTGATCACTACGTGTTTCGGCCCCGATCCGGAGCCTTCCTCATGTCAAAGAGTTAGTTTTGACATAGGAAGCTCGGATCGGCCGAACCGTAGGATCAATAAACAGTTAAAAGTTACCTATATTTGCGAGTGTGCTCTGGATGTGCAGCGCCGTGACTGATGAGATCCCCATTCCATGTGTAATGTATTGTATAGGTGGGGACTTGGTATAGATTTTGATGGTAGTATAATATAAAATATATATTACAAGGCCATAGTACAGAAACTTTACCATTTGTACAATCCAAAAATCTGTATTGAGCATACAGTATTATGTCAGGATGAGGGACCCATTCAGGAACCGAAAGTCTGCCAGGTCCAGGTACAAACCTGAACGTGAACAATCGTGGGGTGTTACCATTAAATGCTGGCATGGTCCCCACCAGAATTTTAACCTTTGATGGTCCTCCTCAATGTCATCACAATCGAAAGGTGATTGAGCACATAAAGGTGTCTGTAGTTTTCTGATTGGGTTACAACAATAACCAGATTGGGATACCCACAATAGCAATATATAGCGGTAGCACCTAGCATAAAATTCCAAAAAAGTGTTATATTTTACTTACAGTCCATACAGGAACACTAAAACCGTATCACAAGGAACCATCGAATGTTTTACTATGGTTTCTCCCTTTCAGATTCATTGAGGAACCCTAGGTTCATCCTTCTTCTCAGTTTTCATGCCCGATGAAGGTTATAATGGGTATTCCATGAGTATATATCCTCTATAGTTCATAAAATAATGTATGTCTATTAATTAAAAAAAACACCCTCCTTGATAGGGTATATTACATGATGGAATTTGGCACTGATTTTCTGCCAGGAAGTCAAATTCACTCTCAAGCTTTCCAATGCAGATTTTGCAGTCTTCTCACACTTTTTGATTTATGGATTCCACTCCATATAGGAAATGTTGCTGTAGCCTCCTATTAACTCATGAAATAGGAATTGGGATCATATTGTCAACCATTGAAAATCTGTTCTAAAACTATGCGAATCGAAGAGAACAAATTTATTTGGTGGTCCCTAAATCGGGTTGGAATCTGCCATTTTTTAGGCACTGATATGATCTGAAATTTTACTTTGGACAAATCTTTCGAAATGGTCATCCATTCCAGGAGGGGATGGGGGGAAAAAAATTCGAAAGGAAAACTTTTTTAAAATATATAGGCCTTTTCATGAATAGTAGTTCTTGTTAAAAATAAAATAAAAATCTTTTGTATCCTCCAATTTCCGAAAAGAAAATTGTAACATAATAATAATATTAATTAATAATCAATAATGCATATGACAAAGAACAGATAAGCTGCTAGAGGTAACGGTTTTATTTGATGGCTTGGAGGCATCTCACCAACACTGCAGAAATTTTCATATGTACTATAATTATTATAATGTAGTAAACCATTTACTTCTCTCTAGAAAATACGGAGGACGCGCTCAATATACAGATCATGTCTATTTGTAACGGAGCCGTCGTATGTTACCATTCATGTGTTTATCTTCTAGTCTAGTCCTCAAAGCTTTAAACCTACGGCCTCTGCAGTGATTACTCCATGTGTCAGGCGGGGGAAGCAGAGAACGGGGAAAACTTTATTTATTGACAAAATATTCCTGCAAGTGTTACCCTGCAGTGCGCTGGAAAGACTCGGCAGCATTAGGGACCCAGACCCTTTTGCCGGCTTCTGAGAGGACTCGTCCTGAACACTCCCGTTAAGTGACTGCAATCTGCTTTCTCAATTTCTTAGAATGATTAATGATCATAAATTGCGCCAAGCATCATGCGGGGGGTTCCCCGGCCCAGCTGGGTTAGCACTGGTGAACAATGCTGTAGTGGAGGCTAATTGATGGTTAATCCAATACCCCTAGAGCATCGTCCTAAAAGCTATCGAACCACTGGAACAACGCGCTCAACGCTGTGTTTATCCTCAATGACCAGTCGAGGTCATCAGCCTCAAACTAGAATAACAAATGCAGAATCAACATTGTTGTCCTAATAACCTGTCATGTAGCAATGTTGTCTAAAGTGCAGTCAGGTGTGTTATAGAGCAGGAGGAGCTGAGCAGATTACAAATAGTGTTATCTGCAGGCAGCATGTAATAGAGGAGGAAGAGGTGAGTAGATTGATATAGTGTCCTATGCAGGCAGCATGTTATGTATAGAGCAGGAGGAGCTGAACAGATTACAAACAATGTTCTATCTTCAGGCAGCATGTTATAGAGCAGGAGGGGGCTGAGCTGAGCAGATTACAAATCTGTTCTCATTACAGGCAGCATGTTATAGAGCGGAGGGGCTGAGCTGAGAGATTACAAATGCTGTTCATTTAAGGCAGCATGTTATAGAGCAGGAGAGGCTGAGTGAGCAGATTACAAATGGTTTTATCTACAGGCAGCTTGTATAGAGCAGGAGGGGGCTGAGCTGAACAGATTACAAGCTGTTCTATCTACAGGCAGCATGTATAGAGCAGGAGGGGCTGAGCTGAGCGATTACAAAGCTGTTTAATTTACAGGCAGCATGTTATAGAGCAGGAGGGGCAGCTGAGCAGATTACAAATGCTGTTCTATCTACAGGCAGCATGTTATAAGAGCGGAGGGGCTGAGCTGAGCAGATTACAAAGTGTTCTATCTACAGGCAGCATGTTATAGAGCAGGAGGGGCTGAGCTGAGCAGATTACAAATGCTGTTCTATTTACAGGCAGCATGGTATAGAGCAGGAGGGGCTGAGATGAGCAGATTACAAATGCGTGTTCTATTGCAGCATTATAGAGCAGGAGGGGCTGACTTAGATATACAAATATAGGTTCTATCTATAGGCAGCATGTTATAGACAGGAGGGGCTGGGCAGATTACAAATGCCATTCTATTTAGGCAACATTGTTTAGAGCAGGAGGGGGTAGCGAGCTGATTACAAATGATGTTTTATCTATAGGCAGCATGTTATAGAGCAGAGAGCAGAGAGATTGTGCACAATGTCATCTGTGACACTGTTATAGAGCAGAAGTGGAGGAAGATTTCATAGAATCCCATCTACAGGCAGCACCTTGTAGAGCAGAGGCAGCTAAGTAGCACATGACCTTGTACATTGTGCAGATGGGTGGAGGGGACATATTGAAGTTCTGTCCCTCATAAGTCCTCAGCCATCATTACTGTGATCCCTCACTCCTCCCTTTAATCCATACTTTCCAATCAAAGTATAAAACAACTTGGGCAAAAATGGATGAAATATTGGTATTCAAGTCTTTGGTTGGATTTATACATATGTTATTTGTAATACAAAAAAAAACAACTATGAAACCAAATAAACAGTTTTTTTTCCCTGTACCCATGGAGTAGAACCAAATTCTCATTCAGAAATTCTTACAATTATCCGCCTGTGATTTCTGTAAATCAAAGATATTATCATGATTAAAAGTTTACTATGGTGAACATATTTTTGTAACTTTTCTGTTATATAAATTTTTACTAATAAAATTTTGTTTCTGAAATTGAATGTCTAGAATATAGGTTCCTGTTAATAATTTACACTTGTAAACACATGTGGGCATGTGAGCCCATCAATGGCCTCTAATTCAATCCAATGTAGCAGCAGGGGATTCTAATCTGTGGCTGCAGGCTCATGCTGCTGGGCTACAGATGTGCGCTTAAAAAATTCCCTCATTAAGATGAAGTTGTTTTTATCTTGCAATACACTATTTATATAATTTCATTATGGGGAAGAAAATACGTTGTAGGCCTGCTTTTTCTAATATTTAATAAAATGACTGACCCATCAAACAGGACCATAGTAAAAATGTTTTGTCCCTGAGTTGAGCTAAATCTCTCTTTTGAGATCTTAAACTTGATTGCTGAGGTAAAAGAGTAGTGAATGCTAACAGGATGCCGAGGAAAGAGAGTGAGAGTTCATGATTACTCGCCCACCAAAGGATTGGCTGTGAGAGCCATGACTAACCCACCAATACACAGTGATTGGCAGTGAAAGTCCTGGTTGCCCTATCCACACATGGTAATTAACGTGAGAGTCGTGATATTTCCACCACACACAGGATTGGCAGGAAAGTCCTTCTACTCCCCTACTCACTGGCAGTGAGAGTCCTGGTTACCCTGCCCACACACAGTGATTGGCAGTGAGAGTCCTGATTACCCTGCCCACACATAGTGATTGGCAGTGACCTCAAGGATGTCAAAGAGTATATGTCTTGACACTGAGGAAGGCTCCGGATCGGGGCCGAAACGCGTAGTGATCCAATAAAACAGTTAAAAGTCTACCTATTATTGCGAGTGGGCTCTGGATGTCGCAGCGCCGTGAATGATGAGATCCCCATTTTCATGTGTAATGTATTGTATAGGTTGGGGACTTGGTATAGATTTTGCATGTGTAGTAAATATAAAATATATATTACAAGGCCATAGTACAGAAACTTTACCATTTGTACAATCCCAAAACTCTGTATTGAGCATACAGTATTATTGTTAGGGATGAGGAGACCCATTCAGGAACCGAAAAGTTCTGACCAGGTCCAGGTACCAACCTGAACGCTGAACAATCGTGGGTGTTACCCATTAAATGCTGGCATGGTCCCCACCAGAATTTTACCCTTTGATGGTCGCTCCTCAATGTCATCACAATCGTAAAGGTGATTGAGCACCATAAAGGTGTCTGTAGTTTTCTGATTGGGTTAAAACAATAACCAGATTGGGAAACCCACAATAGCAATAATATAGCGGTAGCACCTCAGCATAAAATTTCCAAAAAAGTGTTATATTTACTTACAGTCCATACAGGAACACTAAAACGTATCACACGAACCCATCGAATGTTTACCTATGGTTTCTCCCTTTCAGATTCATTGAGGAACCTAGGTTCATCCTTCTTCTCAGTTTTCATGCCCGATGAAGGTTATAATGGGTATTCCAGGATATATCCTCTATAGTTTCATAAACATAATGCTATGTCTATTAATTAAAAAAAACACCCTCCTTGATAGGGTATATTACATGATGGAATTTGGCACTGATTTTCTGCCCAGGAAGTCAAATTCACTCTCAAGCTTTCAATGAGATTTTGCAGATCTTCTCACACTTTTTGATTTATGGATTCCAATCCAATAGGAAATGTTGCTGTAGCCTCCTATTAACTCCTATGAAATAGGGAATTGGGATCTTATGTCAACCATTGAAAATCTGTTCTAAAACATGCGAATCGAAGAGAACAAATTTATTTGGTGGTCCCTAAATCGGGTTGGAAACTGCCATTTTTTAGGCACTGATATGAATCTGATATTTTCTTTGGACAAATCTTTCGAAATGGTCATCCATTCCAGAAGGGGGCGGGGGAGGAAAAAATTCGAAAGGAAAACTTTTTTAAAATATATAGGCTTTTCATGAATAGTAGTTCTTGTTAAAAATAAAATTAAAAATCTTTTGTATCCTCCAATTTCCGAAAAGAAATTTGTAACATAAAATAATAATATTAATAATATCAATAAATGCATTGACAAAGACAGATAAGCTGCAGATGGTAACGGTTTTATGATGGCTTGGAGGCATCTCACACAACACTGCAGAAATTTTCATATGTACTATAATATTATTAATGTAGTAAACCATTACTTCCTCTCTAGACAATACGGAGGACGCGCTCAATATACAGATCATGTCTATTTGTAACGGAGCCGTCGTATGTTACCATTCATGTGTTTATCTTCTAGTCTAGTCCTCAAAGCTTAAACCTATCGGCCTCTGCAGTGATTTACTCCATGTGTCAGCGTGGAGCGGGGAGAAGCAGAGAGGGAAAACTTTTTTTATTGACAAAATATTCTGCAAAGTGTTACCTGCAGTGCGCGAAAGACTCGGCAGCACTTAGGGACTCCAGACCCTTTTGCCGGCTTCTGAAGAGGACTCAGTCCTTGACACACTCCCGTTAAGTGACTGCAATCTGTGTTCTCAAATTTCTTAGAAATGAATATATTGATCAATAAATTGCAGCCACTGCACATGGCGGGGGGTTCCCCGGCCCGCTGGGTTAGCACTGGTGAAAATGCTGCTAGTGGAGGCTAAATTGATTGGTTTCAATCCAATACTCCTAGAAGCATCTGTCCTAACAAAGCTATCGAACCACTGGAACAACGCGCTCAACGCTGTGGTTTATCTGCTCATGACACAGTCTGAGTCTCATCAGCCCTACAAACTAGAAATACCAAATGCAGAATCAACATTGTTGTCCTAATAACGTCATGTAGAACTGTTGTCTAAAGTGAGTCAGTGGTTATAGAGCAGGAGGAGCTGAGCAGATTACAAATAGTGTCTTATCGCAGAGCAGGCAGCATTAATAGAGAGGAAGAGGTGAGTAGATTGTATATAGTGTCCTATATGCAGGCAGCATGTATGTATAGAGCAGGAGGAGCTGACAGATTACAAACACTGTTCTATCTTCAGGCAGCAGTTATAGAGCAGGAGGGGCTGAGCTGAGAGATTACAATCTGTTCTATCTAAAGGCAGCATGTTATAGAGCAGGAGGGGCTGAGCTGAGCAGATTACAATGCTGTTCATTTCAGGCAGCATGTTATAGCGAGGAGAGGCTGAGCGAGCAGATTACAAATGCTGTTTATCTACAGGCAGCATGTGATAGAGCAGGAGGGGCTGAGCTGACAGATTACAAACGCTGTTCTATCTACAGGCAGCATATAGAGCAGGAGGGCTGAGCTGAGCAGATTACAAATGCTGTTCATTTACAGGCAGCATGTTATAGAGCAGAGGGGGTGAGCTGAGCAGATATTACAAATGTGTTCTATCTACAGGCAATGTTAAAGAGCAGGAGGGGCTGAGCTGAGCAGATTACAAATGCTGTTCTATCTACAGGGCATGTTATAGAGCAGGAGGGGCTGAGCTGAGCAGATTACAAATGCTGTTCTATCTACAGGCAGCATGTATAGAGCAGGAGGGTGAGCTGAGCAGATTACAAATGCGTGTTTATTACAGGCAGCATGTATAGAGCAGGAGGGCTGAGCTTAGCTATTACGAATTAGGTTTATCTATAGGCAGCATGTTATGAGCAGGAGGAGCTGGGGCAGATTACAAATGCCATTCTATCTACAGGCAACATGTTATAGAGCAGGAGGGCTGAGCTGAGCTTATTACAAATGATGTTCTATCTATAGGCAGCATGTTATAGAGCAGAGGAGCAGAGCAGATTGTGCACAATGCTCTATCTGGAGACAGCATGTTATAGAGCAGAAGTGGAGAAGAAGATTTCATTAGAATCCCATTACAGGCAGCACCTTGTAGAGCAGAGGCAGCTAAGTAGCCACATGACCTTGTACAATTGTGCAGATGGGTGGAGGGGACATATTGAAGTTCTGCCCTCATAAGTCCTCAGCCATCATAACTGTGATCCCTCACTCCTCCCTTTAATCCATACTTTCCAATCAATATATAAAACAACTTGGGCAGAAAATGGATGAAAAATATTGGTATTCAGTCTTTGGTTGGATTTTACATATGTTAATTGTAATACAAAAAAAAAACAACTAATGAACCAAATAAACAGTTTTTTTCCCTGTACCCCCTGGAGTAGAACCAAATCATCATTCAGAAATTCTTACAATTATCCGCCTGTGATTTCTGTAAATCAAAGATTATTATCATGATTAAAGTTTACTATGTGAACATTATTTTTGTAACTTTTCTGTTTATATAATTTTTTACTAATAAAATTTTGTTTCTGAAATTGAATGTCTAGAATATAGGTTCCTGTTAATAATTTACACTTGTAAACACATTGCGGCTATGTGAGCCCATCAATGGCCTCTAATTCAATCCAATGTAGCAGCAGGGGATTCTAATCTGTGGCTGCAGGCTCATGCTGCTGGGCTACAGATGTGCGCTATAAAAAATTCCCTTCATTAATGAAGTTGTTTTTATCTTGCAATACTATTTTATAGATTTCATTATGGGGAAGAAAATACGTTTAGGCCTGTTTTTTAATATTTATATAAAAATGACTGACCCAATCAAACAGGACCATAGATAAAAATGTTTTGTCCCTGAAGTTGAGCTTAAATCTCTCTTTTGAGATCTTAAACTTGATGTCTGAGGTAAAAGAGTAGTGAATGCTAACAGGATGCCGAGGAAAGAGAGTGAGAGTCATGTTACTCTGCCCACCTAAAGTGATTGGCTGTGAGAGCCATGACTACCCCACAATACACAGTGATTGGCAGTGAAAGTCCTGGTTGCCCTATCCACACATGGTAATTAACGTGAGAGTCGTGATTATTCCACCCACACACAGTGATTGGCAGTGAAAGTCCTTATACTCCACCTACACACTGTGATTGGCAAGAGAGTCCTGGTTACCTGCCCACACACAGGGATTGGCAGTGAGAGTCTGATTACCCCTGCCCAAACATATGATGAACAGAGCGAGTCTCATTACACCTGCCCACACACCGAGATTGGCACTGAGAAGTTTGATTACCCCGCCCCCACACCACAGTGATGTAAGGGGTCAGTGAGAGTCCTGATTACCCTGCCCACACATAGTGATTGGCAGTGAGAGTCCTGGTTGCCCTGCCCACACATAGTGATTGGCAGTGAGAGTCCTGGTTACCCTGCCCAATATTTGAAGATTCACTGAGGACTGGTTATGTTCCACAGGAATGGCGCATAGCAATGTGGTACCAATATACAAAAAGGATCAAATAGCGATCCTGGAAACTACAGACCCGTAAGTCTAACTGCTGTGGTGGGGAAAATATTGAGGGGTTATTAGAGATGCTATCCTGGAGTATCTCACTGTGTACAACCTTATAACCCAGCGTCAGCAGGGTTTATAGAGAGATCGGTCCTGACAGACTAATTGATGGTTTCTTACGAGGAGGTAAGTTCAAGACTGGATCTGGGGGACGCTGTGGATGTGTATATCTGGACTTTTTAAAGGCATTTGACACCGTGCCACATAAAAGGTTGGTATAAATGAGACTGCTGGGAATAGGAGGAAATCTGTGTATCTGGGTAAGTAACTGGCTTAGTGATAGAAAAAACGAGAGTGGTCATTAATGGCACATTCTAGATTGGGTTGATGTTACCAGTGGAGTGCCACAGGGGTCAGTATTGGGGCCACTTCTTTTTAATATTTTTATTAATGACCTTGAGTGGGTTTACACAGTCAAGTTTCAATATTTGCAGATGATACTAAGCTGTGTAAAGTAATAAATACTGAGGTCGATAGTTTAGCATTAAGAGGGATTTGTGGAAGCTTGAGGGATGGGCAGAGAAATGGTTGATGAGGTTTAATGTAGATAAATGTAAAGTTATGCATTTGGGCCATGGAAACAAAAGTATAATTATGTTCTAACGGTCAATTCTTAGTAAAACTGAAGCTGAAAAGGACTTGGGCGTATTGGTGGATGGTAAACTTAATTTTAGTGACCAGAGCCAGGCGGCTGCTGCTAAAGCAAAAAATAAATAATGGGATGTATCAAGAGAGGAATAGTTCTCATGATAAGAACATAGTTCTGCCTTATACAAATCCCTGGTCAGACCACACATGGAATATGTGTACAGTTTTGGGCACAGTGTATAAAAAGGTATAGTAGAGCTGGAACGGGTGCAGAGGAGCAACCAGGATTATTAGGGAATGGGGGGACTAGAATACAAGACAGATTACAAAATTGGGATTATTCAGTTTAGAAAAAGACGACTGAGGGGAGACCTCATTACAATGTACAATTACCTGAACGGACAGTAAAGGTCTCTCAAAGATTGTTATACCTAGGCCTGTGACCAGGACAAGGGGGCATCCTACGCCTAGAGGAGAGGCGATTCTACCATCACCATAGACAAAGGTTCTTTACTGTAAGAGCAGTGAGACTATGGAACTCTCTGCCGCAGGAGGTTGTTATGGCGGACTCTATGTACATGTTCAGAGAGGCCTGGATGACTTTCTGGAGAGAAAAAATATCACGGGTTATGGGGATAAAACATTTATTTAATTCTTGAAGGTTGGACTTGATGGACTTGAGTCTCTTCCAGCCTTATATACTATGATACTAGTACAGGAATAATACAACAGTGATGTCACAGTACAAGGATAATACACACAGTGATGTCACAGTACATGGATATACACACGTGATGTTCACAGTACAGATAATACACACAGTGGTGTCACAGTACAGGATAATACACACAGTGATGTCACAGTACAGGGATTAATACACACAGTGATGTCACAGTACAGGAATAATACACACAGTGATTCACAGTACAGGGAATACACAAGTGATGTCACAAAACAGAGATAATACACACAGTGATGTCACAGCACGAGGATACTACACACAGTGATGTCACAGTACAGGGATAATCCACAAGTGATGTCACAGAACAGAGATAATACCACAGTGATGTCAAGTACGAGGATAATAAACTCACGTTATACACAGTGATGTCACAGTACAGGGATAATACACACAGTGATGTCACAGCACAGGGATAATACACACAGCAATGTCACAGTACAGAGATAATACACAGTGATGTCACAGTACGAGGATAATACACTCAGTGATGTCAAAGTACAGGGATAATATACACAGTGATTTCACAGTACAGGGATAATACACACAGTGATGTCACAGTACAGGGTTAACACTCAGTGATGTCACAGTTAAGGGATAACACAGTACATGGATGTCACAGTACGGGGATAATACACACAGTGATGTCACAGTATAGAGATAATACACACAGTGATGTCACAGTACATGGATAACACTCAGTGATTGTATTATCTCTATACTGGGACATCACTGTGTGTATTATCCCCGTACTGTGACATCCATGTACTGGGTTATCCCCTTAACTGTGACATCACTGAGTGTTAACCCTGGACTTGACATCATGTGTGTATTATCCCTGTAATGTGAAATCACTGTGTATATATCCCTGTACTTTGATCAATGAGTGTATTATCCTCGTACTGGACATCACTGTGTATTATCTCTGTACTGTGACATTGCTGTGATTATCCCTGTGCTGTGACATCCTGTGTATTTCCCTGTACTGTGAATCACTGTGGTTATCCTGTACCGTGACATCACTGAGTGTTATCCCTGTACTGTGACATCACTGTGTGTTTTCTCTGTAATGTGACATCACTGTGTGTTCTCCCTGTACTGTGACATCACTGGTGTTATCCTTGTACTGTGACATCACTGTGTGTATTATACCTGTACTGTGACATCACTGTGTGTTCTCCCTGTACCGTGACATCACTGAGTGTTATCCATGTACTGTGCATCATGAGGAATTATTCTTACTGTGACATCACTGTGTGTGTATTATCCATGTACTGTGACATCACGGTGTGTATCCCTGTACTGTGACATCACTGAATGATTATCTCGTACTGTGAATCACTGTGTGTATTATCCTGTTATGTGATTATAACGAGTGTATTATCCTCGTACTGTGACATCACTGTGTGGTATATCATCTGTTCTGTGACATCACTGTGTGTATTATCCCTGTACTGTGACATCACTGTGTGTGTATCCTCGTGCTGTGAATCACTGGGTGTATTATCTCTGTTTTGTGACCATCATGTGTGATTATCCTGTACTGTGACATCACTGTGTGTATATTCTGTACTGTGACACACTGGTTGTAATCCCTGTACTGTGACATCACTGTGTGTATATCCTGTACTGTGACACCACTGTGTGATTATCGTTATTGCATCACTGTGTGTAGTATCCATGTACTGTGACATCACTGTGTGTATTATCCTTGACTGTGACATCACTGGTATTATTCCTGTACTAGTATATAGTATATAAGGCTGGAGGAGACTAAGTCCATCAAGTCCAACCTTCAAGAATTAAATAAATGTTTTATCCCCATAACCGCGTGATATTTTCTCTCCAGAAAGTCATCCAGGCTCTCTTGAACATGTACATAGAGTCCGCCATAAACACCTCCTGCGGCAGAGAGTTCCATAGTCTCACTGCTCTTACAGTAAAGAACCTTTGTCTATGGTGATGGTAGAATCGCCTCTCTCTAGGCGTAGAGGATGCCCCTGTCCTGGTCACGGCCTAGGTATCAACAAGATCTTTGGAGAGACCTTGTACTGTCCGTTCAGGTAATTGTACATTGAATGAGGTCTCCCCTCAGTGTCTTTTTTCTAAACTGATAATCCCAAATTTTGTAATCTGTCATTGTATTCTAGTCCCCCCATTCCCCTATAATCCTGGTTTCTCCTCTGCACCCGTTCCAGCTCTACTATATCCTTTTTATACACTGGTGCCCAAAACTGTACCAATATTCCATGGTGTGGTCTGACCAGGGATGTTATAAGGGCAGCAAACTATGTTTTATCATGAGATCTATTCCTCTCTTGATACATCCCATTATTTTATTTGCTTTAGCAGCACGCTGGCTCTGGTCACTAAAATTAAGTTTACCATCCACCAAACGCCCAAGTCCTTTTCAGCTTCAGTTTTACCTAAGAATTGACCGTTTAGAACATAATTATACTTTTTGTTTCCATGGCCCAAATGCATAACTTTACATTTATCTACATTAAACCTCATCAACATTTCTCTGCCCATCCCTCAAGCTTCCACAAATCCCTCTGTAATGCTAAACTATCGACCTCAGTATTATTACTTTACACAGCTTAGTATATCTGCAAATATTGAAACTTGACTGTGTAAACACTACAAGGTCATTAATAAAAATATTAAAAAGAAGTGGCCCCAAACGACCCCTGTGGCACTCCAATGGTAACATCAACCCAATCTGAGAATGTGCCATTAATGACCACCTCTGTTTTCTATCACTAAGCCAGTTACTTACCAGATACACAGATTTTCTCCTATTCCCAGCAGTCTATTTTATATACCAACCTTTATGTGGCACGGTGTCAAATGCCTTTGAAAAGTCCAGATATACAACATCCACAGCGTCCCCCAGATCCAGTCTTGAACTTACTCCTCGTAGAAACCAATCAGATTAGTCTGTCAGGACCGATCTCTCATAACCCATGCTGACGCTGGGTTATAAGGTTGTACACAGTGAGATACTCCAGGATAGCATCTTCTAATAAACCCCAAATATTTTCCCCACCACAGCAGTTAGACTTACGGGTCTGTAGTTTCCAGGATCGCTATTTGTCCTTTTTTGTATATTGGTACCACATTGCTATGCGCCATTCCTGTGGAACTAACCAGTCCTCAGTGAATCTTCAAATATTAAAATAACGGTCTGTCTATCACCGTACATATCATGCAGAACCCGGGGGTGTAGCCATCTGGCCCAGGTGATTTATTATATTAGTGGTTGCGAGGCGGCGCCGTACCTCTTCTGCGGTTAAACTGTTGCATTATAAAAAGAATTTACATTTCCTCATGTGTCTTCCACCAGAGGATTCTCGGGTAAAGACAGTTGAGAAGGCGACATTCAGTAGATTGGCCTTTCCTCATCTCCTTCACCATGACCCCATGTTATTTCTAAGGGGACCCACACTCTCTGTTTTTAATTTCTTATATTTATATACTTGAAAAATAATTTGGGATATTTTTGCTCTCCCTGGCAATATTTCTCTCAGTCTCTATTTTTGCGGCCTTTATACTGCTTTTTACAGAATTATTTTCTCGCTATAATCCTGAATGCCTCATCGCTACCTTCACGTTTTAGCACCTTAAACGCTTTATCTTTCTGCTTATTGCTTTCCTTACAGACTAGTTAGCCACATAGGTTTTTCTTGTTCCTTTTATGCTTTTTCCCATAAGGTATGTGTGTTTTCACAGGACTTTCAGAATATATGAGAAAAAGTCCATTTGGGGGGGGGCTTTGTCTTTGAGAGCATATACAGTCTATGCCTTTAAGGTCTTCCCTTAGTTGATGAAAATTTGCCCTCCTGAAGTTTAGAGTGTTGGTTGCCCCTTCACTAAAGTGCTAGAAAGCGTAATACAAATCAATGATATATGATCACTATTCCCAGGTTCCCCCCCCAACCTGTAGTTTTTACTATCAGGTCTGTTGGTAAGGATAAGGTCCAGCAGGCCCCCCCTCTTGTTGGCTCAGGACTAGTTGCGACAGGTAATTGTCTTTGTTGTTGACAAGAACCTGCTACCTTTGAAGGAACTGCAGGTTTCTGCCCCCCAGTCATATCTGGGGAATTGAAGTCCCCCATGATAAGTACTTCACCATGCTTTGAAGCGCGCATCCATTTCACTTATCAGCATTTCCCTGCTGCCTCCATTATATTTGGAGCTTATAACAAACCCCTAGTAATATTTTATATTCTTTCCCTCCCTTATCTCCACCCATAGGGACTCCAATTGCGTTACTGAGTCATCTCGCAGGACGGGCGTGAGGCAAGAATTCACATATAAACACCCCTCCCCCTTTTTATTTATACGATCCTTTCTAAAAAGACTATACCATCTATAGTAACAGCCCAGTCATAGCTACTGTCCAGCCAGTCTCGCTGATACCACTAATCATATTTCCGTTCCAACATCAAGAGTTCCAGTTCTCCATTTTGTTGTGAGGCTTCTGGCATTTGTGACATACACTTATATGGTTTTTCCTGTCGTATTCCTTTTGTCCTTATTCCCCAACTCATTCCAGCCCCCTTCCTCCCACTGGACTAATGACTCTTCCCAGCTCTCTATGATATCCGTACTTTGCCCTGCACAAGTGTAGTTGCCCTCCCCCCAGGTCTCTAGTTTAAACACTCCTCCAACCTTCTAGCCATTTTTTCCCCTAAAACAGCGCCCCCTCCCCATTGAGGTGCAGCCCATCCTACTGTAGAGCCTGTAGCCGACAGAAAAGTCAGCCCAGTTCTCCATGAACCCAAACCCTCCTTCCTACACCAACTTTTGAGCCACTTATTACCTCCTTTATCTCCGCGGCCTTTCTGGTGTGGCACGTGGTACAGGCAGTATTTTGGGAGAAAATTACCTTTGAGGTCCTTGCCCTGAGCTTATGGCCTAAATCTCTGAAATATTTTAAGGACCTTCCACCTACCTGTTACTTTGTTCATTAGTGCCAATGTGGACCATGACCGCTGGTTCCTCACCAGCCCCTCCCAGTAATCCGTCAACTAAACACTATAAGATTACTGGAAGGAATTGGACATGTTTGTTTATCAGTTTTTTGGAGATAATGGGGCACATTTACAAGAATCGTCGGATGCATTTTTCGTTGGTTTCCTGACTTTTACCATTTTGTCCTAAATTGCCCTGGGTTTTTGGCGCACGCAATTGGAATGTGGCGCATCGGCGCCGGGTTGCATGCATCACAAATCGGGGGACGTGGAAGTTGGAGAATGCGACTGATTCAGACAGACCGCAGAATTTAAAAACTAAATTGTGACGCAAGATCAGCACTCACACCGGGAAGAAGAAGGTGAACTCCGGTGGACACACAGCGGGGGAGGAGCGACAGATGCGGATATTGGAGGCATGCTCTAGTGAATCGCGGCAGACCCGAATCCTCTCGGACAACGCACAGCAGGGATCGCGACGGGACGGGTAAGTAAATGTGCCCCAATGTATGTAAAAAAGATGCATTTTAGGCATTTTAACCTGTTTTCTGCCCCACATGACAATTTTTTAGAAAGAGGATGTGAAAGGGAGTGGGGCAGGTGGGTCGGTGAATGTCCCTGCCCATGGTATTTTCTATTAACCTCTGCCAGAAAACCAATTGTAGGCTATGGATGAAATTCATTGGGGATTTTATTCTGCAGCCATTTTTTTTTTGGTGTAATTTTAACCCCCCGCCCCCTCACCGTGTTTATTATGTCTCTATAAAAACCATTGGGGGGAATATATCAAAGCAAATCATAGCCCCAATCAGAGGCATAGTTTGCATAAAAACTGTCAAATAAAAGTTTGCAGATTTTTCGAATTACGATCCCTCAACTCCCAGCGCCTTGTGCCCTCTACGCCCGCTGGCATGGAAGGGGGTGTAGTCGCTACCTTAAAGGTCCTACTTATTTTCCGGTACCCTCCGGTATCCAGCGCTGCTGTCACTCCGGTTCGGCGCCATGTAAAACAAACATGGCCGCCGGAGCAGCGCTGCATCCAGCCGCTGCTCCGGCGGCCATGTTTGTTTACATGGCGCCCCCGACCGAGAGTGACAGCAGCGCTGGATACCGGAGGGCACCGGAAGGTAAGTAGGACTTTATTTTTTTTAAGCACCCCCTCCGGCCACTTTTAGTTTTTTTCAAGAACTCAGACAACCCCTTTAATCACAATTTTTCCCTTGCACAAAATTGTGATTCTTTCATGCTTCTACACTGTAGAAACGGTGTGATAAATATCTGCCCATTGCTTTGTTTTTGTTCTTTCTTCTGAGTAGGGCACTAAGTAGACCGAGGCACATTTCGAGTTGAATGTTGCAAACCTCTACACAGGACAGCTTATGGAAATTTATCAGTTCCTGGCAGAAACAAAAATATGTCCCCTTAACCGCGCCTTCAAGAGCTCTGTATAGTTTCTATAGAATACTGTAAATGTTTGCAATTTTATACAATTCATCTCCGGTAGGATCGCCTGGAAGCGCTTTGTGTTTACATGAATACTCAATATTAATAAGGTTGGATGTGGGAGTTGCCTCTTTCAGCCTCTTTGGTAATATGACTCTTCTGGTAGAAATCTTTGATCTAGCATTTGGTAGAAATCCATGTATGAAATCGAAGGCAGAGCAAGTAATGACTGGAGCTTCTGTTAATTCATATAGTCTTCTTGTTGTGATTTGTAGATGAAAGCAGATATGACCCTTATGGGTAATGGAAACCTTATTGCTGCTTCTCATTCATTTCATGCATGTAGCAAGTGCCCTGTGTCAAGAGGTTTCATATAATTAAATCTACTTCAAATTTCCATGACTTTTTATGGGTATTAAGCTCTTTTTCAAGATGTAGCATGTAATAGTTGTCAAATTTTTAAACTCCCCAAAATCTGTTATTTATGTTATTTTATGATTTATTCTCCCATGTATTATTGAAATAATTTAGGGATCTTTTGCACACCAAGGACACCTGAACTCCTGAGCCTTTTAATATATCAAAAATTGTTGAGTCATATAAATCTGAGGAAGCCATGACTGATCTCCTGCAGCCCATTCTGGCTTGACTTCACCCAGTAGAATTCTGCCAAAGCCTCTCTAAAAAATTAGTGCCCAAGTGGGAGGCCGGCTCCTGCTGGGGGATCAAAGTTGAAGTCAATGAAGCATCACAAGGTTGCAACCTTCCTGGCAATCTGGGTGCGGAGGACTTGGCCTACAAAAAGGCATGTACTTTTTTAGAGACTCCAGGCATTGACCGAATGTTGCCACAACCAGGAAGAGGTACAAGGTCATGCCAGAAAGGGCTATAGTAGGTTGCCTTTCCTTAACAACAAGGACTCTGGAATCCCACCATTTCTCTCGCCAAGTCCTTGCTAAAGGTCCCAGTGTTTGAGAAATGTTGTGGAAGGTCAAGACAATGTCCAAGAATTAAATTCTATTTAAAATAATTTAGGTGAAAACTGCTGTGATGATCTTCTGAAAGTTAAAGAACAAGTAATCAATGAAGCCCCTTATAATACAATATTCTGATGTAGGAAGGCCATGTTGTGATATGACATGCCTTAAGAGCAATGAAAAATTTAGTATAAGATGCCGCATCATTCGTGCTTTTTTCAGAACCCGGCACTGGTGGTAGATTGAGCCATCATATGTAAAGTGTAGAACTACAAGGTGTATAGCAAGAACCTTCTTGGTCCATGCTCATGGAATAACATCATTTCTAGATTCTGCTGAGCAACTGTGAGGACAGTGGTGCAGTCCAAACTTACACTTTCTAACTGTTAGACACTATTACATAAAAACTTTTTGTGTTATCATAAAAAGTATAGTTAGTAATTCTTAGTAAAATCACAGCGTGTGGACTCACTTGCACAATGACTGGTTTTTGACTCATTTTTACTACAAGGTAATGCATTAAGTGGTCCCCTGTTTTCATCAGCGCAGGTAGAATAGACTCAAGCTTTAAATAGGCAGAGGTTGGAAAATGGACATAAAACAGTACTATAAATCCTATGGGGAACAAAGACCAAGGTTCTGCACGTTGCCTAAAGAACCAATGATTTCACGCCTGATCGACTAGGATTATGTATTTTTTTCCTTGGTACTTCTACATTTTGTTTTAGTTGTTAGAAAATCTAACTAGGTACATGGTTCTCGTCCCAACCGTTCGGCTTTGGGAAATTTCTGCCAGGTGAAGTTATTAGTAGCGCAACAGTCAGCTGTAAGAAATAAGCTAATTCTCAGCGTTTAGCTTTGGAAGAAAACCCTACAGGATGCAAAACACCCATTACGCGTCGTCCACGCAGAGCAGTTTGTAGGAATTGTCTTCGTAAGGTTATTTCTTTATAGACGGTTGTGGGGTCTCTATATAACTTGTATGTTCCTGTAATTCGGGTATACATGCGTTTAGAGGAGGAGTGTTCCAAGGAGGGGTAGGGAAGTATATATATAGATGAGGGCCCTGTCGGTAATTACAATCCATTCGTTATCTCGAGCTCTTACATACGGACTTTACGCCGTGTTAGGCCTCTCATGTTTGGTATATACTAAGAGGGCACTGCATACAACCAACTCGATATGCTAAATTGTAAACGCCATCCATATAATAGACAATTGTATAAGGCTCGTGCACAGCGGCGAGCGATCTCGAAGTTTAGAAAATCCCTAATTCTACATTTCAGAATAACTTTAGCGTTGGGCCCGTTCTAACCACTCAACGATTGGAAGTTTGTTTTTGTGTTTTCCATTTTTCGCTCCCCTTCTCAAAAACTCATAAACATTGGTATTCTTCCATATAAGAAATGCTTTGTGGGAGAAAAAGTGCAAATAAAATTGCAAGGAAATTGACCCTCATATCACATTTGGTGTACATACTGATCAGGAATGCAGTACTGTTGCCACATCAACTTACATCCTCATGCGATCACTGGGTCAGAAAGCAGATCCCATGCGATCATGTGGGGCCTAACAGCGGGATCACGATAATGTTGATACGGACTGTTTAAACCTCAGATGCCACAGTCATGTACTATGGCAGTACAGGTGCTGATGCTTCCATGGGCCGGCATGGGGTTCCATCAGTAAATGCCGGTTAATTGTGCTCTCAGCACTGTCTAACGGTGTTCCTATCAGCCTATACAAGATTCTATATTATACATTAGTGATCATGGTTCATGTCCCACACTGGAACAATATAAAGCAGTAAAAAAATGGTAACTTGGGGGGGGGGGTCACTATTGGACTCTCAGAGTCACTTGAAAGCTGAATAGGTGCCTGTAAATTATGTTTTGGTAAATAGGTTTTCATACAAATTTTAAAAATGCACCCACAATGTAAGCTTCCATGACATTCTAAAAAAAAACAAGAGAAGATTTGGGTGGTTATTTGTGCCATGCTGAGAAGCAAAAGAACTTAGAATTTGAAACTGGGAATTTTTTGCCACATTTCCATTGTTCATTATAAATGCAAAAGATCATCAAAAATCTTTCCACTAATTGAAGTACAATATGCGACGAAATAAACAATCTCAAAATTACCTGGAATGTTAAAGCGTTTCCAGGTTGTATTCACTTATAATGACGGGGAAGATGAAAAATGGGCTTGGTCAAAAGCCCTAAAGTGGCTCGGTCTTTAAAAATTTCCGCGGGGAAGACTGTAAATAAATTTAAATGTCAATGAAATTGATGAAAAATGATCCAGCCATCTGTTGCTCCATTTGACACCTTATTCTTCATTTTGGGTCAGTCCAATCACTTGGATTACCAAGTAATTGGTGTGTCCACTAGCACATTACAGATATAATTGTAATGTTTGTCCACCAAATGTTATTTACATTTTCCAATATACTTTCGTATGAATTCTTCACAGTTTTCTAGATCTTGCTTGCTGTCAGTAACAAAAGCTGTTGTGTGATATCACACACGGTACACGGATATTAGCATCACAATGCTTGGATTAAAATGGTGTTCTAACGAGCCCAGCACCTGTGTGAAAATGCACAGACACACAGGGGAGCGGCGCCGTTTATCTACAGGAAGTAAATGATGAAGTTCCTGGTGAAGAGGGTCACAGAGAAAAGTTTGACTTTATCCCTGCATATGTTATATCGCGCTGTCCTGAAAGTCAACTTGATGGAGGGGCGTGCCTTACAACGTTAGCAAAAAGGTTTTCTCATTGTCCATCTAGAACAACCCTATTTGCGTACTTTCACAGAATCTTAGTGCGAATAAGCACTGAAATGAAGTCCTCCACACTGCTGCAAGGCACCTAATTGCTAAATCGCATAAGGAGACATTTTACTCACTGACATGAGTCATAAACCTCTCACTCAGCTAAACCAGTTCTCTATACGGTAGAGATGCAACAACATCAACAGCTTGTCCAGTTGGGGTCTGGTCCTTGTGGAATAGATATACTGGTTTGGCCTCAATCCACTCATTGCCATTGGCTTTTGCAAAATTCATGCTGGTGGCTGCTTACAAATTAGCAAAAGGCAATGTTTTTTGTCCCATCTAGGGAAAACCTTTCCCAGAGTCTCTAGTGGAAGCATCAATGGCAATGTCTCCACATGGCCGCAAGGCGGCTTAATTGGCAGTCTATGTAAGAACAACTCTTAAAATTATTTTGATGCCTATAGCTACGAATACTGAACTGATGTTACAGATTGGTAAGGTACTATTTTGTGGATAAGAGGCCATTCATTGCTTAAAATTTTATCTTACTTATTACATTTTATAGTTACCGAAATGGCAGAAAAAAGTATTCAGAAATTTAGGCATTATTTTCATGTTACAAGGTTACTGGCAGATTATATAAATTTTTATTTGATTGATGGGACTGTTGACATGTTTATGACTTGCGCCCTAGGGTGTCTGTGCTTATGCTATATGTTGCTTTATTCTGGATTGCAGTATATGGCATTTTTGCTCATGATCTGTATCAGTTGTCCTGATGGACCATAAGATCTGATTGAATGACAGTCCCTGTTGTTCGAGTTTTAGCGATAGCGCATTACACCCAGGCTATAGAGAGGGTTCACCTCTTATTTTTTTCTAATGGCTCATAACTTTACTATTATATCATGAGTGATTTAGGCCCCTTGAGTGGTACCTCTGAGGAAGTCTCACATTTAATATTTAATGACTAGGATGAACGGACCCGTCAAGAGTTTGGCGGGGTTCTAAACACCAAACACCTCCACCAGAGCGGTAAAACCCACGATCAGTGCTGGCACCACTCATTGGTGTTCTAGTTTTAATACTGCCGAGTAGTGGTGCCCTTATGCTATCCAGGACATCACAGACAAAATGACAAACCTAGGACTAAGGGGAAGCAAGCGGAGCCGCTGGCAGCATTTATAGATTTATACCCATGATCGGCCTTGCATGAACACCAATACCAAACTTCTGTCGGAATCAGGTCGAAGCTACTTTCCACGGAATGTGCTTACAGGTGAGGTCAAACCATGCTGCAGTAATGTGGGGGGATCAGTGTGCCTTGAAGGATGGGGTGGCAAGCTTAAAAAATTGTGTACTTACCTCTCCGCGATGACCCTGACCCCGAGACTTGGGTGGGTGTGTCAGACAGCGGAAGAAGTTCTGTGCGGAGGTGCGTGCCCTGTAAACAAACAGGAGCATAGACCAGTGGAGGCGGCACAGGAGACAGGGCGCGCAGGACGAGGTAAGTACACAATTATTTTTTACGCAACCCAAACACACCTCTAGCTTTTAAAGAAAGGTAGACAATCCCATTTTAAAACAGAACCACAAGTTTAAGTATCTTTAGCTTAATCGTCCATTACGTACGCCTGTTCAGCAAGACTACAGAACAATCACAAAAGTTGAAGAGGTAAAATGAAAATGCAGAGAGGATCAGGGGCATTATAAATATGGGCGACGTGCTGCCACTGATAACCTGTCTGCAGTTTTGCTTCAAGAAACCAGACATTACATTTTAAAAGGAATTCAAGGTGCAGCTTTTACCCCGGGCTGATTTCTACCCTCACTTTCGAGTCAGCAGAAATCTTGTTGTGGCGGTGTTTTTTTTTTTTACTTCTTTATTTTTTTAATTTATTCCCCCGGTGTTATGTTTAAAGCTTCCCTCTGGAGATCTGATGATAATTGGCTTCCTGGGACTGGGGGCACCTGCCCAGCACTGCTCCATCAGCACTAAGTCTTTACAATTGCCGCAGATCAGTGCCTTTTGTCTTTGGACACCTATGGAGTTAGTTCTGAAGCTCTGTCTCTCGGAATAAAAGAACAGATTGTAGTCTTAATGAGAATTTGCCAGATTCCGTTGATCAGTCGAGCCTCGATAGAAAAACAACAAAAACAAGTGTGGACCTTGACACCCCCTCTATTTCACTGAGCAAGGGAATTGTCCATTTAATTATTAGCAGAGGGAAATACCATCTACCACAGAGCCAGAAATGTCAAACATGATTGATCAGTGTCAAGTTCTTGATAAACAACGATCAGGATTACCAAAAAAGACTCGCTGAGGCGGGAAAGAACGCGTTCCAGAGGGGACCGTTCTGACATTATTTAGATCAGACGCAGGGAACGCTGCCCAAATGGAGAAATTGTATTGCAATTTATCGATAAAGTATGGGAAAGGGCAGATCCAAACCGGAATGACACCAATAGATTAGAAGTGACAAAACATTAAAAGTCTTGCTGGATTTGGATGATTTCTACCAGACAGAAGGAGGTATATTCGGCTGGGGTTAAGTGTTACGAACAATATGAGATTGAAGTTAATGTGGATAGGATTGCAATAGATTTTAATTATCTTGGCGCCTATTGGCCCAAAATTCAGCAAATTGAATTTTAGATTTTAAACAGTCTGAAAGCTTTCTTTAACTAGCTGTCTAGAAGGGGATCTTCCCAGGGCATTTGGTGTCAGTACGTGTTGTTTCCGTGTCCCACAAAAAAATCTGAAAGTTTAAGATGCTTGAAACACCTCACAACTGTTTTTCCGCCTCACAGTTTACAAAATTGGAGGTTTCCTCAGTTTCTTTGGCACATCTAGACTTCCATTGCTTTCGGAGTATGTATGAAAAATAGGAATGATTTATATTTTTAATGGACCCAGTGAAAATAAACGCCAAGGTGACAAACACGGCTAGAAATCAACGCTGTGAGGCATCGGTGGGAATCACTGAACCACGGACGTGAAAGAGCCCTTACTCTGTGTGATGCAAGTTTAATATAGAGGCAACAAAAGTATGTATTAGGGGTTCTATACCACATCCAGTTCCACCAAAACTATTGGCAGATATCCACATGCCAAAAATTATTTTTACAACATGGAATAAATGGGATGTCACTTGATTTTGGGCCTAATGGATGACAATTGGATAAAATCACTATGCAGATTCACAGACAATTTACAAGGTTTAGCCTCAAATTCATTTAGATTGATGTAATAATATGTAATGTTAGAGATGAGCAGTAATACTTCGTCCGAGCTTGATGCTCGTTCGAGATATAGGTAACTCGAAGGCTCGTGCTACGGACGGAGTATTTCACCTGCTCGAGATCGAGCATTTTACATTAAGGAAAACACGTGAAGAACACTGAAGAAGTAGAATAAAAACAATGAACACAGGATTTCATTGTAAGTGAAGAACACACCGTTCGGCGCGCGTGTCTTCGATAAGCTCGCAGATGTACGGAACTCTACATGTTGTTTCTTTGTGTTCTTTCAATGTGTTCTTCAGTGAAAAATTCTCGAGTCTCCCATAACTTAATGGGCCGTATTCAGACGAGCACTCGAGATCGGGAAAAGTCGACTCGAATAACGAGTTTTACCCGAGCGCATTTTATGCTCGTCATCTCTAGTAATGACTAAAGTATAAAGGAGGAGATCGCGAAGGGGCGGCAGGTCCCCCTGTTATGAAGCTATTGGTTCTCTAGTTAAATTCTAGAATGGTTTAATGGGGTCATTGGTTGCCAAGTAGTAAGATAAAATATACTCTATTCTATAAGGGTTGTTGTTGCGACGACCCCCAATAAATTGTAAATTCCCGCCTAATATGGGATTAACATATTATCCAGCCGGGACTTGGCAAAAATGTAAGAAAAAAAAAAGATTTCTTGTTGTTAGGAATATACTCTGCTTGTGACCGGAGACCATTTCTGCAAGAAATCTCTGAGCCAGTTCATTGCGTCCGGTAAAATAGGCGCCAAAGAATTGTTCAGAAGAAGAAACTATCAATTGTTCCTTGTTCAAGCGTCAGAGGATCTTCTATTCTCCCAGGAAATAGGAGCGATGAAGCAAGAACCATATACTCTAAAAACCCAATTAAGCATTATTCCCCCATTATAAAGGCAGCAACCACCTAACCAAACAAAGCAGAGAAATATCACCCATTAAATTGATAATTAATAATAAACATAATTAACCAATTAACATGAATAAATCGACATCCAAAAACAGAAGCGAAGTAGATCTAGACTGGGAATTGCTAATTCAGATACGTATATCGAATTTAAACAATGACAATAAACTGATATGATATCTAAATCAGTTGCGCAGGGAATGGGGACGAGAGTTGTGAAAATGGCTGCAGACGTGGTCGCATCACAAAGTCTACGCCACGCTGACGGAGAATGTTTGATGAAATACACGCTTATGTGGTGGAAAGCTTTCACTCTACTTAATAAAATGGGCGTCTTCAACAGATTAACATTCTACCAGTAAAGCAATAAAAGGAAAAACCTACCACAGGATTACCTATAAAGGTAGATGGGTGCGTAGGTGATCTATGGAGTGAGGCTAGCCCTATTAAGGGCTCATCTCATGTTCCAGCAATCTTTGAAACCTGTATTTCCACCCCCCCCCTATAATATGCAGATTTTCTAAGAGGCTCTGGGGCGTGGAGTAGCTGAAGATGAGGCTACAGTCGCTATGGCTTCAAAGCAGTGACCGTGAAGCCAAAGGCCTGCTGTTCTGTACATGAGCAGATGGTAGGTTTCGCGGACGGGGTGCGACTCCTCATTCAGCGCCTGAAGATATCTGGAGGAGGATCAAGAGGCTTACTGGGGGTGGAAGTGCACCAGTGTAGCCTTAGCTCCCGTACTCCACGCCCAGTTGACTCTTCAGAAAAATCTGCGTAGTAGGGCAACTTAAAGTTTTGAAAAGATTGCCCCTTATAAATTTTGGCAACTACCGTTAATATACAAGACATTTTCCTTTTATTCACTGATTAAAAATATTTTTAGCCTCTTGTTAGATTCTTGTCATTTTGCCTCTTTTAATCCCCCCCCCCCCCAAATCCATTAAATCTTTAGCTAAAAAGGAATAATTGAATATTATCAAATTCTTATTTTAAGACCTTTTTAAAAAAAGTTAAAGGGCTTCCAGGTTAAAAAGTTGATCATTCCAGAATAGGTCCCTAATATCTGATTGTCGGATAAGAGGACTCCAAAATCCAGTATGTCCACAAATCAGTTGTTCTCAGAGTTAACAGTTAAATAATGGTATAGTAGGCCAGCTGGGTATAGTGGGCAGACCTTCTCTGTGGAAGGGCTAAAATGAGTCATTGCGTTTAGGTCCCAATCTTGAATTGATGCGCAGTTAATGGGGCAAAGGTATATGAGTCTTCTTTGTCCATCTGTTTGTTGTTTGTTTTGTGTGAGTTTTTTTTCTGTTGATCAGAGTATCTTAAGCCATTGGTCTTATTGATAAATTGCAGTCAGTAGTGGATTATAGTATAGGCAGTTTGGGCGGTAGCCTGGCCGGCCCCAGGCCTTTTAGGGGTCCATGGCCAACAAACCACCCACCAGATTTTCTATGAGAAAGGGATTTCAACTAATGTACAAAGAGCCATTTCAGGACCCTGAAGGTCCCCCAAAGTTCCTGCAACCACAGATTTAAAGCAGGTAGAAAGGACAATATTCCATTCCCCAAGAACTGATTCTAGTACCATATGTGGAAGTGAATCCAGAACTTGTGGGACGATAACATTCATATAGCCCAGGACCATGGCCAATCTTATTCTGCCTTTGCAAGTTGGGTTTGGTTTTGAGTGCTTTGTTCTAAGCCATTTCATGCCTGGCCAGGGGCCAGCTTTGAATTGCACAAAATGTTACAAGTTTACAACTTTTTTAAAGCTTTCAAATCGGATTCCGGTGATAACTCAGGAGACACCCCAGAAATTTTGAAGGGAGACCGTCTTGCGCAAAAAGTTGCAAATATGCAGTCTTGTGGAAAAGTCACAAAAAATAAAGAAAAAAAGCAATGGGGACCATGTGCTTATGTATTCACGATCGAGTTGCCATATGTCTTATTATTGTTTAAGCTTAACCACTTCCCCAATTGTCATTGAGTTTTTGGGCCGCATTGTTGGATTGTTTTTATCTTAGTATGGGAGTTTGCACTTATTTTGTTTTTATTGTCACTAATTTTATAGCTGATTTATCTGACTGAATTTGTGGTTGTCAACATATACAGTGGTCATGTATTAATCCCTTATTCAGACTTTTGCATTAATTTGCACAAAAAACTATGTTAAATCCGTTGCGCAATGTTTATGAAGTTCGCTTTTAGCGCAGTTTGCACTTTCCCACCTTGTCGGCTTCTAAGATATGGCCTTGTGAAAAGGGCATGATCTCCAGAAAAGGAGATGGTGTTGGGCAGGAAATAGGTCTGTGCCGCCAAAACATGAGGCAGTGAACAGATTGTGGTGCACCAGTTTAGGTCACCAAAAAGAAGGTTCAACAGTCTTATACGGCACTCAGATTACCATCATAGCTTACAATGGCGGTCCCTAAATATTGAGAAATTGCCCCCATTGTATTGTATGTATGATATTGCTTATACCGTTTTTTTTAATAAGAACTGGGTTGTGGGGTAACTTTTTGTAGTTTTTTTTTTTTTTTTGCTTTTAGTTATGTTAGTCGGAACTGTAACCTACAGTTAGGAGTACGGGACAATTACGAGAAGATCCACATCAATGATTTCAAAGTGTGTAAGGCAGCACGACTGATGTCTACAGTAATATATAACGGTGCTATAAAAGTTGGAAGTATCCAGCGGTCGAGGATAAGTCATTTGTGTTACAATGCTCCATATTCACATGCTGTACATAAGGTAAGTGGGGATGAAATGAGGCTTTTGACATATAGTGAATTTCACAAACAGCTGGAAAGGGAGGTTACAGGAGCATTAACCTTTGAGCAAAGCATTCTGCTACGAAAGATGTAAAGGACAGTCACTAAGGTGCAGTCCGGGAGGAAGAGTCATAAAATCCCGAATGTCCGGCGGAGGGACACCTTCAATGTTGCCGGCAGTGCCAGGCTGTAGGTGGGAGCGTTTATTCCCTGACCCATAAATAACATGCACTAAGCCACGCATTTTTTACCTGACATTTTCTCAAAAGTGTTCGATATTGGTTCGAAGTAAAAAGTCATGTGGGCAAATTGTTTAACACATGACTTCCACCCTGCTATTAGTTGTGTACACAATTCTAATGGAGACCCTCTACGAAAAGTGCTTTCCAATGGATGACTCAATGAATCCATGAAAAAATAAATGCTGCATTTCCATTGGGTTCTGTTAGCTATACATTGGCACATTCAAGGTCTAGGAGTCAATAATCTGTGATAAAAGGAACTTTACGGCCCTACTGATACAAGCTGTATACACACCATAAACTTCAGGTGTAGTTCCCCTAGTACTGTAGGTGTTAGTAGATGGTTGGAGGTCTTCATATCTAGACTTGTAACATTAACTGGGATGTTGTAGATACTTACACATTTTGCATTTAACTTCCCTTCTTTATGGATTTCATACATTGATCGCTTAAAAGGGCCCCCTTAAATGATATCCAATGGTGCTCTAGCTGATGACGGAAGAATATCCACGATCTTTGAAAGGAGTTTGTGCATCTGCATTATGGTGGCCACCAGTGGATCCTTTATGGTTGTAGTTGTGAAATTGAGGACTCAGGGCAAAGTTGTTTTTCAATCATATTTTACTGATGTTCATTTGGATTAAGATCTAAAATTTTTGAAGACAACACTGAATAATGTCCGCGCCGTTTTTTACTAAACAATTTAGGAGAGTTCCGAATATAAGGCTAGTGGCCCATACCAAAGGAACAGTTCTAGGTTGGGACCTTCGGGGTGTAGATGCTGGGTCCGAGTGGTTCCATCTCGGAGGGGGTTAGGTGGATCACAAAACAGAAGAAAAAAACAAAAGCGCAAGAGGATCAAGTGTTTCGTTGATAGGACAGAGATAGAAAAAGATAATGGACTCTCACTTGGTGTTGGAAGAGTCTAGGCGTATCAGCGAGCCATTTATGCTCTTAGATGTTTTGAGATGTGTTTGGGCATGGGAGACGCTGACAGCCACTAGATTCAGGTTTTGGTCCGTTCTCCCAGGAAGATGGACCAGCGATTACAAATACAATACACGTGGAATGGGAGATCTCGTTCAGTCACGGCGCTGCGACATACAGAAGCCACTCGCAAACTAAGGTAGACTTTAATGTGTTTATGGATCACTACGTGTTTCGGCCCCGATCGGAGCCTTACTCAGATGTCAAAGAGTATATAAACTTTGTAAACTGTTTTTTTGATTCACTACGTGTTTCGGCCCCGATCCGGAGCCTTCCTCGATGTCAAAGAGTACTAGTCTTTGACACATGAGGAAGGCTCGGATCGGGGCCGAACGCGTTAGGATCAATAAAAAACAGTTTTTAAAAAGTCTAACCTATTAGTTGGCGAGTTGGTGCTCTGGATGTCGCAGCGCCGTGACTGATGAGATCCCCATTCATGTGTAATGTATTGTATAGGTGGGGATGGTATAGATTTTTGCATGGTGTTAGTATAATATAAAATATATATTACAAGGCAATAGTACAGAAACTTTACCATTTGTACAATCCAAAAATCTGTATTGAGCCATACAGGTATTATTGTGAGGATGAGGACGACCATTCAGGAACCGAAAACGTGCTGCCAGGTCCAGGTACTCAACCTGAACGTGAACCCAATCGTGGGGGTTATCCATTAAATGTGGATGGTCCCCACCAGAAATTTTACACCTTTGATGGTCGTCCTCAAGTCATCACAATCGAAAGGTGATTGAAGCCACCATAAAGGTTGTCTGTAGTTTTCTGATTGGGTTAAAACAATAACCAGAATTGCGGATAACCCACAATAGCAATATATACGCGGTAGCACCCTAGCATAAAATTTCCAAAAAAAGTGTTAGATATTTACTTTACCAGTCCATACAGGAACACTAAAACCGTATCACACAGGGAAACTCATCGAATGTTACCTTATGGTTTCTCCCTTTCAGATTCATTGAGGAACCTAGGTTCATCCTTCTTCTCAGTTTTCAATGCCCGATGAAGGTTAATAATGGGTATTCCAGAGTTATATCCTCTATAGTTGTCATAAAATAATGCTATGTCTATAATTAAAAAAAACACCCTGCTTGATAGGGTATATTACATGATGGAATTTGGCCATTGATTTTCTGCCAGGAAGTCAAAAATTCACTCTCAAGCTTTCAATGCAGATTTTGCAGATTCTTCTCACACTTTTTGATTTATGGATTCCACTCAGATAGGAAATGTTGCTGTAGCCTCCTATTAACTCTATTGAAATAGGAGAATTGGGATCTTATGTCACATTGAAAAATCTGTTCTAAAACCATGCGAATCGAAAGAGAACAAATTTATTTGGTGGTCCCTTAAATCGGGTGGAAACTGCCATTTTTTAGGCACGATATGATCTGATGATTTTATTTGGACAAATCTTTCGAAATTGGTCATCCATTCCAGGAACGGTGCGAGCGGGGGAGAAAAAATTCGGAAAGGGAAAACTTTTTTAACAATATATAGGCGTTTTCAGAATAGTAGTTCTCGTGTTAAAAATAAAATAAAAATCTTTTGTATCCTCCCAATTTCCGAAAAAGAAATATTGTAACATAAATAATAATATTAAGTAATATCAATAATGATGGACAAGACAGAGTAAGCTGCTCAGAGGGTAACGGTTTTATTGATGGCTTGGGGATCTCACACAACACTGCAGAAATTTTCATTGTACTATAATGATTATAATGTAGTAAACCATTACTTCCTCTCTAGAAAACGGAGGACGCGCTCATATACAGACATGTCTATTGTAACGAGCCGTCGTATGTACCATTCAGTGTTTATCTTTAGTTAGTCCTCAAAGCTTAACAACCTACGGCCTCTGCAGTGATTACCCATGTGTCACGAGCGAGGGAGAAGGCAGAGAAACGGGAAAACTTTTTTTATTGACAAAAATATCCTGCCAAGTGTACCCTGCAGTGCGCTGGAAGGACTCGGCAGCACTTTAGGGACCCAGACCTCTTTTGCCGGGCTTCTGAATGAGGAACTACGTCCTTGAACCACTCCCGTTAAGTGACTGCAATCTGATGTCTCAATCTTAGAATGACATTAATGATCAAAATGCGCCAGACATTGCGGGGGGGGTTCCCCGGCACCAGCTGGGTAGCCACTGTGTGAACAATTGCTGTTGTGGGAGGCTTAATTGATGTGGTGTGAAATCCAATCACGCCCTAGAGCATCTGGTCCCTACCAAATGTGCTATTCGAACCACGGAACAACCCTCAACTGTTTCGCTCAATGACGCGTGCGTCGTTCAGATCTGTTCTCAAACTAGAGGATTCAATCAAGTGCCCTACAATGCAGAATAACAAAATGGTCCTTGTCCCTATGAACCTGTCTGTAGATACTGTTGTCTAAAGTGCAGTCAGGTGGTTATAGAGCAGGAGGAGCTGAGAGATTACAAATAGTGCTTATTGCAGGCAGCATGTAATAGAGGAGGAAGAGGTGAGTAGATTGATATAGTGTCCTAGTGCAGGCAAGATTGTTTGTAAGAGCAGGAGGAGCTGAACAGATTACAAACAATGTTCTATTTCAGGCAGCAGTTATAGAGCAGGAGGGGGCTGAGTCTGAGACAGATTACAAATGCTGTTCTCATATACAGGCAGTGTTATAGAGCAGGGAGGGGTGAGTGAGCAGATTACAAATGCTGTTCAATTTAGGCAGCATGTTATAGAGCAGGAGAGGCTGAGATGAGCAGATTACAAATGGTTTTATCTACAGGCAGCCTGTAATAGAGCAGGAGGGGGTGAGCTGAACAGATTAACAACGCTGTTCTATCTACAGGCAGCATGTATAGAGCAGGAGGGGCTGAGCTGAGCGATACAAAGCTGTTTAATTTACAGGCAGCATGTTATAGAGCAGGAGGGGAGCTGAGCAGATTAAAATGTGTTCTATCTACAGGCAGCATGTAAAGAGCAGGGAGGGGCTGAGCTTGAGCAGATTACAAAGTGTTCTATCTACAGGCAGCATTGTTATAGAGCAGGAGGGGCTGAGCTGAGCAGATTACAAATGCTGTTCTATTTACAGGCAGCATGTATAGGCAGGAGGGCTGAGAATGAGCAGATTACAAATGCGTTGTTTATTAGGCAGTGCATTATAGAGCAGGAGGGGCTGACTTGCTATTACAATATAGGTTCTATCTACAGGCAGCATGTTATAGACAGGAGGGGCTGGGCAGATTACAAATGCCATTCTATTTACGGCAACATTGTTTAGAGCAGGAGGGTGGTTAGCGAGCTGATTACAAATGGATGTTGTTATCTATAGGCAGCATGTTATAGAGCAGAGAGCAGAGAGATTGTGCACAATGCTCTATCTGAGTGACAGCTGTTATAGAGCAGAAGTGGAGAGAAGATTTCAGTAGAATCCCATCTACAGGCAGCACCTTGTAGAGCAGAGGCAGTAAGTAGCACATGACCTGTACATTGTGCAGATGGGTGGAGGGGAATATTGAAGTGTCTGTCCCTCAATAAGTCCTCAGCCATCATTACTGTGATCCTCACTCCTCCCTTTAATCCATACTTTCCAATCAAATATAAAACAACTTGGGCAAAAATGGATGAAATATTGGTATTCAAGTCTTTGGTTGGATTTATACATTGTTATTGTAAATACACAAAAAAAAACAAACTATGAAACCAAATAAACAGTTTTTTCCCTGTACCCCCATGGAGTAGAACCAAATTCTCATTCAGAAATTCTTACAATTATCCGCCTGTGATTCTGTAAATCAAAGATTATTATCATGATTAAAAGTTGTACTATGTGGAAATATTTTTGTAACTTTTCTGTTATCATAAATTTTTACTAATAAAATTTTGTTTCTGAAATTGAATGTCTAGAATATAGGTTCCTGTTAATAATTTACACTGTAAACACATTGTGGGCATGTGAGCCCATCAATGGCTCTAATTCCATCCAATGTAGCAGCAGGGGATTCTAATTGTGGCTGCAGGCTCATGCGCTGGGCTACAGATTGTTGCAGCTATAAAAAATTCCCTCATTAAGTGAAGTTGTTTTTATCTTGCAATACACTATTTATATGATTTCATTATGGGGAAGAAACATACGTTGTAGGCCTGCTTTTTCTAATATTTATAAAAAGACTGACCCATCACAACAGACCATAGTAAAAATGTTTTGTCCCTGAGTTGAGCTAAATCTCTCTTTTGAGATCTTAACTGATTGCTGAGGTAAAAGAGTAGTGATGCTAACAGGATGCGGGAAAGGAGTGAGAGTTCATGCATTACTCGCCCACCAAAGGATTGGCTGTGAGAGCCATGACTAACCCACCAATACACAGTGATTGGCAGTGAAAGTCCTGGTTGCCCTATCCACACATGGTAATTAACGTGAGAGTCGTGATTTTCCACCACACACAGGATTGGCAGTGAAAGTCCTTTACTCCCCACTCACGTGATTGGCAATGAGAGTCCTTGGTTACCATGCCCACACACAAGGGATTGCAGTGAGAGTCTGATTACCCTGCCCCACAACATAGATGATAGAGCGAGTCATCATTACACCTGCCCACACACCGAGATTGGCACGAGAAGTCTTGATTACCCCGCCCCCACACACAGTGATTGGCAGGTAGAGTCCTGGTTACCCCCACACATAGTGATTGGCAGTGAGAGTCCTGGTTACCCCCCCAGCCACATAGTGATTGCAGTGAGAGTCCTGGTTACCTGCCCACACATAGTGATTGGCAGTGAGAGTCATGGTTACTCTGCCCACACACAGTGATTGGCAGTGAGAGTCCTGGTTACCCTGCCCAAACACAGTGATTGGCAGTTAGAGTCCTGATTAACCTGCCCAAACATAATGACTGACAGAGCGAGTCCTTATTACCCCGCCCACACAATGTGATTGACAGTGAGAGTCCTGATTACACCACCACACACTGTGATTTACAGTGCTCCAAATATCATTGTGTGTACTGTACATAGATGCCGGTCTCCTATCTTCCAGTCCTGTTTTATATCCTGTACAATGTGGTCTCTAGTTGTTACACATATCCTTGAACATTTGCAGGTTTCCATCTCTTATTCTGTCTGTATAGTAACATGGCACTTGGTTTATGACTTTATCATTGTATCCATGCAGGAACACTAGCAAATAATTTCACATAAAAGGAGTGCAAGACGATAATGGGTTAAACAAGCAAACAACAATAACAATCTGTTTTACTATAAACTTATTAAGGAATAAATTGGCCCATTTGTATTAGAGAATCTGTAGATCCATTTATAGGTGTGGGGTATGTATATATTACATATATGATGCTCATACAATTACTAAACATTGCTACTGCCTATGTGTCTGTCACTCTGTCTATAAGTCTATGGGTCTGTTACTGTTGTAGTATCCTCTTGTCCTATAATTTCATTAGGATCTCATGACTCTATTTCTGTAGCTTCCTACAAGTATACAATGTATTTCTAAACAATGTACTGCTTTGCTGATTTTGGGATTTTGCCCAGATTGGGAACTATTGGCTCCAGTATCTGCATCGTACAACTCATTGCATGAACAGGCTGATAACATCTGATAGGCATCACAGTTTATTTCCACAGAGTCTATCTGAAATCACAGAAACATATTGAGCTATACAAATTCAAGATGATTTTATTGTGGACATGGCATCAAATATTCAAGGGTGAGAAACATTTCACAAGATCTCTCAAGACCTTTATTGTACATAACGAAGCTTTGGATTTGGGAGACTAAAATTTTGGCATGTATTACTATTTCTTGTGGTGGCACAAGACAGGCCTCCACAATAAGAGGCATATGCCATGACTTGTGGTACCTTTATATGCTGTAGGTAACAAGAGTAAAATATTGGCTATATTGGGCAGGCACTGTGACTATTGGCAACTGTGTGAGGGTACTGTGACTATTGGCTACTGGGGACGTGCACTTTGACTATTGGAAACTTTGTGAAGGTATTGTGACTAAAGGCTTCTTGGGGCAGCACGTGTGACTATTGGCAACTGTGTGGGAGTAATGTGGTTATTGGATAGTGGGGGCAGGTGCTGTTACTATTGGGAACTGTGTGAGGGTATTGTGACTATTGGCTACTGGGGACCTGCACTATGACTATTGGGAACTGTGTGAAGGTATTGTAACTATAGGTTTCTTGGGGCAGTCACTGTGACTATAGGCAAATGTGTGGGAGTAATGTGACTATTGGATAGTGGGGGCAGGTGCTGTTACTATTGGCAACTGTGTGAGGGTACTGTGACTATAAGCTTAAATTCCCAGAACAACTATAAATGACCCCATATATTTTTCAGTATATTCAGGGCCAAAGGGCTCTCTTTAGCCATGTCTATGCAGCTCTAACTTCCTCTACCTCTCATTTACATGGATTTTATACATTTTAGTCTATAATAAGATTATTTCATTATTAAGTCAATGCCAGCCCTTTGACCGCAAAGTTGCTTCTTTTCTGTATCACCCCCCTAAAGCTATTCTAAGCCCCATTGTCACTTCTTCAACCTAAAGGGACACTGGATCCTCTTCGTTATCCCTGTGGGAGCATTGTATGAGTCAGGAATATAAAAAGCACCTATGGGGGAATCCATGCATCATGACCCCCCCCCCCCTCCATAGGCATTGCACAATATAGCATTTTGGAGTGTTCTTCTTGATTTCTATTTTACTTTATTTTATACATGAAATTTGATTTTTACAGATACTGTATAATGTGAGGAGGCAGAATGGATGTCACCCTAGGAATAACCCTTACAGTCCAATATTTTTGCAGCGCCGAAAAGCAATTCACTTAACCCATTCTTCAGATCCCAGAAGGGTTAATAGATGGCGCCTTAAAACAGCTGACACAAGACAGCCGTAATTTCATTCCTGACCGCGCTAGATGCTATCCATTTTCTAGGGGAGCGCCTCGAAAGCCGAGAACATTTCAGAAAACGTAAATGCTTTCCAGCTTGTACGGCAGAGCATCGGCAGACTGAATTATACCTCTTCCCCGACTCCTTGATTACCATATACTGATATTGCTGCAGGGTGTAATATAAAAACCAATGAAATTGAACTCAATATGAACCATGACAGTCGTCCTTAATGTGCTCGCGCCTCAGCCTTGAATAGCAGCCTAGCACTTTATTACTCTCAATGTGGATAAAGTGATATATAAGGTTTCAAATGGCTGAGTAAGTGAAGCACATTGTCTTATAGCGGCAGGTGACGGAACGGCGAGACGAGTTTATTTGCTTAGTGTACATGTGTCGAGATCCATAGTCATAGACACATATATATATATATATATATATGTGTGTGTGTGTGTGCTCTATGATATGCAGCTCCTCCCGCAGAGATTTACCATTGTGTTTGTAGAACCGCAATAGACCAGATTGTGTTTTCTCTGGAAATACATTAAGTTAATTTCTATTTAATGTTCCCATGATGATAACTCCAGTTTTAATGGAGGAGAATATGCTATGATACAGGCTGAAGCGTAATACTGTACACATGTACATGGCACATGGTGATGGATATCATGATGAGCTCCACATCTCCTCTAATGGCTAATGGGGTTTATAAGCTGCCGGTGTCCTAAGGGATTGTTGTTACACCGTTGCATTGGCTCCTTTGATTTTTACTATTATATTCTGACACCATATGTTGCTTATTATCCAGCGCTTTATATAATCGCTGAAAATTTTTGGAGATATACATAAGAGATCTTGAGACTTAAGAGATGCTTGAACAGAGGGGAGCTGCATTATACGCAAGCAAACTATTCAGCTCTGCACAGCAAAACCAGAAGCCTCAATGGAGGAGCATGTACACCGAGGGATGAAGTGTAAAAATGGATTGTTCACTGAATAGAAGTCGGACCATCAGACATTTCCATCCATCCATATTGCTCCTTTCTTGTATAACATCATGTGAATCAACTTCCCTGCCTGTTTATCAAGTGTGAACTTGTCTTTATGAAAATTCAATGAGATCTACTGGAAGTATAAAGTGGAAGGAGCTAAACAGATTATACATAGTGTTCTATCTGCTGGGAGCATGCTATAGAGCAGGAGGAGCTGAGGAGATTATTTATGGTGTCATATGTGCTAGTAGCATGTTATAGAGCAGGAGGTACCAAGCATATCATACATAGGGGGAAATTCATCAAAGCCAGCAATCTGTGTGCCCCGCACACCCGCCACGGAAGATTCTGAATGTGTCGTTCCCGCTTAGGTCTGCTGGAGTTAACCTTCTTCTTCTCAGTGTATGTAAGTGCTTGGCTTGCGAAACAAATTTAAATGTTAAATCCTGCGCTTAGTTCAAATCCGTCAAATCATCTGACGACTCGCCCCCCGATTTCTGGTGCGTGAAAGCCGGCGCGTTTGCGACACAATCCCTGGCTCGATCCTTGAAAAATCGGGAAACCTGACGAAAATGCGGCCGCTGGACCCTTCGTAAATAAGCCCCAGTGTCCTATCTGAGCAAGTTATAGAGCAGGAAGCGCTAAGCAGAATTTACACAGCGCCCTATCTGCAGGCAGCATTTTAGAATGCAGAGGGAGCTGAGCAGATTGTACATAATGTCCTATCTGCAGGTAACATGTTATAGAGCAGACAGATTAATAGTTTTAGAGAAAGCCTTAGCATAACTTTTGCTTTTGGCTTTGGAGTCCAGTGGTTGATACTACTGTATAATTGAAAGCTCTGAATGTAAGTTTAATGTACGAACAATGAGTATTACTTACGAATACCACCAAGGAAAAGGCAAAACTTATTTAATTATTACAGGCGGTCTCCAACTTAAGGACACCCTATTACATGTGACCCCTAGTTACAGACGGACCTCTCTGCCCCCTGTAACCTCTGGTGAAGCTCTCTGAATGCTATTTCTTTAGTCCCAGGCTGTGATGATCAGCTGTAAGTTGTCTGTAATGAAGCTTTAGTGATAACCATTGTTCCGGCACAAAATTTTGTAAATCCAATTTTGACAGGGACAAAATTTTTCTTTTTTTCTTGAATTACAATTAGAAAATATACCAGTTCTGACTTGCATACAAATTCAACTTAAGTACAAACCTAAAGAACCTATCCTGTACATAGCCTAGGGACTGACTGTACGAAGCTTGTCTGCTCTTGGTTTACCATCTGCCACCAACAGATCAAAAACAATCGCTTGATGGAGAAAACTATGGAAGTATTTACTAAAGGGACACTCCACTAGGCGGTTCATGGAGAAGTCAGATAAATATTCGCCCTAACCAGTAAAATTGTATATTTGTCCAAAGATGGAGTTGGATCATGGGCTAATGTCCTTTATGCATGGTCCTACAAGTCCTTGGGGGTCATTTATCTTTACTTTTATTCCAGTTTTTCTTTCTTTTTTTGAGACTGTTTTTGGCACATTACAATTTTTGCACCATTTGGGGACATTTTGAATTGTCCGCCGGACATTGTCAGTAAGACACATTTATTTTACTAAAGTAAGCAGCTCCTAGTGCTACCACAGACGCAGCAGTGTTACAATGATAGCGTTATCAGAAACCTCTGACAACGCTAGCAAACACTGCTGCGATGTACACTAGAAACGCCGGACCGCTCTCAAAGCGCATTCATGAGGGGGGCGGGATTAGGGGCTGTGACAGCATGGCAGTCACCGTCGGCCTATGGAGTAGGCGGGGCGGTCCTCATGAATACACCAGACCGCTTTAAGAGTGGTAAAGCATTTCTAGTGTACATCGCAGCAGTGTCTGCTAGCGTTATTGGAGGTTATGGATAACGCTAGCAGTGTAACATTGCGGCATCTGTTGTAGCACCAGGAGCTGCTTACTTTAATAAGCAGCTCCTAGTGCCGTTTTTAAGTGTGACGGGTCCTCTTTAAGGAAAATTTAGAAAATGGAAAAAAACGACTTCATACTGGTGATTTGTGCGATATTTCAGATAAGAGATCTGAAAAAAAAAAACATTTAACACAAAGGAAAAAGTGAGATTGATAAATTACCAAAGTAGCAGACAGAAAAAAGAAGGGCAAAAAGTAGCCAAAACAAACAGAGATGATAAATGACCCCCATTGAGCACATTTTTGATCTTTAGCTTGTCCAAAACTCGTTCTTTTAGAAACTTTCTTTTATTTAACATTTTCCAGATATCATGGGTTGCTCCAGTCCGACATTACTGAATGTTTCTTTCTTATTGTAAGAAGATTTCCATGAAATATTCTCCGGATAATGATGTAGATTCCTAGTGCCCTGTGTAACCTGCTTCATTCAGCCACCTCTTCCGCTGGTCGTTCACGTCAGCTGCGGTTGGTTTTTTAGAGACGAATTTGCAGATGTTCAGGTTCAAAGTGCTCTCATTTAATGAGCGAAAACAGAACCGTGTGTTCAGGATGTGAAGGACACAACTAGGTAAGGGAATAATCTCTAGGGATGGGAACGCTTGTGTTATGATCTTTTGTTACTGCACAAAATGCTTTAATTTCCTAACTTTTCCATATCCTTTTGTTAATAGAGACTATAATGTACAGTAAGAACTTCTTCAGATGCCACCTATGCGAGAATTGTAAATCAGACTTCTAGAGTTGGTTGTAGGGTCTTTGTTGGCCAAAATCTGGAAGAATGGAAAATCCATTACATGAAATTTGGATTGAAAAAGAGGTGGTCTTCTCAAATGAGTTGCTTCTTGAAGAGATTTCATGGTATATTTATTGGATCTGCTTATCTTCGAAACTTCTACAAGGAGGAGTCTTCTCCAGCTCCCAAGCTACAAGTCATACATCGCTTATTATGGAAGCACTACCTAAAAGCTCACATTTACATTCAATATCCCCATAATAATGTATAATTTCTGCTCATTCACTTCAATTTATAACATGGAGGGACTTGATGTACTTCATAGATGATGAATGTGTTCCCATCCACTTTATTATTATGATTAGAGATGAGCACTTTTTGAAATATCTTCTATATTAACATCTACCATCAGGATTGTAAACCAAGAGCTCCAACATACTGGTGTGTGCCCCACTGGCAGGATCTGCTTTTCTTTTAGCTTCTAATATCTGGTGTATACAAAAAAAAAGTTTTTTAAATTATGCAAATGAGCCTGAGGTGATCAAGGCTCCATTACCATCTATGGAGCCTTTCAGGTTTATTTCATAATTCTTAAAAAACAAGGGCATAGGGAGCTTAAAGAAGAGCAGATCCTGGCAGTGGGAGCACACACCAGTGTGTCTATGTGCTTGGTTTACAATCCTTCATCCTGGTGGTGGATATCCTTTAACTCCATGGGACACATCAACCTGATTCATCGCCAACCAAGACCTGATGATTTAAAGGGAACCTACCACCACAAATCTACCTATAAAGGTAGATCGGGTGGTAGGTGGATCAATGGGACATGAGGATAGCTCTTTTAAGGGCTAATCCTTACGTCCCCGCACTTTTTTAGTAACTTTTATTAGCCTTGTATGCAAATTTTGTTATGCGGCTACTGGGGCGTGGAGTAGCCGCATCTGAGGTTACATGGCGCGGCTACTCCACGCCCCGGTAGCCTCTTTTCCCCTCCTACTCACCATCTTCGTCCAGCGATCCTGCCGTCTGCGCATGCGCAGAACAGCAGGCCCGCGTCTGCGCGGTCACTGCTCCGAAGCCGGGGCTGCACAGGCGCAGGTCTGATGTTCTGCGCATGCGCAGATGACAGGATTGCCGGACGAGGGCACGCAGCTACGAGGAGCTGTGCGCTGAAGATGTTGAGTAGGAGGGGAAAAGAGGCTAACGGGGCGTGGAGTAGCCGCGCCATGTAACCTCAGATGCGGCTACTCCTGGCCCCAGTAGGCGCATAACAAAATTTGCATACAAGGCTAATAAAAGTTACTAAAAAAGTGCGGGGACATGAGGATTAGCCCTTAAAAGGGCTATCCTCACATCTCATTTATCCACCTACCACCTGATCTACCTTTATAGGTAGATTTGTGGTGGTAGGTTCCCTTTAATTCTTACATCAATTTTTCTACCCAACCAAATCTTTGCAGTCAAACTGACTTTACAATTCACAAAGTGGACTGTGCAATATCTATATGAGGTCACAGCTAAACTTTGTACTGTATGTGGGGACCATCACACAAAGCATTAAGTTACTATTGTGGTAAAAAACCAATGATGCCACGTAGAAATATCAATCTTTCTGTCCACAGGCGACTGGCGAAAAGACCTGATTTGCCTCCAGAGAGTTAATGTGGACTATTTCTTTCTCTGGAAAACTGGGTCCTTTAGCCGTAATAGATGTTTCCTGCCAGTATCATGGCTATCTATAGGCTACCTTCCTAGTCGGGCTTCAGGTGCAGCATGCCTTTGGGGCACACAATCAATAGTGACAGCATCATGTGAGATTTTTGTCATTGTATCTGGCAGCGCTTTATGCTCCCAGGAGATTACAGAGTTCTCCCATTGCTTCAATCTAGTATTTCTATTGGGATCTGCCAGAATAGAATGCTTGTATACAGCCTTTTTATTTTCTGGTCGCTATAAGCTGTATGGGGTCTTATTTTTTGGGGAGCGAAATGTAGTTTTTGATAGTGCCATTTTGGGTTACATTTGTCCTACTGTTGAACTTTTATTAACCATTTTTGTGCAGTTAAAATAAAAATAAGGAAAACTATTTTTTTTCCAATACAACATTTAAAATTATTATGGAACCTAAATATTGCAAAACCTTTTTTTTCTCTTGGTCAATGAGAAAAGATACAGTGATTCCATAGCTTTAGAGTTTTTTTTTAATTAAATGACCTTCATTTCTATAATCATCAAGATCGCTGCTGTGGGGTGCCGACGGATGCAGAGTTCACTACCTCTGTACCCGCTTAGTCATCGCGGTCAATGTCTGACCGCAGTGTCTTAGGGGTTGAACACCATAGATATCCGGTTTTCTGATTCCTGGTGTTAGTGCCAGGGTTGGGCTGTGATAATGCAGCAGGACGTGGCAGCAGGACACTTTGCAGCGCTGTTAAAAGACGTTGCATCAGAAGTACTACCTTAAATGGCTGCCTTAAAAACCTGATACTGCAGTCATTAAGGTGATGTACATATATATTTCTGTCTATATTACTGTGTATTGTACTAGTATTCCCGGAGATTAAGTCCCTTATCATCTCACCCCCCCCCCCTCCCAGAGAAGAGATTAAAGAGTGATCATCTCAACTCATCCCTCAGAAAATAAGCTCTTATGCAATTTGGCATAATATTTGCACAGAACAGTGAATGGAGCAAAATCAATAGCGGTATTGCCCTTCTATCAGAAAATTAAAAAAATATATTTTCAAATATATTAGCAAAAATGGTACTTCAAGCGTAAAAGACAGAGCCACACTCATGAGTAGTCCAATAATTCATTAGGTGAACGGGTACAGAGTAGAGGATGCTGAAATGCGGCATCTTTTTCTCTTTATCCAATTACAAAATAAAAGTTTGGAACCCTATAGATGAGTAGCTGTCTCCTAAGGTTCAGGTACCTGTATACAGTTTATTGAGAGGTCCGCGATCACGTTGTGGTGTGTCCTGATGGGGTCCCGTGACAACCTTTAAGCCTCCTGGATCTTTTTGACCTACCCATCTTGTAACATTCCTTATTTTTTATCATTTTTCTTTTTGTTTACTGACTTTCGTTACCATGTACATCAAGGTATTTTCCCTTTTCTTCGATCCCATGTACTAATTCTAATGTTTTAAATATTTGGGGTACTGCCGCATCCCGGGGTGACCACTTTTTTTCCCTTCATCCTAAGCCTGTCTAGTGTTTATCAATATACATCTAGGTCTTATAATTGCACTTTCTGGGCTTGTGTAGATAAGATTCATAACACTAGATAAGATTCATATTGTGTATCATGCACGATTATGCACTTTATATACTTTATTACAAATTATATGTCTATTATGGTTATCATATAACCCTCTTTTACTGGACACTGTATGGATATTGTGAATTCACTTTTTTAACATAGGCGCCGTAATTTGGTGTGATGCCATCCATGCACGAGCGCACATTTGGGCGCAACGGACTCGTATCTATCTAGCTCCTTACAATGTGGCGCACGCGCACATATGTGAAGCTGATGCGCATGCGCATAATTTCAGACACATAGGATTTGGCGCATGGGGTGCGTGGGGTGCCTCCAGCCATTTTTTCTACTTGGTAACCGCAGCTTCCCCTTTCCCTAGGCTCTTGTCACCTCCCTTTGGCTGTTCTTTGAACCTACACAGGTTGTGATCCATGTGCATTACTTTTGACTATATTATTGCTTGTTGAGCATTTTCACCTTAGGGTATTTTTTGGTGACTTATATAGGGACTTCTGCAGGAGTCTCCGCTTTTCCTAGGGCATTAGATACCATACTTTCATATTTAGTGGGAATTGATTACAGATATTTATGGCTGTATGTGGATCGACTCACCTTGTCTTGATCCACTTGTTGTTCTTGAATGTGTGTCCTCACACTTTTTAATAGTTTTTAAGGTTTTCCTTGATGTATGTTATGTGAATAATGATATTTCAATACAATTTGTACATATTTCATGCCAATGCATACTAGCTTTTTTCTCTTCTTATGTCCCGTGACAACTGGTTAGTGCCAGCGTTATCCCTACCTCTTTGCATAAAAAAAATGGTTTACATGAAAATAAAATTCCTCTTAAAAAATTCATAAACAAACAAACAAACAAACAAACAAAAAAAACAAGTCCTCACATGATACAAAAATAAATAAAAGTTCCAAGTGAAGATAACAAGTTATCTAAGGGAGTACCGTATTATTCAGACTATAAGACGCACAAGAAATCCTATGATTTTCTCAGAAATCAAAGGTGCGCCTTATAGTCCAGTATGCCTTATATATGAATCATACTTACAGACAACAGCTGCCTTGTACTGTGCACAGGTCTGCCACCTGCTGGTCATTCATCCTTATAATCAGGTGCGCCTTATAAACCGGTGCACCTTGTATATGAACCTAGACATTTTAGCAGGCATTTATTGATGGTGCGCCTTATAATCTGGTGCGCCTTATGGTCCAAAAAATACTGAATATAGAGTTTCAATTTTTAACAATCGTTTTTTTTACTAGGATGAACCAAAGATAACCCAATTATTTTTTGTGTGCATGTGTTAAGTTTCATACAGCGCCACCGCAGGGAAAATAAAATATTACAAGGCTAAATTATTTTTACTGTAAATGTCCTAATAGGGTTTACTTGACAAACCCTTTAGGCTGTGCTCGATATTTTGTATTTTCCTTGTGTCCTTACTAGAGATGAGCGAGCACTAAAATGCTCGAGTGCTCGTTATTCGAGACGAACTTTTCCAGATGCTCGAGTGCTCGTCTCGAATAACGAGCCCCATTGAAGTCAATGGGAGACTCGAGCATTTTTCAAAGGGACCATGGTTCGGGAATAAAATGTGTTAATTAATTGAAAAAGAATGTCTTCTGATAAGTTAGCAGATGTATGCAAACATCTGCAATCTATTCTTCACTGTTCCGCGCGTATATTATCTCCCGACAAGTTAGCAGATGTGAAGAACAGTGAAGAATAGGATCATTTAAGTGAAAAACACAGTGAAGAATAGATTGCAGATGTTCGGCACATCTGCTTACTTGTCGGGAGATACGCTGTCTCCGTGCCCCGATGTCTCCGTGCCCCGCTGTCTCCGTGCCCCGATGTCTCCGTGCCCCTATGTCTCCGTGCCGCTCCGTGTCGCTGCCCGATGTCTCCGTGCTGCTCCCCGGTGTCTCTGTGCTGCTCCCCGGTGTCTCTGTGCTGCTCCTCGTTGTCTCTGTCCTGCTCACCGTGTTCTGCAATGTGTTCTTCACACATATATATTGTTCTTCACATACTATTTTGTTCGCACCGTTCCGCGCGTATCTCCCGACAAGTAAGCAGATGTGCCGAACATCTGTAATCTATTCTTCACTGTGTTTTTCACTGTGTTTTTCACTTAAATGATCCTGTGTTCACTGTGTTCACTGTTTTTATTCTATTCTTCATTGTTCTTCACTGTGTTTTTTTAATTAAATGCTCGATCTCGAGCAGGGGAAATACTCGTCCGAGCAACGAGCCGTTTCGAGTACCTTAATACTCGAACGAGCATCAAGCTCGGACGAGTATACTCGCTCATCTCTAGTCCTTACTTATAATTATTGCTTTGCTTTATGTATATTCACCCCATTAATTAACCTTCTATTCGGTAAGGAGAAAATGTGTTTTCTACTCCTGACCTGCCATCTCATCGCACGACCTTTTACTGCATAACATCCGTCTTTGTGAGTCCTCATATTAACATTCAATTAGGAACTTATAGCTGTTTGTACCCCAGAGAAGCGGAGATGGATCATGACGCCGGCTAATCTCTGAGCATAGTCCTCCGGTGTATCTATGAATGTCAATATACATCCCTATACATTGTGCGCGGGTAATGATGCAGACTCAGTCATCTTTGCTGACATATGGCAGTATTTGAGTTTATAGCAACAGATGGATTTGATCTGTGCACGGATCAGCGGAATAACTTTTTAATATTTAATTTCCATTGAATCTTTAATATCACATCTAACTAATTGTACTGCCGTATTTCTGCCAAGCCGCTTCTATGCAGAGACGGAAAGTGAAAAGTGACAGGAGAGTGGTTAAATTGAAACAGTCATTGCAGGGAATAAAATTTAATTACTTAAGAGGGGATTCTTCAATATTCTCATTTAACTCTTTCTCTCCATGCTCTAAAAAAAGATAGGATTGAATTTGAATGGAGATTTATTCTTGTGTAATTGTCCTTCAATATGACCTTCATTTCTCCCATGACGCTAGCTTAATTATTATTATTATTATTATTATTATTATCATTTATTTTACTATTTTGTTTACATTTATTAATAAAATTTTAAAAACACAAGTAAAATCTTTTTCAAGATTTTGAGACAAGGTTTGTGTGGAATTAAATTTAATTCAATATAATGAAAGGAATAAAAAAAATCAAAATGTAAGTAACCGTGCATATATACAATACATATGAATCCCTTGATCAAGCCAAAGCAGATTGTTATTGCCCTATTTGGACCACTGCCCCTTCAACTACTGCCTACTTCATTTTGAAAGAATAAAAAAATGATCATATTCTTCAGACCATAAGATGCACTTTTGAGGAAAAAAAAACTTTTAAAAAAATGCCTTTGTTTATTAGTCCAAAGGTCAGGAGGATTCAGCACTGCCAGACCCTACTGGCAACTATCCTGGGGATCAGGTGAAGTGCTGAAAAAGCACTGCACCTGATCTCTGAGAGAGCAGAGCCTCTGAAGGACCTACAGTGATGTCAGAAGCATGTAAGTGATTACACACTTCCCGTATCACTGCAAGGTCCTTACCAGGGGATGGTTTTAGTGAATAAGTTGTTGATATAACTGGGTATGAAGAAGAGCTGTGTGTGTGTGTGTGTGTGTGTGAGAGAGAGAGAGAGTGTGTATTAATGTATCAGTGCTCCGTCTGTTCCTATTAGTGAGTGAATGTAAAAAGAAGAGTGTGAGTGAATGGTTGTAGCAGAATTGTGTGTAAATGAATGGATGTAGCAGAGCTGTTTGAGTGGATGTATCAAAGTTGCATGAGTGGATGTAGCATAGCTGTATGTTAGTGAATGTATGTGGCAGGGCTATGTAAGTGGATGTAGCAAAGTTGTATAAGTGCATGTAGCAGAGCTATCTGTGAATGAATGGATGTAGCGGAGCTGTGCCTGCTGTACTTCTCTGTGACCATCTTAAATAAAATCACATATTCATAGTCCAAAAAATCAGAGTAAGTTCTAAAGCTAATTTCATTTTGTAGGGAACAAAGACTGTGTTTCAGCGTTCTACCAGCTATATGTAGATTGGAGTGCTTGGGGTTTTATTTTTTACTGTTTTTAAAATGTTTATTTCTGCTGATTTATTCAAACTGCAAGCCCCTTCATCTTTCCCCATTCTTATGGCTCGGCTTCATCGAAGCATTATGGAACCCATGGGAACCCCAAGTACAATGGGTAATATTGTGAACTTTAGACATCTGTCTGGAGATCTCAGGCCTTGTGATCCATACTTTTATTTTTCACCTGAACTTTCACTAGATACACTAGACTTCAGCATCTTTATATGAGATGAGTGGAATCAGCCATTACATACTTTCACTCTCTGCAGCTATGGAGGAAGAAAATGACTGCATACATTATTGCTTTTTAAAGAGAAAGATTGAAATCCTAATATTTTTTCCTGTAGCAAAATTGAAGTAATAGATGAGATAAGCTCACACCTCTCCCAGACACCTCTCCAAAAAGTCCATTATAACCCAGCTCCTGGAGCCTATTACATGTATTTCTCTTGCTCGGGCTATTGCATGCTATAAATGTAACTGCTAGGACTCTCGATTATGCCTTGTGATGGTGGGAAATAGCCATCAAGCTATTGCTCTCTTGGGTATTCTGCTTCCAATATTACAAGGCAGGCTCAGGCAAGTCGTGTTTTATGTTCCCTAGGGGGGAAACTTTCAATGAGCTCTAATAACACCAGCAAACACACTGCAAGCTAATCCTGTCTAAGTTAAAGTTAATACTAGCTATGTATAAATAATGAGCAGTGCGGAACGGTGGATGAGTTAGGATGGTGTCTGTAAGGTCATTTACAGGAGAGTTATTGCTGAAGAGATAACGGGAAAATCAAGTCCTTCCTGTTTTAGCTGCATTACGGGTATGTGGATTGCATTGTGAAGGAGAACAAAAAATAGCAGATAGCGTACTGTATACATTTCAGGTTTTCTGGAACATTTGGAAAGTCAATCTACTTTGTCAACCAAAAAAAAAGAAACTACTTTGTGTTTTTCTATGATGTTGGTTGAGTAGTATGATGCTATGATGAAAATTGGGTCCACACTGTCCAAGACTTGGATTGTGAACTTTACTCCGAAAGAAGGACAGACCTGCAGAGTAAAGGAAGGCCGCCATGAAATGGCCTTGTGGGAGAGAGTCAGGGAAGGGGTGAGAGATTTGGGGTGAATAGGGTTTTGGGACAAAGTGATGAGGAACCATTAGCCCTGAGAGTTGGGGTATTTTTGACACAGCGCTATTGGCAGGTTGGGGGAGAAGGTCATTGGAGGTGTCGGAGTTATAGAAGACTAAGAAATACATAAAGAGTTGCTCTTTTCCTTTAAAATTTAGATTACGCTTTGGTATTGCAGATTGGAGTCCTGCTGAGTGGTGTCCCGGGGGAGGTCAAAATGGATGATACAGCCATCCACAGGGATTGGTGCCCTTAATTCAGATGTTGTGGTTGGGGGTAAGTGAACAGAGTGGGCAGATTGGCACATTGAACTTAATGTAGCACCCTGGATCTCCTCCTCCTATTACTGATGTTATTAAAAAAGAGGGGTCTTAAAGTCATGAAATTATTGAGATTTTATCTAGATACATATGTAGCTTATTTTTATGGTTTTGATATTGTTAGTTTAATATCGTGCAGTTTGGAATAAAATGGCTGTTGTGGCCAGATTACCTAAAGCCTGGTATTTGAGTCTTCTTTCAGATGATGATGAATCGGTGGTGATGGGCATGCAATCTGGCAAGCAGTCATAAAGGCTATTGCAACTGAAGTCAACAGTACCGTGCAATGTAGCTTTTTAGAGTTAACATACATTTCAGTTACAATGTCCGCGAGGATGAAAAATTTGACAGAGGACAATGGGCATTTTCTGGCCACATCCCTGTAACTCCCCCTTTAGTAACTGCTGCGGATGATGTCAAATTTCCATTTGAAAAAAAAAATTGAGAAAAAACTGAACTGTTAAACCTATGTTTTTCACACTCTCCAAATGTAATAAGTATTAGTTTATAGCTCCACTATTATTTTGATGTGATCTTTAAGGGGCATTCACATTAGGTTCAATTCATCAGCATAATACAAATATTTTTTTTCAATTGGATGTTACTCAAATATGTACCTGTGTGGAGATAACTTCCCATAAATGTAGCCAGTCATCTTTGAATACGACCACCACCACACTCTTCCAGAAGTTCGGGACATTCACTATTGAGGTGCCTGACCATCTAGATTCAGCGTTCACCACTACAGGATGGCTGTGGGACATACAGTAACTGCCGATCAGTTAATTATTTTCGTTGCACAATCAGTCCAGCAGTGGTGGTTGTATCCAAGGACAGCTGTTTTGTTTCTAAGGGCCCATAGGACTTCATTTATGGGAAATTATTTCCACCATGGTACAAATTAAATGTTAATGCCCAGATGAGAATACCCCTTTAAGGTCTAGACTCTCTATACATTCGTATAGGAGCGTCACTGTGATGCATTTTAAAATACGAGTAAGAGTACACTACCCTCCTATAGCTATAACATAGTCAATATATGATGATCATAGATCCTGCACTGTGATCATCCTTCTGAACAAACTAGAGGTTTGCTTTAAGTTGGCCTTGTGCATATGATAAATCTGGCCAAATCTGCTCATTTGGTGCCATCTTAGTTGTAGGATGATGTGAATCTCTTCCCTGACACCAGATTTTGATGAAAAAAAGGGATACCCTTCCATTAATGACAAAAGAGATGTCTACAAGCTTATTATTCCTCTCCCCTATTGGGAATGCATGCTTGCTTAGCAATTGGCCAAATTAGGTTTTGCCCAACATCTAATCAAAAAGCAAGGCCAACTTTATTTTCAACCTTTAGAATTTTCTACTTTTCTTAGGCTAGACCGAGGTCACTTGAAATTACCCAGTAAATACCTTACATTTCTGGTCTTCTGTCCTTCAATCTAAGACTTCAGGTAACAGTTTTGAATGGTTACTCATTTTTCGATAACAGTTTTTAAAGGCACTTACATCCAGTGGTAAATAATGCTTTCCAGGTTTTTGAAAATCTTTTTTCTATTCTTACCTGTTCTTATTTCTCTCATAAGTGATTTTTTTCATGTGTGATGCAGGAAAGCGGTAAGGCTTGGATGCCAAGTTCTAGGTCACTCTCTGATTACAGTGTGTACGGGTCAAGCTGGTCTTGGTTCTCTCAGGATAAATGGTCAGACAACAATTACTCCAGCTGCTGGAGGATGTATGTCTCTTTTTATCACTGATGATGTCCTATATAACAAAAAGTATATACAGTTGGTGGAAGGATAGGATAAATCACGATGGAACAGATATCTGCCCTCCATCACCAGCAGAAGAACCACATCTGTCACCACTTCAAATTTAAATGATAAAATATTAACTTTAATAGAATCTGTATAATTGTAACATTGACATTCGTAAGTAGATAATATGAAATAGTAGATATATGGAAGATCAGAGTTAAAAAAAGATTCAATTCCATCAAGTCCAAAGTAAAGACCTACAGTGTGAATCCAGAAGAAGGAAAAAAAACTAAGGGGCTTCGCCTTCTTGATCTATCTGCGCAGTGTCCACCTCTACGCCAGGTCCCACCTGGCATAGAAATAAATGTAGGCAACAAATTCACGTATTAAAATTGACAGTGGCAGCGCAGGCACAGGGACAGGAGTGCCGCACATCCAGTGTTGGACTGGGTTTCCTTCGGCCCACCAGAGAAAATCAATCTGGGGGCCCACTCTTCATTATCCCACATGAAATATACTCTAGCAGCCTTCAAATTGTGTTGTTTTCTGATTTACCTCTGAGTTTCAGTATTGGGTTGAGCCAAGGCCTACCAGAGGATGCTCTGGTACTCTGGTGGGCCAGTCCGACACTGCGCACGTCAGCCAACTTCCAGTAGCCACACCCCTCCATGCCCCCCTGCCGTGAAGATGGCAGAGAGGGGAATAATAATCACAAGAGTTAGCTACAAGCCACAGAAGTGGCACAGAACATAAGCCCTGGTAAACACCCCCTATGTCTCTATGCTGCTACTTCTGTGTTTGAAAAAAGCGGGAGATTTAGGATTCCCTCTTCTTTTTCATCAGACCAGATAATATTTGGCTTGCACTTCCCCCTCCCTTCTCCAAAGACCTCAATGTCCAGTAAGATAATTGGAGAAACATATTAATTTGTCATTTTAAAGTCAAAACTATTGCAGCAGCTGATAAAGAGCAGTTTGTTGGACCTCATGGATTTATTTTTGGACCTCAGCTGTTGTGCACTAGACAGTAAAATGTTAAGAACCTGAAGACCATGTGACCCGTGCAGAATGTACTCGGTCTGTCTTCTGATTACACTCACAGGACTTTTATCCATATACACAGGGTATTGGGTTACATTTATGTCTTACAGAGACCGCAAACAGTCTTTGTAACACCTCCGCTAGGCTTTTACTGGCAAGATACAAATCATTAAGGCTTGGCAGAGCAGAGCACTTCATTTTATATCGGAGAGGCAGAAGACAGGGTAGTTACAGATGTGTCAGCTTGGTGTTGTCTTCCACCAAGTCCTGATGTGTCTTCTAGGCTCAGAAATGCTTTGCGATTGTTTTATATTAACAGCTCATCATAATGTAATACAGCAGAACAGGGGTGTACAGATCCAGCATATACATCAAAGTGGGAATAATGGTGAGAAACCAAAGAGTATATTTACATATTTTCCTATATCATCTTGAAAAAGAGACATTGCTAGCCTCAAAATGCGTAGCCAATGGTAGCCAAGTAGCTTTTAGAATTTTATTGGCATATATAAACAAAAAAAGGATTTTTTAAAAAAAAGATAGACTTTTAAGTTCCAAAGAAGGCTTTAGAGCACCATGAGAATAGGAGCGCTCCAACACATCTCCATATTTTCCTGCATATTTTCTATGAGACGGGCCCAATCGAGGATCCGAGGAAAGGAGCAGACCAGTGGTTGCACCAACCCTACACATTATAGTAGTTATGCGTTGAGCATAACTACATCAGTTGAGCAAGTATTATCTTACACACATAACTGCTTTTACCAACAGGTTAGATGTGGCAGATATTTCATACTATAGTCTCCCCCTTGTCATGCTTAAAGTGGGGTGGGGACCAACAATAATATCCAAATTCGGGCTTTTTACATAGCTTTCTACAAGATATTTTAATTACCCATTAGAGTTTTATCAATTCCACTCCAAAATTTTTTTGGAATCTGCAAATTATTCTTGAGGATTCATGTTGCTTTTTATATGGATACAGAAACCACACAACAGACAAGAACAGATAAGCCCAATGTAGGGGTTTGATCTTCTGGCAGATGCTTAACATAATAAAATGCAAATCCAAGCATCTGCCTAGAAATTCTTCCATGAGCCAACGTGTCCACCAAAACAAATCAGCTTCACTTTATTGTGTTGATCACATTTTCTAAGATATATATATTTAAGTCCCAAAAGAATATGTGTCACATTCACACATTTACGTCTCGGTCAATACTCAGTATTTGTGTGGAAATGGGCAAAAGAAAATAAATTGAAACCCACACGGATCCATTTAGATACTTGGGATATTGCTATATATATGGATGTAAAAAACAAGAGATCGTTCCCATTGACCTGCGAGATGTGATAGACCGTGACATGTAATTACCAATATTCTTCCTCATAACCATGTTTATGTAGGCACTGATGAGATATATAGTCCACTATCAGGGTCCCATCTGGCCCCAGGAATAAGGGTCAGCACATTGAGGCTCTATTATTATGTGCTAATACACTAGCCATATCTTATGTACACATTAGCTTCCCACCAGGGTTTGGTGAAATGCATAGACTCGGTGGACCTAGTCCCTGCGGTAATATAATCCTTCAATTATAGAATGAAATATTAAACACACGTAATGGTGCAGAAGCCGATATTACTTTACACACATACAGTGTATTCATTTCATCGTAACCTCATGCAATCACATTGGCCTCTGAAGCATTGCAGGCATTCAGATTAAGATCAGAAGACCGAAATGTGACCCTGCTGCAAACTAAGGTGTGCATCTTCAAGGGCGGTGAATTCTGACAGATGACATGTATTATTCACAGGAACCCAATCCATGGTAAAGCAGTTATCTCTGAAGATCTAAAATCTGCAGCCTGAGAGGAGCAACGTGTGGCATCAGTCAGTGACAGAGGTTTGACTAGACCAGGGGAGAAAAAAAAAATCAAACTTGGTGTCTACTACTAGTAGGGGCAAATTTAGACTGCTATGGGCCCTGGGCTGTATGCATATAATAGCTACACATCCAAAAATCACTTCATATGGTACTAGAATCAAGCTTCTTAGGGAATAGAGGATGTATCCCTTCAGCTGCTTCAAATCTGCAGTTTCAGAACCTTTGGAGGACCTCTAAAGGTCCTGAAATGGATCTTGTGTACATGTGTATTGAGAGCACAAACAAATGTATAAGGATTTCATGGGTGAAGGTCATACTCAGTAAAAAACTTGGTGGGTGGTTTTGATGGCCTTAGGCCCCTTAGAGGACATTGGCCTTGGGCTACCACCCTGACCACCTACATTATAATCCCCTCCTGGATTCTATTTCCCCATCTATATCCTGTGACAGGGTATCCTTGCATGTGTTGATCTCAATAAAGTACTGGGAATACCCTTGCCTGCCATCTTATCTTACTCTTTCTTTCTGACATGTTTCTTAACCCTTTATCTTCACAGCTGTTTAGAACATTCTCACATTGTTATCCCCTAGCAATGCTTACACAGTAAAGATCATTTTTAACCCTTTACTTTACATTGTTACTATTACTCAGTAATGGTCAGTGTAATATTCCAGAGTGTGGGCAGGGACTCTCTAAGCAGACACTTTATGATCCCTCTGTGCTATGAGAAGTTGTGAGCTGAGAATGTGCTTAGATTATCAGGGTACAGTTTTAGCGGGAATAAAAAAGGAACTGCACATCAAATAATCCTACAAATAGATTTAGATCCATTTTAATGGGTAGCCTTCACCCGCACCTCAGCATGGACCATCAAATTCACACCATCAAGGGGCGGACACCTCATGCATCTGCTTTCTCAGCCCAGATTTAACAAAGAACATGGAGCCCCACATCAATCAAAGATTTCTGGCCGATCCAGAGGAAACATGGACATCCTCTATAAACAGAAGCATAGTAGTTTCTGTGTCTTCTGTGGTCCCTCAGCCACGCCTCGGAAGACAGTGACACTTTGATGTCATGTAGGAAATGGTAACATACAACAGTTGATATAAATGCATTTCAGTGTGTTGTATTACTTCATGACTATCATTTTCCTAATAGGAAAAAACTGAATTAGGTGGCCTTCAGTTGTATCATGTTAAGGACAACTCTCTTCTAGACTCTAAAAGTATCTAATCTCAGGAAAAAGGTGACTCTTCTCAGCTCATTTTTACGTGACCTCGGAGGACAGTGACACAGTGATGTCATGTAGGAAATAGTAACATACAGCAGTTGATTTAAATGAATTTCAGTGTGTTGTATTACTTCATTACTATTATTATCCTAATAACACTACAAGACTGAACTATATGGCCTTCAGTTGTATCATGTTACTGCCACTTCTCTCCCGGACTCTAAAAGTATGCAATCTCAGGAAAAAAGTGACTCTTCTCAGCTAATTTTTTTTTTTTTAATGAGTGAGATTTAACATAAAAAGGGAATTCTAGAATGGACATTTCCTATCCTATATGAGGGGGCTCCGAGTTTAGTGATGTAAAAGTTGTATTACTAGCTGTGGCATGATTACTGTACAGTATATTCCTGTATATAGACCCTGCACATGTCCAGCGTCCAGATACTCAGAAAGGATGTCCTGGAAGCTCACTACAATTAGATTTGTAGTTGTTACTATGGAAATCCAGATCCTCTATTCTCCGGATCAGCACTTTCGGAGGACGGTGAGGAATTCCTTGCCTCAGCAACTGGAAAACAACAGATGTAATAAGTGAGTGTTTAAGTAGGGAGATATTATGAGCAGCTCAATGGTCGTTGCCAGCGATGTCTTCTCAGTCCACGTTGTAGTCGCAGAAACACCATGACAGGGAGCTTTTTAATATTTAATTTTAGAACATTTGACCATTTTCTATAAAATCTCAAATACTATTGTGCAATGACTCATAGAATGATGAGGAGAGAAAAGTTACAGCGCTGAATGAGTCATGTAATGGGGAGATTATTGAGGTTTATGAGAAATGATAAACTCGCTGTCATCAGCTTGTGACCAAATAAATCTTACTTAGGAACCTACAAAACTTCTATGCACTTTCCTTACTCCTAAGATGCCCCCTACTATTAGGATCAAGGTTGATTCTTTTAAGCTACGTTGATATATACTCTTTATCAACCATTTTTTGGCCTTGCGAAAGAAAATCATAATATTTTATTGTGTTAGATTTTTGTAAATAATTGATCATTTGTATTATTATGATTCATTTGTAAAAAGATTTTTTTTCGAAGACCAATCCCAGCACTTACTGTTTTTTTGCCAACATGATTGACCCCAAACTCAAAGAAAGAAGTGTTACTTTTTAGAAAAAAAACCCCACTAAAATAATAAAAAATAAGTACAGGTTACCTACAAGATAGGTTCTGAAGGATTGTTCTTAAATTGAATTTGTATGTAAGTCGGAACTGTATATTTTTTTTAGTTATAACCAGGAATAACAATAAAGCTTCATTGCAGACACCAGTGATAACTGTTATAGCTGATCATTGTAGCCTAAGGCTAAAGTACAGTAAATTACCAATTACCAGAGGAGCATTTGTAACTAGGGGTCGTCTGTAAGTCGGGTGTTCTTAAGTAGGGGACTGCGTGTAGTTTGATGAGTTTGAACATATATATATATATATATATATATATATATATATATATATTTCTGCCAACTGCATCTAACAGCAGCTTTCATTGAAAAACACAGTACAAAATGCACATGTGAAATAATCCTTATTGAGTGAGTGATTAGGGGTGGCTTTCCCATAATGCAACCACGGAAGGAAGAAACTCCATTCGTGGGCATTCAGTCCAGAGTTGTGCAGTAGGTATCCTCAGGTATAAGTTTGCTTGAGACCTAAAAAATACCTAATCCGACTCTGTGTGCGAAGTCAATAGAGCTCTTAAAGGTGACAGTTGATCCCTAATGGTCCCATTGGTGATAGATCATGGGATCAAATTATCATTGGAGGTTCCCTCTAAACAAATGGATGGTCAAAAACTGGGCAGAAGGTAAAAATGCGAAAACGTAAGGTACTGGCCCACATTTATCAAATAACTGTGCAACTATGTGCAGTTTGCCCGTGTATAGGGCAGAGGGAGCCAGATTCAAGTATCATAGCATCATATCTCAAAAGTCATAATCCAGCCTCAAAAAGTTAGACTTCATGGACAGTACAAACCCTGGCAGCTGGGTCTCTTTCATGATTGTCATGGGTGCCCCTGCGGTCCATGTCTCGGATGGCAGGTACACCCGTGCCCTTCTCCGTTGTGGCGCTGCCCCCCAGTTACAGAATCAAACTCAATTCTCCACACTCCTGCTCCCGTCCGGTATGGTCTGTACCTGTCCCTGCTCCCTATGGTGTGCACGCGCCGAGACTCTAGGATTTAAAGTGCCAGTCCACTGACCCCGACCCCGGCATTGCCATAAATGTTATAATGAAATTCCACAAAAACCATACCATGTAGTCTTATCCAATAAAGGAAAAAATATTTGCAAAAGTCAGACACAAAAAAAATGATTTTGTTTATTTTGTCAATGACAGATGTCTTAGTGTTTTCCATCCCTTTATATAGTGTGGCATTCGTCTTTCACCCACTCCTAGATGTTAAAAGTTGCCAGCTAAAATAACAGAGAGATAGAAGAAGCTGAGGATGTAATGTAACGTCTCCATAGCAAATTACAGACAAGTATGGAAGATGATACCTCTTGTAGTGTGACGGCCATTTTGCCAGAGCCAGGAGATGACCAGAGTCAGGGAAGGGCATGGGGCTTAAGTACTATTATTAGCTGAGTTTCGGCTTGGTGTTTCATGCAGCTCTCAGGGCAGTGATAAAATGTATTAACACTATTCCTGCCGGAAGGGTCTGGCTTGTGCGACCAGTTCCACCAGAGATTTATGGTTCCACTTCTCACCAGGAGCAGTCATTCTGCTTCCGTGGCTTGGCTCCAAACATCCACTTAACACATTGCAATTGATTTCTCAGGAACAAACTGTGTCTCATGAGGTGTTTAAAGGTAAAAAGGGCTTGTCCTCCTGTCGGCAAGCCAGCAATGGCTGCTCTTAAGTGTTGTCCCCTAGTCTCCCCTGCCGAGATGTTCATATGTGCAGAAGCTTTTGTCGTCTAAGCTTCATAACCTTCTTATTTCCATGGGGAAGCTGAAAGCAAAGACCTTATTTCTCTCTCTCTCTCTTTTTTTTTTTTGCTTTGCACCTTTATGGCGTTTTCTCTATTGATGCATAAAATGGCTCAAGAAAACACAGACTGGCACTTTTGTGTAATCGGAAGCCGCCTTTTATGGGTTAATATCTCCTGTGGTGAAAGCACTCAGAAGTTAGGAGCTGTTAGTGCGCGGCTATAAAGCTGGAAAATTTGCTAGAAATCCCATTTTAAGTCTCGATGTCAGCAAACGTGTGTGACCTTAGACATGTCAGTTCATTGCTATGTGTTCCCTTAACAAGAAACTAAATGCAAGCAATGCAAAGAATATAGTTATCCCCGTATAGAAGTGACAGCTCAATGTCACACCAAGAATCTAGTGATGGAGGAAACCCCTTAGATTTCCAACACATAGATAAGAATATGAACTAATAATACTCACATATTATAATGTAACACATCTTATTTATTCATTCTAATTATTATCCTGCAAAGTTGATCCATCAGAAAGAAAATCCTACATGTCGAAGACAATTTTCCTCATTAAGGGGAAGGATTCCTTTCGGACTCTAAATCTGCCAATCTGTATAGTTCTCTGGAGCAATGATTCCTCAGTAGGGTTGAGCGGACCTGAACTGCAAAGTTTGGGTTAGTGTGGAACTTAGTGGTTTGGGACCCCAAGACCAACCCCAAACTTTATCAGAATTATGGGTCTGGATCAACATACCGCTGGTAATGCCAGCAATTGCTTCTTGCACCGATTACGGTCGTTAACTGTTTATATGCTATTGCCAAAGTGGGCATTTAAATTGATCCAGCACGTAATTACAGGCACTTACATGCTGGCAACACTGTGAGTCGGCATTTTTGGGAGGATCAACACTCCACAACGAAGTCATGGGGAGCACCAATGTTCCCAAAATGGTGAAGCGCCATGTCAACAGCACATGCGCCACATGGATTATGCATTTAAATACCGCTAGCAACTTTTCAGGCGGCACTCAAATAGCTGACACTCACAGGTGTTGTTGACACCCTGGGGTGTCGTACACATCTCCAAACCCAAACAGAATTTTAAGAACCCTTACAATTTCGGGTATAGCCAAGTTCGCATGAACCCCAACTTATAAGGGTTCGGCCATCACTAGAAATTTAGTATCTGCAACACATAATATTATTACACTTAAGAAAGATGTCCAGGCGCCATTATACGTGTCATGGGGTTACTGCTCTTACAGTAAAGAATCCTTTTCTATGTATGTGTATAAACCTTCTTTTCTCAAGATGAAGAGGGATTTGTCTTGTTACATTCACAGTCCTGGGTATGAATAGATGATGGAAGAGATTTCTGTTCCAAAAACAGCGCCACACCTGACCATGGTTAGTGCCGGTATTGCAGCTCAGCTGTATAGAGATCAATGGAGTTTAGCTGCAATACCACACACTTCCTAAGGTCAGAAGAGGAGCTGTTTGTATAAAAAAACAGGCATTAACTTTCTGAATTGTTTACATGAATACATTATACATTGATATTGTAGCTCACTTCATCCAAATTAATTTTATGTCACATTATACACTAAAGTAGTGAGTAATCTGCCTCATTCTATAGTCACGGACAGCATTAGACATGATGATCAGCTATGGCTGGGACTAGGCGTTGGCATGCACATAAATATAACAGCTGTTCATACAGAAATATTTGTAGTTTTTATTTTCACTATATATTTTTGGCAGACAATAGGATAGGATGCAAGAAAGCGGAAAATTGAAAACCTTTTCTAGAAAAAATGTTTTCCTACCTACAATTTATTAAGATCTTCTTCTGTTTTTCATACCAGAAAGAAAAAAAAACTAATTGTCTTGTAACGTTACCTGTAGTGGCATCAGCCTCAATGTCCACATTAATGAGTATTTCTAGGACCTGTGCAAAATTCGGTGGGTGCTGGTGCAGGGGTGGCTAAAAAATAATAATGGGTACTGCTTCAGCTCCTGGTTCCTGTTTTCTTCCCATACTTGGGGGTTTTGACCTGGAGCTGGCTTCAAGTTGCAAGCCAATGAGCAGCCTCTCTGGACATGGGGGCAATAAAGTTAGTGATGCCCATGATCATGGTCATGGAAGTGATGAAGGCCATTCATTGATGTTCTTCCTAGGAACTGAGAACCAGAGCTGGTAAGTAAAGGACCCAAAGGGTTTCCCAGAATTCCAGGTAAAATGATTTAGGACATCCTTCTCCACCATCTTCATGAATGCCGACCATGTTGCCCCTCTAACAGCCCATAACTGTTGACAGTACCACTTTCCTTTGTGCTTGGAGCAATAGAGGATATCATCAATCTTTGCTTTTCCTGGCTTTGATTAGAGATCAGAGGTAGTCACACCACAAATTGAAATCTAATTTATAGCAAATATTATAAACTGATATCAATGACGGCTAATGGCCTTAGGCAGGTTCAGGCTGGACCACCAGAGAGGCAGAATATTGTGGACATTAGCCAGAACTCTAAAACAGTCAACCTTAGAATTTCAGGCAATGACGACTTGGAGGCTACTAAAATCTAAAACCTGAGGGCTAATGGAATAGGGACCCAAAAATAAGTTTATCTAGTGGACAATCTTTTATTCTGGTGGACAATAAACCATTTTATCTGGTCGTGGTCGACCCCAGGACCACCAACCCATATCCAATACTGGCTTCTAAAATGAATCTGTAGTCTGAAATATTTCATCACTTATTTCCAAAAATGTATTAAACCTGTATGAATGATGAATATTCAACAATTTTTTTCATCCTTAGGAGATTTGATATTGAAAAAGACAGATTTTTATACAATTAAAGTTGTGCCCTACGTAGAAAGAACTATTCTGTTTCTCCTGGTGTTTTATAGTTTTATGTAGCCTAGGAAGAGGAAGTGTGGTGTGACACTATCTGCTGAATCAGACTTCTGTCTGCAATGGATGTTCTCATTTTCAGTTATTATTAGTAAATATAATGTACTTTGTCAAGGATTGGCCTTCAAACTCTACAAAGAAGCGTCCTAAAGTCCTACGGGATGACAAGAGCCCAGAACAATGAGCCATGTACATTATGGCCTGCTGAGTTTGTCCTTCTGACTACAGGTTATTGCAGCTACAGTGACACTGGAAAGGCGTATGGCCCATTAAGTGTGATCTTTTTACTGCGGAGCAATGTCGCGATGCAGACAACATAGTCATCAAAGGATCGTTCACTCGCCTGTGTCCCTTCTGTTGAGTCACATTGAAATAAACACAAATAATTCTATTTCCCTGAGAGTCTATGGAATCGGAGAATGACAAAATACATGACCCATGAAGTTTATTAATGATATCGTACACAGCCGAGAGGAGCCGGGACATATTTTACTGCTCGGTACTAGAGCTGGTACGTAGCATCATATAACACATATGACAAATAACTTTTATTTATCCTCTCTTGTTTCTATGGCACTAGCATATTTTAGAGCTCTGTTGTAAGGATGCACATGTATCAAGCCTTGACGTTATAGGATGTTCATGTGGATTGGATTAATTTCTTTGAGACAACTTTCCATCATGGTGGCCTAAAAAATTGCATTAACATCTACAGGAATCCATAAAAATTCATCTTTATATTAAATAATCAAAGATATAACATACCTCCTTACAAAGTTCAAAGTCCAGCCTCCAGACAAAGGCTCTCTACATGTGCATGACCTCTGAATGGGACCATTAGTCTGGTGGATTTGATCTGTCCTATAGCATTGGACACGGTGGCTAAGTGGGTAGCACTTCTGCTTTGTGCAGTGCTGCGTAATCTGTATGCGCTATATAAATAAATAATTATTATTATTAAAGCAGTGATGCTGCAAGGGCCACTTTTAGACCTTAACGATCATATACCATCAAAATCTAGCAGGGCCACTTACTCATAGATCCAGGCACTGTGACTGTGGTAATCTTCCTATATTTGTAATCCATGGCCTCCTTCCTTTTAAAAGCAACTTTTAAAATTAAGCTTATGAGACAGAAGGGCTACAGGGGGTGGTAACAGAGCTGTGCTGCAGCTTCACAGCCTGTTATAACAGCAGGGGACTGGAGTGCCTATGAGACTTTTTATGGAACTTTTTGCACAAGTCTCAAGTCAAGAATTAGTTTACACCAGATTAATGAAGAGGTGGAAATGGCCCTGTGAGACTTTTTAGCAGTAAAAAGTCCCCAAAAGCCTTCACTGCGACTTTGTTGAGACTTTTTTACATCAAAAAAACCCAGCAAAACCAATGATAAGTAACCGCTTATGCTTTTGCCTTGAATGTTTCTTTAGGAAATGTTTGGCCCAATTTTATTTTCCTTGTCTCTGTGGTGCAGGGGCAAAGGTTAGTAGCCTGCATGATTTCAGTGCTGATGAATTTACAACTGTGCCAGTGTGCATTATGATGATAGTCACAAATGCTAATGGCTGCTCTTAATGCATTCAGCACCACAGAATTGTGGACAGCGCTCACATTCACTGACATAGGCAGGAGAGATTTTCCTGCTTTTCATAGACAGAACATTAAAGCCAAAGACAATGGAGAGGAACAAACAGTACAGAGTCAGCTTTTAACCCTCTGTAATGTCACCTAAGATCCTGCGATCTCCTACTGTTGTGAATTTACATATTATATGAAATATTCTATTTAGAATTGCATCTTTTATTAAGCAACTTGGGCACAAGATGCAAAAATAAATGATGTTAGTGTTTAAGAAACTTACAAGTTTTACCTTGACACAAGACGCTATGAATGAGTATGAATGAGGCAGAGTAAAAAAAACAAAACAAAAAAACAAAGGCCCGCATTTATAAAGTTTTCTGTCTGACTTTGCATTGGAAAGAACGTGTATTCTGCTTGCACATGTATTTATGAAGTGTTTGCGCCAGTTTTGTGTCGCGGCTGCTTTGTTTGATGCAGTGCAGGATACTCCAGATAAATGAAGACTGTGAGCCAGTATTCAGTAATCTGACGCCCCCTGCACATTAGTGAGACAAACTGCACATAGTGCAGACTGCACTACCTTTGATAATTCTGGGCCAAAGTGTCTACTATGTCTTGCAAAATGAAAAAATTCAAAAAAAAACTTGAAGCCCTGGACTGGAGCAAACAGCCCAGCAATGCACACCAGACTGTAGTTAGCCAAATCCTATCAAGAAAGAGATTACTAGAGATTATTACTATTACCAAACAGTAATAGGCATGTGCCATACGTAGAAAGGGCACAGTAATGTTGTGCAACCATCCGCTCTTAACAAATACAATACCGAAAAAGGAAGGGAAATGAGCACCGATGGTAATAATAAAACCACAATTTTATTAGGTATAATTAAAAAGGGTAACATGTAACAAGACAGAGTGATTACGCAGCAAGCATATGTGGGTGCTGAGCAGCAGGAAACGTTCAGTGAGCTATAAGATTATAAAAATATAATAAGCAAAGTGCCAAAGTGCATAGAACTGAACATACAATAAGGAAGTATTATTGCATCACAAGTATCAGTCGTACACAGCCATAAAAAGTAGTGGTAATACCTTAAATCCAGTGACAGTAAAGTGCACAGAAGGGCCGCTGCTCAGCACCTCCCTGACACGTGTTTTGTCCTCTCAGTACTTTGTCAAGGGGTCTAGATCTATAATTAAGTGTCCCTGGTTTATCGTGCTTAATTTTGATAGTAGATTTTCTTTAAAAACTGTTATAGAGGTAGTCTCCAACTTAAGAACACTGACCTCTCTGTCCATTGTGACCTCTCTCAATGCTCTCTCAATGCTGGTAATTTACTGAACTTTACCTCGTGGCTGCAAGAGAACTCAAAGGTGTCTGTAATGAAGCTTCATTAACAATTCTTGTTCCCATGCCTCTAATTTAAAAATCCTTTGGCCACAGTAGCAAAACTAGGAGAGGCAGGGCCCCATAGCAGGCTTCTGCATGGGGCCCTCTTTGCCACTTAAATATACATATTTGTATACTCACACATGGAAGTTACAATTACACATTTTTACACGATGTGTAACATATAGAGGATAGACATACTCATACAGTGCCATATACAAACATACAATATATATATATATATATATATATATATATACATACTATCCTTCAATTTATACAGACACCATACACACTATATACATACAGCTTATACACATCCCAGATACAGCACATGCACATCACATACATTATATATTATATACATATTATGCACAACATAATTTATATATAATGGTGCACATCCTCTATTCTTTAGTGTCAGGTTGGATGACAGGGCCCCCTGACACTGCGGGCCCCATAGCAGCTGCTTTGGCTGCTACCACTGTAGTTACGCCCCTGACAGGAACAATAATAATGTTGTCTGAAGTTACACTTACAAAATATTCCAATTCCGATTTACAAATTCTACTTAAGAATAAACCTATAGAACCTCATGTATGTACTACAGGGACTGCCTATATGTGAATATATGTAAAATAATTTAATGTAGTGTCTACAGTTTTCTTTCTGAGCAACTTGTGTACATTTTGTCACAATATTATGTTCTATTTCTCCCATAATAGGTACATGTAAACTCCCACAAATAAACCCCTCATTTGATGGCTATAATTGAGCTCCATGCTGTGCCGCCATATGTCTGGATTCGTTATGTCGGAGGCACATTCCTAGATCTGGCTCAGTGATATACTGTACATAATTGGGAGGCCTCCACTTAGTGACCTGACATTGAAATATGATTTTTTGCTGTGATACTGACACGGAACAAAATAGGAGACTGTTGTGTACATGAAAGATTTAACATCGGGCAGCGCTCATGGAAATCTGAGCACTTCTAATTACTAAGATGAAATTCTGTTTCTGGATGTCACATTGGGAAACGCATTCATTTCTCATAGTTGTGTTAGCACCCTGCGCCCAGCAGGGGGTACGGATTTGTCAGAATACTGCTGGCACAGGGAATCGTGTTGCTTACTACGCTATGTTTTCTGACGGGCTTCACGACAGAACATTAAGAGGTTTGTGCAATGCAGCAGCGAGGTTCATCGACTCCATCCCACCCTTTATCCTTTGAGGCGATTGTACTTTGCTGCGCTTGTCTCATGTCATTATAGGAAAAAATGCTGCGTTATATATCTATTAAAAAGTTGCCTGCTGTTTTTTTTTCTGACTGGTTACAAGCAAAATAAGGGTCATATCTAGGAAAGATGTTATTCCTCTGCTTATCGCATTTCATCATTGCGTCCTAATTTGTGTTAAAACTCCTCAGAGGCATGTTAGGTGATTCATCATTTTGCTGTGAGTTCCGATCCCTTCCCTACTTTGCCAGCAGTTTTAATTTCTCAGCGACACATGTCATCTGCAGCGGTGCGGAGGAGTGTATATTATCCCGAAAATACCATTAATGCAAGAAAAGAAGAAAATGAGGGTAAAACTATATTTTTCAACACATTTGATAAGGCAGCTGATCAAAAGTCTTCAATATAGTCCAATGATCCAATCTGTAAGTGTAACCATATACGACAGCCCATGCACATTAGATATAAAGGGAATTTGTCATCAGAAATTAGCCTAGTAAACCACTAGCAGTATGTTGTCAAGCAGCTGAGCATCTTCTAGATCAGTGGTGGCGAACCTATGGCACGGGTGCCAGAGGTGGCACACAGAGCCCTTTCTGTGGGCACCCAGGCCTTCACCCCAGCACAAAATTTGCTAGACATGACTCAAAGTTTCTTCCTCTTCAGGGGACCTTTGAAGGAAGATACAATCCAAATTTTCTTTCTATTGTATTGGTGTCCTCAGAATGCCAATACGATTAAGACTTATGATACAGTTGGGATCAATAGGTTATTGCTTAAATTGTCATCTTGGCACTCTGCGACATAAAGGTAGGTTTTGGTTGTAGTTTGGGCACTCTGTGTCTAAAAGGTTCGCCATCACTGTTCTAGATGATGTTTCTTTCATGGCCTGGAGTGGTGGCATCATCCAGAAACTCAGCTTTAAAGTGAGAAGTAAATTGGTTTTATGAAGTCAAGGAGGCGGAGAGTTTAACACTGAAGTCAAGCTTCCCCTGCCTTAGAATGCCACTTCCCCTGTAAGTGGTGGTCCTACATCCAGGAACATCATTGATCAGATGTCCTGAAGTATAGCACATGATGTTAATTAGATGAAAGGAGGTGTTCAGAGGCAGGAATAGTTTAACTTCAATGATTAACTCTCCACCTCCTTGACTTTATACATCTAACGTACATCTCACTTCAAATTTTCTACATGATTCCACCAAGCTGGGTCTTGAAAGAAACATGATATAAAACCTGCTTAGATGCTTGACAACATACTGGTAGTGTTTATTAGGAAATGCTTTTATAAAGGGAACCTGTCATCAGAAATTAGCCTAATAAACCACTATCAGTATGTTGACAAGCAGCTGAGCAGCTTCTAGATCATGTTTCTTTAATGTGTAGTGTGGTGGAATCATACAAAAAATCCACTTTGAAGTGAGATGTAAATTGGTTTAATGAAGTCAAGGAGGTGGAGAGTTTAACACTGAAGTCGACTTTCCCTGCTTCAGAATGTCCCATTCACTGTAATTGATGGCCCTCCATCCAAGGACATCATTGACTAGATCTCCTGAAGTTCAGTGCATGATGTCAATCACATAAGAGGAGGTGTTTAGAGGCAGGGAGAGCTTGACTTAAAGGAAACCTACCACGAGGTAGGTTGAGATGTAAAAACCGGGCACCAGCTCAGGTGAGCTGGTGCCGGAGCTTACCTTAGCTAGTGTTTTAAACGCTGTATCGCGGTTTAACACATTTTGATTTACAGCCCGCAGGTTCGCTTTGGCTCTGCGCAGCGCCGAAGCATCTCGGGCTGTAATTCAATGTGTTTAAACCGCGATATAGCGGTTTAAAACACTAGCTAAGGTAAGCTCCGACACCAGCTCACCCTGAGCTGGTGCCCGGTGTTTACATCTCATACCTACCTTCAGAAGTGGTAGGTTTCCTTTAAGTGTTAAACTCTCCGCCTCCCTGACTTTATACATCCAGCTTACATCTCACATCAAAGTAGATTTTCTGGATGATGCCTTCAACCTGGGCCATGAAAGAAACATCATCTAGAAGCTGCTCAGCTGCTTGACAACATACTGGTATTAGTTTATTAAATATCTGATAACAGGTTTCCTTAAAAATAAGTTACAAACTACACCTCCCAGTCCCCTCTGGCATCCTCAGGTCTTTACTACATACAAGAGAAGGGCAGTAGTTTAGCTGTAGCTGCAGAGCTCTGGGGATGTGCTACATCATGACAATTATAACCGCAGTGACAAAGTCTTCTGTAGATCTATTTGTAGTCATTATCTTTGTTACTTAAGTTCTGAGAAAATTAATACCACCACCTAAAATTGTTGTTCTAAACCTTGATCCCTGCATTGGATAAATGTGTACCAGCCGTCCCATACTTCTTTTAGGTAATCCCATTCAGATGCATCCAGCAGAACAGAGGTTAAGGTTATTTACTATTTCCAGGCGCCTACAAGTTCACTGTTAATGGTGCGTCACGCTGGTTTTAATTAGTCTTGCTCAGCACCGTGATGGGTGTAGAGGGGGGAGGATTAAGAAGGCTAATGATCTGCATAGGTTCTCCTATGGCTCTTTAACAGCTTTAGCAGTCAAGGGGTTATAATGTACTATATGCCATCAACTTTATGGAAGCGGAGCCCCTACTGAGGCTGTATGGAGGCAGCTTTATCAGAGTGCTGACAGCAAGGCCTCCCTCCGCAGGCTCCAGTCCTCTTCCCATCTGCAGCGAGCAGGCCTGATAGCATGCAGAGAGCCATGGCGCGTGCCTACCTGCGGCACACAGTCAGCTTTATTATGTTCTCTTATCATTGTGCTTTTGTTATATTTGTATTATTTGTCCAGTTCTCTATTACTTCATCACATACAGTACTCAAAATCCTTGTTAAATATTTGCCTTGCTACCTAAAAATGTACTACATATGTAAGAGGGGATGGAATACATGGGCAGATGTTTCATGTCGCATTTGTAGGTAATATTCACCAAAAGTGGCGATATTTTACCCCTATCATGGCAATGATATTTTCCTTAATCTAATAAAAAGGCAGTTCCCAGGTTACATACAAGATAGGTTCTATAGGTTTGTTCTTAAGTTTAATTTATATGCAAGTAAGAACTATATATTTTATTTTTGTAACCCTGGCCAAATTTTTTTGGGTCTCTGTGACAATTTTGGATTGTCATCAGAACCAGAATTAACAATAAAGCTTAATTGCAGACACCTGTGATAACTGTTATAGATTTTTATTGTATCCTAGGGCTAAAGTACAATAAATTACCAACATTCAGAGGTCCATTTGTAACTAGGGGTCATCTGTATATCAGTAGGGGACCATCTGTACTTACATCATTATGGTACAATTAAAATTCACAAGAAGACTGGGGGTATTTATCACCACTTGCACGCCTGAAAACAGGCTTACAAGCTGGGATTTATCTGCGATGCTTGTGCAGAGATGGAGATTGTGAATACTTCGCAAATAGTGTGCAAATAGAAACCATGGAAACCATCAAAAGTCAATCGTACTTAATGGTTATTAATTTCATAGCAAATAGGGGCATGACTTTAAACTGTCAAAACTTTTAGGCTTTGATAGTCACTATTATAAAGGAGTTGAATTAAAAGAGTGATCTCCCATATATGGCACACTTTCATTTCAGACAATCTATATTAAAACAGTTGCCCTACATACATTCTCTACTGCATATGGTATTATAATAGAAGAGGTCATATGTTTCTTGTTCAATGTGCAGCTACATCTTTCATCTGGAGGACCGTGTATGATTACGACAAGCTATTGATTTAAATAGATGGTAATACTTAACTTCCCCTCATGAGGCACTGCAGGTAAACTACGCATGTACTGCCAAGTCTCTCTACAGATAACAGCTGATAACAATGGGGCTTACAGGGGGACACTTTGTGATAGACTATTTGTCAAATGGTCATTACTCAAAGCAAAGACTTTCACTTTAAGTAGATATATTATAGTGTTTTGATGCAGGAACACTACTTCTACTACTGAACAAAACCCATTTACTTTCATGTATGAATTATACATTGAACATTTAGTCTCCATCATGCTGTACAGTCCGTCTGTATAGACCTCACTTCTACGCTTGCCTTCCATCATCATAATTGGAAGAATTTATAGTGCCGGCAGCTGTGGTGGGTGGGGGAACATCCCCCCCGGGTGGACGCGGTTTTAGTTATTCGCTAAATTAAAAGCAGTAGTATTATTCAGCTGAGTTTATTGACTATCCTTGTGTGTCTGGTTAACCAGCTGCCAGGCGGCTGGAATATGATGAATATGTCTTCAGTCCAGTCACTTAGCTTTCCTCGTGGTGAAATACGTCAGGCGTGATTTATCTTACCACTCTTATCCCCAATGCTCCATGAGCCCCCTCTGCAATATCCAGTTCCTTCCATCTTTTTTTCCATATCAGGAATAAGGAATGAAAACTGCTTTGATTTCATAGAAATGTACAGAAAGAATGGAGTGGGTAATGTGCAGCTATCTCTGCTACTCTCAGTGAAAGTGAATGGAAAAACAGGAGAAAGCTGAGTGGTCCACCCTCTGTGAACGCTCCCATAGAATTGAATGGAGTGGCAGACACATGCTCCTCCTGCTGCTCCACCTATTATTGAGATGGAAAACCAATTTTACAGATAGGTGGGGATCTCATTGTCATGGACAGTTGAGGTCCCAGTAGTCAGACCCACTCCGATCACCTTGTTATCCTCAATCCTGTGGATAGGGAAGAACCTTCTAAATTGGTTCAACCCATTTAAGCTTTTCATCTTATTGTCCATGTTAGATGAACCCCAGTGGATGAAAGAATAGTTAACCTATATTATTTACTCATGAGAATTCAGGGATAGTTATCCTGGTTGTATCCTGGAGTGTGTCGTTCAAACAGGACACTTCAATGGACTTGGGTCCCTCAGATTGATGGGGACCCTGAGATTCTAAAGGATGGGGATTAGCATCTTTAGTAGTAAACTTTCAACTTACCTCGTACCACAGTGTGGCATCACAGAAAAAAACATAGTGCAGAAAAAACATAGTTCACCTGACAAAATATCTCAAAATCTAATATCACTTAACTCCAGGTATGTTAAGCCAACAGGAAAGATTATGGAGGACACATCCTTAATTACACGAGAGATATAACCATCATACACTCGACCATTGAATGCTATCCATTGAGAATAGTATAATATATTTACACTGAATGAATTACACCATAAGCATACATAACGATACTACTAAAATTATATTACCTCTAATGTATTACCTCTACTATTACTACAACTAATAGTAAAACACTGTTCTTAACATAGAATATGATTCCTGCAATACATTTAGGGGAAACATATCAATTCACACGAGATTAAAGGAACACAAATACTAGTCCATAAGATTGAAACCTGGCCAAAATAATAACTATGCAAATTTACTAAAAACATGCTTTTATCCCCTGCTAGTCAAATAATAACATTAGAATAGCGCCATCTGCTGTTTCTATTAAACAATCTTTCTGTGACCACTTTGGTAAATGTCCACTTTTTATTTGCCTATTTGGGTATAAGAAGATCCCTGTCAGGCTTGCGGGTTGTGGATCCGTTGGACCACTGCAGACGATGACTCAAGCCACTACCTGGGACCGGAGTCTAAGTGGTACCCGGTTTTCACCAGAGCCCGCCGCAAAGCGTTCCTCAGGTCGTTCCTCAGGCGTGACTTGTCTGCAGAGGCGGCCAAGGTTGAGGTACAAATACGGCAATCAATCTCGTGGTCCAGGCATGGGGTCAGGGCAGGCAGCAGAGAGGCAACGTCAGAGTTCAATCCGGGGTCAGCAACAGGAGGTCCAAGCAGATGGGTACGGGAACACAGCACACAGGACAGCAGCACGGAGGATCACTGGTACACGGGAACACAGAGGAGGTCAGGTAACACAGGAACACGGAGGGACACGGAGGGACACAGGAACGCAGGAGACACAGGAACGCAGGAGACACAGGAATGCAGGAGTCACAGGAACACAGGCTATTCGCAGTAAAGCTTTCTCTCAGGCTGTGAGGCACAAATATCCGGCAGGGCTTACAGGAAGAGGCAGGCTATATATAGAATTGGGCAATATGGCGTGCGCCAATTAATGGCGCGCTGGCCCTTTAAATCTGGAGAAGGAGCCGTGTGCGCCCTAGCAGTCGGGGACGAATGTGGACCGCGGAGGGGAGAGAGCCGGGAGCCGGGCCAGGTGAGACGCGCTGGCGGGGGCTGGGCAGCACGGGACCACCCGTGACAGTCCCCTTATGTGGTGAGCCATCTATAGCAGTCTATTAACATTGGATCTTCTTGGTCTTCTAAGTGATCTGTGTCTAATCTTACCTTTACACGGGTTTGGTAAATGATTATATTTGCTTGTTTCACCAATTTACTTTATCACATTAAGATATAATGACAAAAACCTTGGAAGACCACCAGTCACAGCATGAACAAAGACAGACACATTGGGATCATGTCAACCAATCAGAGCTCGGCTGAGCTAATGACAGCTGTAGGAAAATGAAAACTGAGTTTTGATTGGAATAGTTCTGCTCTCAGACACTTTTGATAAATCTCCACTAGTGATGAGCGAGTATACTCGTCCGAGCTTGATGCTCGGTCGAGTATTAGCATACTCGGACCGGCTCGTTGCTCGGACGAGTATTTGCCTGCTCGATAACGAGCATTTAATTAAAAAAAAAAAAAGTGAAGAACAGTAAAAAGATACAATTTAAACATTTAATTTTAATTGTTTAATTGAGAAAACAGTGAAGAACACAGGCAGAACAGATGCAGATGTTCGGGAACATCTGCAATCTTGTCCGGCGACACGCGTGCAGAACGGTGTTCTCCGAATAGTATTTGAAGAACAATATGTGTGAAGAACACTTACAGATGTTTGGCAATATCTGCAAGTGTTCTACTACACATATGTTCTTCAAATTATGCGGAGAAACACCTTTGCACGCGTGTCTCCGGAGCAGATCGCAGATGTCCTGGAGACACGCGTGCAGAACGGTTTCTCCGACAATAGATTTGAAGAAACATATTGTGAAGAACAACTTGCAGATGTTTCAAAACATCTGCAGTTGTTCTTCACAACTATTGTCTCTCAAATACTATTGCGGAGAACACCGTTCTGCACGCGTGTCTCCGGAGCAGATCGCAGATGTCCTGGAGACACGCGTGCAGAACGGGGTTCTCCGCAATAGTATTTGAAGAACAATATGTGTGAAGAACTTGCAGATGTTCCCAATCTGCAAAGTTGTTCTTCACACATATTGTTCTTCAAAATACTATTGCGGAGACACCGTTCTGCACGTCGTTGTCTCCGGAACAGATTGCAGATGTTCTCCGAAACAGCAATCTGTCTGCACTGTGTATTTTCACTGGTGCTCGTTAAGTTTATTAATTTTACTGAAAAATGCTCGGGTCTCCCATTGATTTCAATGGGGCTCGTTACTCGAAACGAGCACTCGAACATCTGGAAATGTTCGGCTCGAGTAACGAGCACCCGAGCATTTTAGTGCTCGCTCATCTCTAATCTCCACCCATATATAGTGGTTTGCAAGGACTTTTAGGTGGTTTGCAGGGAATATTTGACCCATTTCGTGTGGAGGGGTGTGAATGGGTCATGTCCAGCAGCAGAGTGGGCCACCTTATGGGCATTCCTGCCTGTGCACTCGCTAAAGCCTGTGCCCATTCAGCCTTGGAAGGCAGGTAATATTGCTATTCTACGACCAAGCAGCTATCCATCTGATACATTAGGAGGCTGGAGCCACCTTATCCGGCATGGCATTGGGGCGTGGCTTATGTCATATGCCAGTACACAATTCTCCAGCATATATGACCCCCTTAAAGCTTAATTTATCAAAACTTTCTGAGAGCAAAACTGTTGTAGTTGCTCATGGCAACCAATCAGAGCTCAGCTTCCGTTTTATAAACTGATGTTGAAAAAAGAAAGCTGAGCTCTGATTGGTTGCCATGGGAAAATATAACAATTTTGTTCTCAGACACTTCTGATGTATTTTATGACTGATTTGGACAAGTCCATACATTTAGTTGCCAATTGTTAACTTGCTGATTTCTAGAAGGAATGAAAGTGGAATGAAACAACGTAGGGACACATTAAGCATACTAAAGCTACCCTAGGCAGTCTTGAAGAGAAATATGAATGGTCTCCAATGGTTAGCTTAGTTAATGCCAAATTTCAGGAATTTATGACACAACTAAGATTTTGTGGCATTTCTGGCAAAACATAGTCCACATACTTTGCCATGCAACTAATAAAAGTCTCTCAAACCAATCCGAAGCCATTGATGAATTGAACTCATAAAGCTTTTTGGTAGAGAGATTTGCAAACAGATTAATATACCGTAAGGAAAATCTAGAACAAAAAATACAGAATTGGTATTTCATCAGGAAAACAAGTATAGAATAAAATAATAACATGTCAGGCATAAGAAATAGTTGTTAAGCTACAATTTGGTGAAATGTTAATAAGATATTGTATTGAAATGAAGTTTGACCAATGACATCTATGATTGCTGATATCATTCCCCATATATTGCTAGTAATAAGGGAAAGTTTTCTCATACTAAAGGTAATAATAGATTCTTCTCGGGCTGTTAATATCGAGCTAAGAAACGGATGTGGTCCTGCTAGAAAGGTGTCTGCACGGCACCACCCCTATAAATCAGTCCCGCGAGCTCCGAGCTGAAGTGTCCTTTCTCCGCCTGCCATTTGTAGAATTGTTCTCATTATTAATAAACCAATAGACGATCTCTCCCCTTTGCAGTTTGTGTGTGAAATCAATAGGAAATGTATATGGATCACAGGAAGCACTTAGCTCTGCAATAAAAATGGAGAATAAATGGTAATATGCTACAAACACAAGCGGGCGGCTGCCAAGAGAAAGAGGTGCAAAATGTTAAAAGATCAAAGATAAAAAAGTAATTGCTGATTTATTGTCTACGGCATATACTTGCCCGATTTGGTCACCTCTGTATGTCACAGATGAGGGCCCAAATAAAATTCTAATGAGGACAATGAAGGACCAAATGCCAAAATTTCTTAAAATCTTAGTTCTGCAAGGGACATTGAGATTGCACAAATACTTCTGATTTTCTGCACTTTCCTGGGCAGAAGTTCCATAGAGATTCAGTCTCAGCCAAAGCACTGGTACTTAAGCCCCAGGGATAGCAAATTTTACCTCCTTTGGTCCACAGAAGAGATGTCTGATGGTCTGAGGAGAACACTCATAGGCTGAAGTGGGTCCTATGATGCTCCAGAACTTCTGTATGAGTGCAGTATCCAAAAGTAAAGGGAAACGAGCTGTAACAGGGCAAGTATACTTTCTATTTCCCATCCCTGCCCCATAAGATCATTTGAAAGCCCCTAAAACATTTCTACAAAATACAAAGGGTTCAGTGCTATTAAGGTCTTCATGTACATGACTACATTATAGATCTATGTTTAAATCTCTTATATGGGGCCCATCGAAATTTACAGACTCATTGGGGGTGGTTTCTCAAGTAACAATTCTTGGTGGGGGACAATGGGCACAGAAAGAAGTGGGGAGGGCCATTGCTTGTGCCAGCTCCTCATCAGCAGGTAGGGTGTGACAAAGAATTGACCCAGTCACATGGTTGTAGACTCTAAGTTTATCCGGCACTACGTGGAGGTTGGGGGAAACATCAATGAGACAACTCTTGATAAATCCCCCTAAAAGTATAACTAAAGTGATCTTCTCCTACTTCACATTGAGGTTATACCCTTTGATGAAGAATACTATGGAAGAAGAAGTGCTTACAAGGCTGCATTATAGGCTCTGCAGCCACAAAATTGCTAAATATGCAAAATCTATAGTCATAGTGTATGACTATGATAAAAAAAAAACTTTTAAAAAAGATTTTCTGCGATATCCATCTTAAATGTTAGGAAGCTTAGAAAAATGTACCAAATTTTAGTCTAAATTGTCAACAAAAACAAGAAGCAAAAGAACAAACTTTCAAGCAAAACAGCTTCTATTACTTGACAGGTTAAATTTCCAAAAAATAGCGTGAAATGTTTCAGTTCATCACAGTGGAATCACTGTTAGCTTGTAGGAACTTGTAGAAGCGCTACCATCGATCGTGTAGCGTCCTGCTCTGCTGTATACCCAGTGCTCTTCAGCTGCAACAAAAAGTTTGTATATCAACAAAAAAAAGCCCTAAAACTCAGTATTACCTGGTGATTTAACCTCCGGTTACTCCACCTGTCTTAGGGCTATTCCATACACATATACCATTGTTTCTTTTATTTTTAAACTCTTGTGAAAAATTGTACGTGTTTCTAGGTTTTTATAGTGTTTTTTTTTTACAAGTTTTATTTATTTTTGCAAGTTTTATTCTTTTTTTTCAGGGGGTACTCTTCTTTGTGTTTTTTAACACTTTTAAACCATTTGTGGTGTTAAAGTCACACATTAACCCAACACAAGGTAATAAGAGGTCGAAATAAAGCAGGGAATTATCCTAATATAGAGTGGAATGTTATTCTTTTCTATGACAATTTGCCTCTGATAATGTAACATTTTAATTTGAATAGTTGAAAAAATATAATACTTTCATTCAGTTATTTTATTGGGTAGGTTCTTAATTAATGAAGTGATGGAGAAGTTTTGTCAAGGTAAAAAGAAAATAAAAGGAATCATCCAAATACACCATAAAAAACACAAAAAAAATCTACTTTATTTAGACTTTTGTGGCACAAACATTACTCTACAACATCACTTTACAATAAAAGTGGTGGGTTTTATCTCCTACAACAATATTTTAAATGTTACATTTTAAAAAAAAAGACAAATGCAGCAAAACCAAAAAATTTCCCCCCATTATACCCCCTCCATGCCAAGTTTGCATGGAGCAGTGTGATAAGGGCTGGCTGTGTAGGTGGCTGGTTTAGGCTTTCTTGCTCCATGCCTGTGCACTGCCCATGGCCTGCGCCAGTTCTGCATGAGGGTTATGGCACAATTCTGCGCCAGGACAGACTTGGCATAGAACTATCAGGAGCGCAACACCCTCCGGATTCAGCAGGTGTTGGGGGGCAAGATGCTGGTGCATATTAAATCCCTCCCTTAGTATTGCTGGGACTGTTTGTACTATAGTATCTATAAGAAACGGCTGAGTTTAATAATATTCATATTTTTCTATATCGTAATATACGGTAAATTGTTGAGTCGTTTTGCCTGCCATGCTCCTCGGTTTGCTATACAGCATTCTCCCTATTGATTTACGGTTACTCCCTTGCAGTCTGTTGGTTTTAGTGTGAGTGAAACGTCCGGCCACCTTAGTTGATAAAAAACACAAGCATTGGCCTTTTAGATTTTGCTGCATTAGCACTAAGGTTATCAGCTGCTCCTGCTTTGTGTAGAGCAGTGGCTCTCAGTATGTTACGCTTTATGTTCTATGCATATCTCTGTCCTGGAGATCAGTTCGGACAATTTGGTTTGCTACAGTTCAGCTTGGATTGAGTACCATGTGATTCGTTTTCCTCTGTTGAACATACAGTACATGTGTTTTGGTGTCATGATACTCATGACGAACAATCAGAGCTCTGCAGTTTGGATATGTGTCACTGTAATACTGCTTTAGGTTACTTGCCACCAAGTCTGAAGAAGGTACTAAGGGAAGAATTTATCAGTGCTTGTGCACCAGAATCCCGTCGTACAATATGGGCAGTTCCTGGCATTTAGCACTGTGCCTATTTCCAACCTTAGGCCAGTTCCATGCCAAGTGGGCATGGAGGTGTGCAAGCGGGGGACATAGCGGCTCTGTGGGCCGGTAAACCTGTTCTATGCAAGTTCGGACCTTGCATACAAATACCGGTGATGCAAATACCGGTGATGCCATAGCCTCCTCGTTGCCGGCATACCTGGACTTGCTCCCACCACTGAACTCAGATCTTGTATTTGTAATAATAATAATAATAATAATCTTTATTTATATAGCGCCATCAAATTCCGTAGCGCTTTACAAATCATAGGGGACATATACAACTATATTACATTACAAAGAACAAACAGTCATATGGAACAATAGGAGTGAGGGCCCTGCTCACAAGAGCTTACAGACTATGAGGATGAGGGGGTGAGACAAGAGGTTGTATAATGGTCCAGCCATTCTTTATAAGGGAACAATATAAAATAATTTAATAAATAATTTACTAAACAACGATGTTGCTGCTTGGACCAGCCATCAGCCGCCATCTTATTTACAGGGTCCTAGGTGAAAAAGACAGCAGAGAAGCCTGGAGCTTGGTATATATCAGCTGTTTGCCAGATAACAGGTGGGAGATAGGACATAGGATGGATTAGTAAAGGGAGAGTTGACATTTCATGCAGTTAGCGAGTGTGATAGGCTTGCCTAAAGAGATGGGTTTATTTGTCAGACTGTTTTGATTTACCTCCTTTGTCTGTAGTCTACAGGCATTGAGTTTTTATTGGTTTGATGTGGCTAATGCTTATCTATTCTATATTGGATTTGTCTTTTAATTGTATAAGTCAAAGTTAAGTTTTAGAGATTTTTTTCACCCCCCTGGTTACTTCTTTGTGTATTGCTCTGGTGCAAATGTTACACCAGACCATTTCCTTTTCTGTGAGTGAGTAATAATTCATAATGGACTAAAACAGCTTTTAATATACACAGTCTAAAAATGTATATATAAAAAATTTGTCATAACTGTCATTATTTAAAATATCTGAAATGAAGTGTCTAAACGAATGAACACATGTAACATTGTATCTCTGTTGTTCTCTACTAGACATCAGTGCCGATTCATTCCGTATAAACAGAAAATAATTACCGTTCCAATTTTTTATGAAACAAACACTCCATCCCTCTGATTATTTTGCAAAGATGAAAGCAATTTTGTAAAGATTTGGATTGAACCAGTATTTGCACCGGAGTTGTATTTCAGGTAGAAAAAAGTCATTCTGCAGAATTAATTTATGCTAAATGACTTTTATCACTAGAGACCCATTTTAACAAGATATGGAAGTCGGAGTCATCAAATGAAAGGGAAAAAAAAAATCTGGAGGAAAAATAATTACTCATCAGCATTGGACTGGCAGGACAGTGTCTCTTCTAAGCGGAGGGCTTGCTGTAATTAACACAGAGACGTGCCCCCGTGTTTTGTAATTAATAGCATGTGAACGGACACTTTGTCACTCACATCCCAGACGCAGAATTTCTGCTTTTTTGGCTTTTATCTGGAATATGAGCCATGAGATTATGTGCCCTTTCTATAAGACAAGGGTGTAACTACCATTGCGGCAGCCATAGCATTTACAATCAGCACACTACGGGATGTAGTACTTCCTCCCCTCTTCTTCTATTTGTTCATGGGGGTAAAAAGATAACAGCTTAGGTAGGTACCATTTAAGGCATAACTAGGGCCATACACCTTGCGTTCTAGGGGAGGTTAATGCTTGTAAATTATCATTAGTTGTGAAGCTATTCCTGTACTTGATATTATTTATAAGAAATTACATTAATTAGTAATTCTCATTCTTTCATTCTCATTCACACTGTTTATGGACACAATGGATGCAAACAAGCAACCAGTGTCGACAGGCTCACCAGAGTCCCAAAACACACTCTAATGGGCCCAATGAAACCTGTCACCACCTTTTGCTAAAATCTTGGCTTTGCAGGTTCCCACTGAGCCCTTATACCACAAGTGTACCCTTGTCTCACCTAAAAAAATCCCTGATCCAAAACCGATACAATGTACTTTGATTCACTAACTGGTATCCAGGCAGGTAATCTAGCAAGTTGAACTGGGTATGGCCTGTACGGGTAAGTGGAGCTGCTCTTCCCCACCTATAGTATGTAGTTTACTCAGTAATACATACCAACTGCCAGAACATTTATATAGGATGTTCTATAAGGTTTAACGCTTTCTGGAGTATATTAGGGATATTGTGAACAGGTCCAAAATGAGTCTGATAGAACAACGTGAGAAAAAAAAGGAACTTATCAGAGGTGGTACCACATTTTATTGAATTCCACCAAGGCATCGTTAAGATCATTTGCCATTGAACAAGTTCAACCTCTGGTGACGGGGCGGCAACAGATCCAAGGTTTTGTGGGACTGCGGAGCCTATTGGGTCTTTCGCCTGATTACTAGGTTTCTTAATCCTAGGAATGAAGCATAAGCATGAAATTATGTTTCATTACTGAATCATATCATTGAAATCTATATACCCACACTCGCGAGTGATAATAACGAGAGTTTGGTTACAGAAAATTTAATATATGCCTGTGGTTTTGGGTTGAACTCTGATGGAACACGCATTGGGGTTCATTTACTTACCCAGTCCATTTGCGCGTTGTCTGACGTGGATTCCCGTCCTAGCGGGATTCACTAAGGTTGTGCGCCCAATATCCGCTGCTGCGCCAAGGAGTTCACCATCTTTTTCCTGGTGCATGTAAGTGCATGTCAAGTGACACAATTTTTCTTTTAAATACCGCAGTTTTTCCGAATACGTCAAGTTTTCCGACGGCCACACCCCCCATTTCCATCGCATGCAAACCGGTGCTGATGCGACACAATCTGATCGCGTGCGCCAAAACACGGGGCAATTCAGCGCAAAACGGCGCAAATCTGAAATAATTGGGAAAACCCGACAGAATTGCAGCCAAATGACCCTTAGTAAATGAGCCCCATTGTCTGTAGCTGGGATCAGGGATATAAAAATGCATATCTAAGGTATATGTATTGTCTCAGCATAACATCAAATGTAAAAATGTTGGATCATACCATTTACGTTACAATTATGACTATTGGGATCAAGTTGTTTTTATGTATTGTGTTTTATACATGTATGCATTGTTGTATCGTCATCTGTTCCATGTTTTTTGAACAATACTCAATCGTTTAGGTGATCGGGTTGTGGTTCGTTACACGGCACATCTACTGATGGAATCCAATATGGAGCCACGACTAAGGGCGTTGTATATGCCTGAAACGTGTAGGTCCGCCTTTCCTCTTACGATCAACGGAATATGTCTGTATACAGTTTTATCCATACAACGTAAAATAAAGATTGGAAGTAAAGGAAACATTTTTTTAAATGCCACTTTTTTCAGTGTCTTTTGTTGTGTGTATATACCTGTATAAACAAATCAGTTTCCTTTCCCAATAACAACAGTTTTCTGTGTCACTACTACTAACCTGTACCCTATAGTCACCAGCTTAGGGCAAGTCTTTGCATAGGACATGTGCCCAGGCTCAGACTGCTTATTCGACAGCCAACTTTCATACACTGTATTCAATCCCCAGTCAATTCCTAGGATTTCAGAGTTATTTATGGCACATTTTTCTCACCGGAAGAGGCCTGGGCAATAAGGTTCTTTGTGTCCCCATGAGGATGTTTGATGTACTGTTTTTATGTCCATTTTCCAAACCTCTGCCTATTTATAACATGTGAGTCTATTCTACCTGCGCTGATGAAAACAGGGGACCACTTATGCATTACCTTGGGAGTAAAAATGAGTCAAACCAGTTCATTGGCACAGTGAGTCCACACCTGCTGCATTTTACTAAGAATTTACTATACTTTTATGATTAACACAAAAAGTTTTTATGTAATAGTGTCTAACAGTTAGAAAGTGTAAGTTTGGACTGCACCACTGCTCATCACAGTTGCTCAGCAGAATCTAGAAATGATTTATTCCATGAGCATGGACCAAAGAAGGTTCTTGCTATACACCTTGTAGTTCATCACTTTACATATGATGGCTCAATCTACCACCAGTGCCGGGTTACTGAAAAAAGCACGAATGATGCGGCATCTTATACTAAATTTTTCATTGCTCTTTAGGCATGTCATATCAACAATGGCCATTCCTACATTCAGAATATTGTATTTTATAGGGGCTTCATTGATTACTTGTTCTTTAGACTTTCAGAAGATCATCAACAGCAGTTTCACCCTAAAATTATTTTAAATAGAATTTAATTCTTGGACATTGTCTTGACCTTCCACAACATTTCTCAAACACTGGGACCTTTAGCAAGGACTTGGCGAGAGAAATGGTGGGATTCCAGAGTTCCTTGTTGTTAAAGGAAAGGCAACCTACTATAGCCCTTTCTGGCATGACCTGGTACCTCTTCCTGGTTGTGGCACAATTTCGGTCAATGCCTGGAGTCTCTAAAAAAGTAATTGCCTTTTTGTAGGCCAAGTCCTCCCGCACCCAGATTTCCAGGAAGGTTGCAACCTTGTGGATGCTCCATTGAACTTCAACTTTGATTCCCCAGCAGGAGGACCGGCTCACCACTTGGGCAGCTAATTTTTAAGAGAGGCTTTGGCAGAAATTCTACTGGGTGAAGTCAAGCCAGAATGGGCTGCAGGAGATCAGTCATGGCTTCCTCAGATTTATATGATCAAATCAAATTTTTGATATATTAAAAGTGCTCAGGAGTTCAGGTGTCCTTGGTGTGCAAAAGATCCCTAAATTATTTCAATATACATGGGAAGAATAAATCATAAAATAACATAAATAACAGATTTTGGGGAGTTTAAAAATTTGACAACTATACCATGTACATCTTGAAAAAGAGCGTAATACACATAAAAAGTCATGGAAATTTGAAGTAGATTGAATTATATGAAACCTCTTGACACAGGGCACTTGCTACATGCATGAAAATGAATGAGAAGCAGCAATAAGGTTTCCATTACCCATAAGGGTCATATCTGCTTTCATCTACAAAGTCACAACGAAGAACTATATGAATTAAACAGAAGCTCCAGTCATTACTTGCTCTGCTCGATATTTCATACATGGATTTCTACCAAATGCTAGATCAAAGATGTCTCACCAGAAGAGTCATATTACCAAAGAGGCTGAAAGAGGCAAACTCCACATCCAACCTTATTAATATTGAGTATTCATGTAAACACAGCGCTTCCAGGCTGATCCTACCGGAGATGAATTGTATAAAAATTGCAAACATTACAGTATATCTATAGAAACTATACAGAGCTCTTGAAGGCGCGGTTAAGGGGACATATTTTTGTTTCTGCCAGGAACTGATAAATTATCCATAAGCTGTGCCTGTGTAGCAGGTTTGCAACATTCAACTCGAAATGTGCCTCGGTCTACTTAGTGCCCTACTCAGAAGAAAGAACAAAAACAAAGCAATGGGGCAGATTTATCACCGTTTCTACAGTGTAGAAGCAGTGAAAGAATCACAAATTTTTGTGCAAGGCAAGAAATTGTGATTAAAGGGGTTGTCTGAGTTCTTGAAAAAAACTAAAAGTGGCCGGAGGGGGCTGCTTAAAAAAAATAAAGTCCTACTTACCTTCCGGTGCCCTCCGGTATCCAGCGCTGCTGTCACTCCGGTCCGGGCGCCATGTAAACAAACATGGCCGCCGGAGCAGCGGGAGTGCTGGATTGCAGGCTGTCGGCGGCCATGTTTGTTTACATGGCGCGGACCGGAGTGACAGCAGCGCTGGATACCGGAGGGTACCGGAAAGTAAGTAGGACCTTTAAGGTAGCGACTACACCCCTTCCATGCCAGCGGGCGTAGAGGGGCACAAGGCCGCTGGAGTTGAGGGATACGTAATTCGCAAAAAATCTGCAAACTTTTATTTGACAGTTTTTATGCAAAACTATGCCTCTTGATGGGGGCTATGATTTGCTTTGATATATTCCCCCCAATGGTTTTTATAGAGACATAATAAACACGGTAGGGGGCGGGGGGGTTATAAATTACACCAAAAAAAAATGGCTGCAGAATAAATCTCCCCAATGAATTTCATCCATAGCCTACATTGGTTTTCTGGCAGAGGTTATAGAAAATACCATGGGCAGGGACATTCACGACCCCACCTGCCCCACTCCCTTTCACATCCTCTTTCTAAAAAATTGTCATGTGGGGCAGAAAACAGGTTAAAATGCCTAAAATGCATCTTTTTTACATACATTGGGGCACATTTACTTACCCGTCCCGTCGCGATCCCTGCTGTGCGTTGTCCGACGAGGATTCGGGTCTGCCGCGATTCACTAAGATCATGCCTCCAATATCCTGCATCTGTCGCTTCCCCCGCTGTGGTCCACCGGAGTTCACCTTCTTCTTCCCGGTGTGAGTGCTGATCTTGCGTCACAATTTAGTTTTTAAATTCTGCGGTCTGTCTGAATCAGTCGCATTCTCCAACTTCCACGTCCCCCGATTTGTGATGCATGCAACCCGGCGCCGATGCGCCACATTCCAATTGCGTGCGCCAAAAACCCAGGGCAATTTAGGACAAAATGGTAAAAAGTCAGGAAACCCAACGAAAATGCATCCGACGGATTCTTGGTAAATGTGCCCCATTATCTGCCAAAAAACTGATAAACAAAGCATGTCCAATTCCTTCCAGTAATCTTATAGTGTTTCAGTTGACGGATTACTGGGAGGGGCTGGTGAGGAACCAGCGGTCATGGTCCACATTGGCACTAATGACAAAGTAACAGGTAGGTGGAAGGTCCTTAAAAATGATTTCAGAGATTTAGGCCATAAGCTCAGGGCAAGGACCTCAAAGGTAATTTTCTCCAAAATACTGCCTGTACCACGTGCCACACCAGAAAGGCAGCGGGAGATAAAGGAGGTAAATAAGTGGCTCAAAAGTTGGTGTAGGAAGGAGGGGTTTGGGTTCATGGAGAACTGGGCTGACTTTTCTGTCGGCTACAGGCTCTACAGTAGGGATGGGCTGCACCTCAATGGGGAGGGGGGCGCTGTTTTAGGGGAAAAAATGGCTAGAAGGTTGGAGGAGTGTTTAAACTAGAGACCTGGGGGGAGGGCAACTACACTTGTGCAGGGCAAATAGACGGTATACATAGAGAGCTGGGAAGAGTCATAGTCCATGGGGGAGGAAGGGGGGCTGGAATGAGATTGGGGAATAAGGACAAAAGGAATACGGACAGGAAAAACCATATAAAGTGTATGTACACAAATGCCAGAAGCCTCACAAACAAAATGGAGGAACTGGAACTCTTGATGTTGGAACGGAAATATGATATAGTGGGTATCAGCGAGACATGGCTGGACAGTAGCTATGACTGGGCTGTTACTATAGATGGTTATAGTCTTTTTAGAAAGGATCGTATAAATAAAAAAGGGGGAGGGGTTTGTTTATATGTGAATTCTTGCCTCAAGCCCGTCCTGCGAGATGACATCAGTAACGCAAATGTGGAGTCCCTATGGGTGGAGATAAGAGGAGGGAAAAAGAATAATAAAATATTACTAGGGGTTTGTTATAAGGCTCCAAATATAATGGAGGCAGCAGAGGAAATGCTGATAAGTGAAATGGATGCGGCTTCAAAGCATGGTGAAGTACTTATCATGGGGGACTTCAATTCCCCAGATATTGACTGGGGGGCAGAAACCTGCAGGTCCTTCAAAGGTAGCAGGTTCTTGTCAACAACAAAAGACAATTACCTGTCGCAACTAGTCCTGGAGCCAACAAGAGGGGGGGCACTGCTGGACCTTATCCTTACCAACAGACCTGATAGGGTATCAAAACTACAGGTTGGGGGGAACCTGGGGAATAGTGATCATAATATCATTGATTTTGTATTACGCTTTACTAAGCACGTTAGTGAAGGGGCAACCAACACTCTAAACTTCAGGAGGGCAAATTTTCATCAACTAAGGGAAGACCTTAAAGGCATAGACTGGGATAATGCTCTCAAAGACAAAAGCCCCCCCCCCAAAATGGGACTTTTTCTCATATATTCTGAAAAAGTCCTGTGAGAAACACATACCTTATGGGAAAAAGCATAAAAGGAACAAGAAAAAGCCTATGTGGCTAACTAGTCTTGTAAGGAAAGCAATAAGCGAGAAAGATAAAGCGTTTAAGGTGCTAAAACGTGAAGGTAGCGATGAGGCATTACAGGATTATAGAGAGAAAAATAAATTCTGTAAAAAGCAGATAAAGGCCGCAAAAATAGAGACTGAGAGAAATATTGCCAGGGAGAGCAAAAATAATCCCAAATTATTTTTCAAGTATATAAATGATAAGAAATTAAAAACAGAGAGTGTGGGTCCCCTTAGAAATAACATGGGGGTCATGGTGGAAGGAGATGAGGAAAGGGCCAATCTACTGAATGTCGCCTTCTCAACTGTCTTTACCCAGGAAAATCCTCTGGTGGAAGACACAATGAGGAATAATGTAAATTCTTTTTATAATGTCAACAGTTTAACCCAGGAAGAGGTACGGCGCCGCCTCGCAACCACTAAGATAGATAAATCACCTGGGCCAGATGGCATACACCCCCGGGTTCTGCATGAATTATGTACGGTGATAGACAGACCGTTATTTTTAATATTTGAAGATTCACTGAGGACTGGTTATGTTCCACAGGAATGGCGCATAGCAAATGTGGTACCAATATACAAAAAAGGATCAAATAGCGATCCTGGAAACTACAGACCCGTAAGTCTAACTGCTGTGGTGGGGAAAATATTTGAGGGGTTTATTAGAGATGCTATCCTGGAGTATCTCACTGTGTACAACCTTATAACCCAGCGTCAGCATGGGTTTATGAGAGATCGGTCCTGACAGACTAATCTGATTGGTTTCTACGAGGAGGTAAGTTCAAGACTGGATCTGGGGGACGCTGTGGATGTTGTATATCTGGACTTTTCAAAGGCATTTGACACCGTGCCACATAAAAGGTTGGTATATAAAATGAGACTGCTGGGAATAGGAGAAAATCTGTGTATCTGGGTAAGTAACTGGCTTAGTGATAGAAAACAGAGAGTGGTCATTAATGGCACATTCTCAGATTGGGTTGATGTTACCATTGGGGCCACTTCTTTTTAATATTTTTATTATGACCTTGTAGTTGTTTACACAGTCAATATTTGCAGATGATACTAAGCTGTGTAAAGTAATAAATACTGAGGTCGATAGTTTAGCATTACAGAGGGATTTGTGGAAGCTTAAGGGATGGGCAGAGAAATGGTTGATGAGGTTTAATGTAGATAAATGTAAAGTTATGCATTTGGGGCCATGGAAACAAAAGTATAATATGTTCTAAACGGTCAATTACTTAGTAAAACTGAAGCTGAAAAGGACTTGGGCGTATTGGTGGATGGTAAACTTAATTTTAGTGACCAGAGCCAGGCGGCTGCTGCTAAAGCAAAAAATAAATAATGGGATGTATCAAGAGAGGAATAGTTCTCATGATAAGAACATAGTTCTGCCTTATACAAATCCCTGGTCAGACCACACATGGAATATGTGTACAGTTTTGGGCACAGTGTATAAAAAGGATATAGTAGAGCTGGAACGGGTGCAGAGGAGCAACCAGGATTATAGGGAATGGGGGGACTAGAATACAAGACAGATTACAAAATTGGGATTATTCAGTTTAGAAAAAGACGACTGAGGGGAGACCTCATTACAATGTACAATTACCTGAACGGACAGTAAAGGTCTCTCAAAGACTTGTTATACCTAGGCCTGTGACCAGGACAAGGGGGCATCCTACGCCTAGAGGAGAGGCGATTCTACCATCACCATAGACAAAGGTTCTTTACTGTAAGAGCAGTGAGACTATGGAACTCTCTGCCGCAGGAGGTTGTTATGGCGGACTCTATGTACATGTTCAAGAGAGGCCTGGATGACTTTCTGGAGAGAAAAAATATCACGGGTTATGGGGATAAAACATTTATTTAATTCTTGAAGGTTGGACTTGATGGACTTGAGTCTCTTCCAGCCTTATATACTATGATACTAGTACAGAATAATACACACAGTGATGTCACAGTACATGGATAATACACACAGTGATGTCACAGTACATGGATAATACACACAGTGGTGTCACAGTACAGGGATAATACACACAGTGATGTCACAGTACAGGGATAATACACACAGTGATGTCACAGTACAGGAATAATACACACAGTGATGTCACAGTACAGGGATAATACACACAGTGATGTCACAAAACAGAGATAATACACACAGTGATGTCACAGCACGAGGATACTACACACAGTGATGTCACAGTACAGGGATAATACACACAGTGATGTCACAGAACAGAGATAATACACACAGTGATGTCACAGTACGAGGATAATACACTCAGTTATATCACAGTACAGGGATAATACACACAGTGATGTCACAGTACAGAGATAATACATTCAGTGATGTCACAGTACAGGGATAACACACAGTGATGTCACAGTACATGGATAATACACACAGTGATGTCACAGTATAGAGATAATTCACTCAGTGATGTCACAGTACATGGATAACACTCAGTGATGTCACGGTACAGGGAGAACACACAGTGATGTCACAGTACAGGGATAATACACTCAGTGATGTCATGTTCTCCCTGTACGTGACATCACTGAGTGTATCCATGTACTGTGACATCACTGAGTGAATTATCTCTATACTGTGACATCACTGTGTGTATTATCCATGTACTGTGACATCATCTGTGTGTTATCCTGTACTGTGACATCATCTGAATGTATTATCTCTGTACTGTGACATCACTGTGTGTATTATCCCTGTACTGTATATACTGAGGTATTATCCTCGTACTGTGACATCACTGTGTGTATTATCTCTGTTCTGTGACATCACTGTGGTATATTCCCTGTACTGTGACATCACTGTGTGTAGTATCCTCGTGCTGTGACATCACTGTGTGTATTATCTCTGTTTTGTGACATCACTGTTGTGTATTCCCTGTACTGTGACATCACTGTGTGTATTATTCCTGTACTGTGACATCACTGTGTGTATGTATCCCTTGTACTGTGAGATCATGTGTGTATATCCCTGTACTGTGACACCACTGGTGTATTATCCATGTACTGTGACATCACGTGTTGTATATCCATGTACTGTGACATCACTGTGTGTATTATCCTTGTACTGTGACATCACTGTGTGATTATCCTGACTAGTATCATAGTATATAAGGCTGGAAGGAGACTCAAGTCCATCAAGTCACAACTCCAAGAATTAAATAAATGTTTATCCCCAAACCCGTGATTTTTTCTCTCCAGAAAGTCATCCAGGCCTCTCTTGAACATGTACATAGAGTCCGCCATAACAACCTCCTGCGGCAGAGAGTTCCATAGTCTCACTGCTCTTACAGTAAAGAACCTTTGTCTATGGTGATGGTAGAATCGCCTCTCTCTAGGCGTAGAGGATGCCCTCCTGTCCTGGTCACAGGCCTAGGTATAACAAAGTCTTTGAGAGATCCTGTACTGTCCGTTCAGGTAATTGTACATTGTAATGAGGTCTCCCTCAGTCGTTTTTTTCTAAACTGAATAATCCAAATTTTGTAATCTGTCATTGTATTCTGCCCCCCATTCCCCTAATAATCCTGGTTCTATCCTCGCACCCGTTCCAGCTCTACTTATCCTTTTATACACTGGTGCCCAAAACTGTACACAATATTCCATGTGTGGTCTGACCAGGGATTTGTATAAGGGCAGAAACTATGTCTTTATCATGAGAATCTATTCCTCTCTTGATACATCCCATTATTTATTTGCTTTAGCAGCAGCCGCCTGGCTTGGTCACTAAAATTAAGTTTACCATCCACCAATACGCCAAGTCCTTTTCAGCTTCAGTTTTACTAAGAATTGACCGTTTAGAAATAATTATACTTTTTGTTTCCATGGCCCAAATGCATAACTTTACATTTATCTACATTAAACCTATCAACCATTTCTCTGCCCATCCCTCAAGCTTCCACAAATCCCTCTGTAATGCTAAACTATCGACCTCAGTATTTATTATTTACACAGCTTAGTATCATCTGCAAATATTGAAACTTGACTGTGTAAACCTACAAGGTCATAATAAAAAATATAAAAAGAAGTGGCCCCAATACTGACCCCTGTGGCACTCCAAGGTAACATCAACCCAACTGAGAATGTGCCATTAATGACCACTCTCTGTTTTCTATCACTAAGCCAGTTACTTACCCAGATACACAGATTTTCTCCTATTCCCAGCAAGTCTATTTTATATACCAACCTTTTATGTGGCGACGTGTCAATGCCTTTGAAAAGTCCAGATATACAACATCCACAGCGTCCCCCAGATCCAGTCTTGAACTTACCTCTCGTAGAAGAAACAATCAGATTAGTCTGTCAGGACCGATCTCTCATAAACCCATGCTGACGCTGGGTTATAAGGTTGTACACAGTGAGATACTCCAGGATAGCATCTCTAATAAACCCCTCAAATATTTTCCCCACCACAGCAGTTAGACTTACGGGTCTGTAGTTCTCCGGATCGCTATTTGATCCTTTTTTGTATATTGGTACCACATTTGCTATGCGCATTCCGTGGGAACATAACCAGTCCTCAGTGAATCTTCAAATAATAAAATAACGGTCTGTCTATCACCGTACATAATTCATGCAGAACCCGGGGGTGTATGCCATCTGGCCCAGGTGATTATCTATCTTAGTGGTTGCGAGGCGGCGCCGCGTACCTCTTCCTGGGTTAAACTGTTGACATTATATAAAAGAATTTACATTATTCCTCATTGTGTCTTCCACCAGAGGATTTCCTGGGTAAAGACAGTTGAGAGGCGACATTCAGTAGATTGGCCCTTTCCTCATCTCCTTCCACCATGACCCCATGTTATTTCTAAGGGGACCCACACTCTCTGTTTTTAATTTCTTATCCTTATATACTTGAAAAATATTGGGATTATTTTGCTCTCCTGGCAATATTCTCTCAGTCTCTATTTTTGCGGCCTTTATTGCTTTTTACAGAATTTATTTTTCTCGATAATCCTTAATTGCCTCATCGCTACCCCTTCACGTTTTAGCACCTTAAACGCTTTATCTTCTCGCTTATTGTTTCCTTAAGATCGTTAGCCACATAGGCTTTTTCTTGTTCCTTTTATGCTTTCCCATAAGGTATGTGTTTCTACAGGACTTTTTTCAGAATATATGAGAAAAAGTCCCATTTGGGGGGGGGCTTTTGTCTTTGAGAGCATTATCCCAGTCTATGCTTTAAGGTCTTCCCTTAGTTGATGAAAATTTGCCCTCCTGAAGTTTAGAGTGTTGGTTGCCCCTTCACTAACGTGCTTAGTAAAGCGTAATACAAATCAATGAATTATGATCACTATTCCCAGGTTCCCCCCAACCTGTAGTTTTTGATAACCCTATCAGGTCTGTTGGTAAGGATAAGGTCAGCAGTGCCCCCCTCTTGTTGGCTCCAGGACTAGTTGCGACAGGTAATTGTCTTTGTTGGTGACAAGAACCTGCTACCTTTGAAGGACCTGCAGGTTCTTGCCCCCAGTCAACTGATTTGGGGATGAAGTCCCCATGATAAGTACTTCACCATGCTTTGAAGCCGCATCCATTTCACTTATCAGGCATTCCTCTGCTGCTCCATTATTATTGGAGCTTATAACAAACCCACAGTAATATTTTATTATTCTTTTCCCTCCTTATCTCCACCCCATAGGGACTCCACATTTGCGTTAATGATGTATCTCGCAGGACGGGCTGAGGCAAGAATTCACATATAACAAACCCATCCCCTTTTTATTTATCGATCCTTTCTAAAAGACTATAACCATCTATAGTAAACAGCCCAGTCATAGCTACTGTCCACCAGTCTCGCTGATACCCACTATACATATTTCCGTCTCCAACTCAAGAGTTCCAGTTCTCCATTTTGTTGTGAGGCTTCTGGCATTTGTGTACATACACTTTATAGGTTTTTCCTGTCCGTATTCCTTTTGTCCTTATCCCCAATCTCATTCCAGCCCCCTTCCTCCCCCATGGACTAATGACTCTTCCCAGCTCTCTATGTATACCGTCCTATTTGCCCTGCACAAGTGTAGTTGCCCTCCCAGGTCTCTAGTTTAAACACTCCTCCAACCTTTAGCCATTTTTTCCCCAAACAGCGCCCCCCTCCCCATTGAGGTGCGCCCATCCCTACTGTAGAGCCTGTAGCCGACAGAAAAGTAGCCCAGTTCTCCATGAACCCAAACCCTCCTTCCTACACCAACTTTTGAGCCACTTATTTACCTCCTTTATCTCCCGCTGCCTTTCTGGTGTGGCACGTGGTACAGGCAGTATTTTGGAGAAAATTACCTTTGAGGTCCTTGCCCTGAGCTTATGGCCTAAATCTCTGAAATCATTTTAAGACCTTCCACCTACCTGTTATTTGTTCATTAGTGCCAATGTGGACCATGACCGCTGGTTCCTCACCAGCCCTCCAGTAATCCGTCAACTGAAACACATATAAGATTATGGAGGAATTGACTATGATTTGGTTTATCAGTTTTTTGGCAGATAATGGGGACATTTACAAGAACCGTCGGATGCATTTCGTTGGGTTTCCTGACTTTTTACCATTTTGTCCTAAATTGCCTGGGTTTTTGGCGCACGCCATTGAATTCTGTGGCGCATCGGCGCCGGGTTGCATGCATCACCATCGGGGGACGTGGAAGTTGGAGAATGCGACTGATTCAGACAGACCGCAGAATTTAAAACTAAATTGTGACGCAAGATCAGCACTCCACCGGGAAGAGAAGGTGAACTCCGGTGGACCACAGCGGGGAAGCGACAGATGCAGGAATTGGAGGCATGATCTTAGTGAATCGCGGCAGACCCGAATCCTCGTGACAACGCACAGCAGGGATCGCGCGGGACGGGTAAGTAAATGTGCCCAATGTAGTAAAAAAGATGCATTTTAGGCATTTTAACCTGTTTTCTGCCCCCTGACAATTTTTTAGAAAGAGGATTGTGAAAGGGAGTGGGGCAGGGGGGTCGTGGAATGTCCTGCCCATGGTATTTTCTATAACCTCTGCCAGAAAACCAATGTAGGCTATGGATGAAATTCATTGGGGAGATTTTATTCTGCAGCCATTTTTTTTGGTGTAATTATTAACCCCCCCCCCCTACGTTTTTATTATGTCTCTATAAAAACCATTGGGGGGGAATATATCAAAGCACTATTAGCCCCCATCAAGAGGCATAGTTGCAATAAAACTGTCAAATAAAAGTTTGCAGATTTTTCGAATTACGATCCTCAACTCCAGCGGCCTTGTGCCCCTTACGCCCGCTGGCAGGAGGGGGTGTATGAGTCGCTACCTTATAAGGTCCTACTAATTTCCGGTACCCTCCGGTATCCAGCGCTGCTGTCACTCCGGTCCCGGGCGCCAGTAAAACAAACATGGCCGCGGAGCAGCGCTGCATCCAGCGCCTGCTCCGGCGGCCATGTTTGTGTTACATGGCGCCCGGACCGGAGAAGATGACAGCAGCGTGGATACCGGGGGCACGGAAGGGAAGTAGGACTTATTTTTTAAGCCCCCTCCGGCCACTTTTAGTTTTTTTCAAGACTCAGACAACCCTTTAATCACAATTATCTTTGCACAAAAATTGTGATTCTTTCACTGCTTCTACACTGTAGAAACGGTGATAAATCTTGCCCATCTTGCTTTGTTTTGTTCTTTCTTCTGAGTAGGGCACTAAGTAGACCGAGGCACATTCGAGTTGAATTTGCAAACCTGCTACACAGGCACAGCTTAGGAAATTTATCAGTTCCTGGCAGAAACAAAAATATGTCCCCTTAACCGCTGCCTTCAAGAGCTCTGTATAGTTCTATAGTAAATACTAATATTATTTGCAAAGTTTATTATACAATTCATCTCCGGTAGGATCAGCCTGGAAGCGCGTTGTGTTTACATGAATACTCAATAATAAGGTTGGATGTGGAGTTTGCCTCTTTCAGCCTCTTTGGTAATATGACTCTTCTGGTGAACATCTTTGATCTGCATTTGGTAGAAATCCATGTATGAAATCGAGCAGAGCAAGTAATGACTGGAGCTTCTGTTAATTCATATAGTTTCTTCGTTGTGACTTTGTAGATGAAAGCAGATATGACCTTATGGGTAATGGAAACCTTATTGTGCTCCTCATTCATTTCATGCATGTAGCATAGTGCCCGTGTCAAGAGGTTTCATTATAATTCACTCTACTTCAAATTTCCATGATTTTATGGTGTATTACGCTCTTTTCAAGATGTACATGGTATAGTTGTCAAATTTTAAACTCCCCAAAATCTGTTATTTATGTTATTTTATGATTTATTCTCCCATGTATATGAAATAATTTAGGGATCTTTTGCACCAAGGACACCTGAACTCCTGAGCCTTTAATATATCAAAAATTTGATTGATCATATAAATCTGAGGAAGCCGATGATGACTCCTGCAGCCCTTCTGGCTTGACTTCCCCAGTAGAATTTCTGCCAAGCCTCTCTTAAAAATTAGCTGCCCAAGCCGGGTGAGACGTCCGTCCTGTGGGGATCAAAGTTGAAGTTCATGACGATCACAAGGTTGCAACCTTCCTGGAATCTGGGTGCGGAGGACTTGGCCTAAAAAAGGCAATTACGTTTTTTAGAGACTCCAGGCATTGAACGATAATTGTGCCACAACCGAGGAAAGGTACAGGTCATGCCAGAAAGGGCTATAGTAGGTTGCCTTTCCTTAACAACAAGGACTCTGGAATCCCACCATTTCTCTCGCCAAGTCTTGCTAAAGGTCCCAGTTTTGAGAATGTTGTGGAAGGTCAAGACAATGTCCAAAATTAAATTCTATTTAAAATAATTTTAGGTGAAAATGCTGTTGATGATCTTCTGAAAGTCTAAAGAACAAGTAATAATGAAGCCCCTAATAATACAATATTCTGAATGTAGGAATGGCCATTGTTGTTGATATGACATGCCTAAGAGCAATGAAAAATTTAGTATAAGATTGCGCACATTCGTGCTTTTTCAGAACCCGGCACTGGTGGTAGATTGAGCCATCTATGTAAAGTGATGAACTACAAGGTGTATAGCAAGAACCTTCTTTGGTCCATGCTCATGGAATAAATCATTTCCTAGATTCTGCTGAGCAACTGTGATAGACAGTGGTTGCAGTCCAAACTTACACTTTCTAACTGTTAGACACTATTACATAAAAACTGTTTATTGTGTTAATCATAAAAGTATAGTAATTCTTAGTAAAATGTCAAGGTGGACTGCACTTTGGACAATGAATGGTTTTGACTCATTTTTACTCCCAAGGTAATGCATAAGATGGTCCCCTGTTTTCATCAGCGCAGGTAGATAGACTCACTGTAAATAGGCAGAGGTTTGGAAAATGGACATAAAAACAGTACATAAACATCCATGGGACACAAAGAACCTTATTGCCCAGGCCGCTTCCGGTGAGAAAATGTGCCATAAATAACTCTGAAATCTGGGAATTAACTGGGGACTGAATACAGTGTTATGAAAGTTGGCTGTCGATAAGTAGTCTAGCCTGGGCACATGTCCTATGCAAAGACTTGCCCTAAGTGGTGTGACTGTAGGGTACAGGTTAGTAGTAGTGACACAGAAAACGTTGTGTTATGGGAAAGGAACTGATTTTGTATATAGGTATATACACACAACAAAGACATGAAAAAAGGTGGCATTTAAAAAAAAAAATGTTTCCTTTACTTCCAATTTTATTTATTAGTATGGATAACAACTGTATACGCCATATTCCGTCAATCGTAAGAGGAAAGGGGGCCTCCACGTTTCAGGCATATACAACGCCCTTAGTCGTGGCTCCTATTGGGATTCCATCAGACGATGTGCCGTCAACGAACCACAACCCGATCACCTAAACGATTGAGTATGTTCAAAAAACATGTGAACAGATGACGATAACAACAATGCATACATGTATAAAACACCAATACATAAAAACAACTTGATCCCAAAGTTCAATTGTAACGTAATGGTATGATCCAACATTTTTACATTTGATTGTATGCTGAGACAATACATATACCTTAGATATGCTTTTTTATATCCTGATCCCGTTACAGCAATGGGGCTCATTTACTGAGGGTCATTTGGCCGCAATTCGTGGGGTTTTCCCAATTATTTCAGATTTGCGCCGTTTTTGGCGATGAATTGCCCTGTTTTGCGACGGATAAAGATTGTGTGCATCAGCACCGGTTGCCTGCGATGGAAATCGGGGTGTGGTCGTCGGAGAAAACTGACTATTCGGAAAAACTGCGTATTAAAAAGAAAATTGTTTTTCTTGTCCTTTGACATGCACTTAAATGGCCAGGAAAAGATGTGACACCCTTGGCGCAGCAGCGAGATATGGGCGGCAACAACCTTAGTGAATCCCGCATAGGGACGGGAATCCACGTCAGACAAGCCGACGCAAATGAACCGGGTAAGAAATGAACCCCAATCGCGTTGTTCCATCAGAGGTCAACCCAAAACCCCAGGCTAGATTAAATTTTTGTAACCAAACTTCGGTATTATCACTGCGAGTGGTGGGTATATAGATTCAATGATATGATTCAGTAATGAACCATGCATTTAATGCCTTTGCTTCATTCCTAGGATTAAGAAACTATAATCAGGCGCAAGACCCAATAGGCTCCGCAAGTTCACAAAAACCTTGGATCTGTTGCCGCCCCGTCACCAGAGGTTGAACTGTTCCATGGCAAGGGCTTAACGATGCCTTGGGGGAATTCAATTAAAATTGGTACCCACCTCTGAATAAGTTCCTTTTTTTCTAACGTTGTTCATCAGACTCATTTGGGACCTGTTCAAATATCCCTATCTACTCAGAAGCGTTTGTAAACCGTATAGTAACATCCTATATAAATGTTATGGGCGTTGTATGTATTTATGAGTAAACTAATTACTAAGGGGGAGGAAGAGCAGCTCCACTTACCGTACAGGACCATTACCAGTTTCACTTGCTAGATTACTGCCTGGATACCAGTTAGTGAATCAAAGTACAGGTATCGGTTTGGCATCGGGGATCAGGATTTTTTAGGGTTGAGACAAGGGTACATGTGGTATAAGGGCTCAGTGGGAACGCAAAGCCAAGAGTTTCGCAAAAGGTGCGTGACAGGTTTCATGGGCCCATTAGAGTGTGTTTGGCTTCTGGTGCGCCTGTCGACATGGTTGCTTGTTTGATCCATGGTGTCATCACAGTGTGAATGAGAATGACACGAATGAGAATTACTAATTCAGTAATTTCTTATTAAATAATATCAGTGTACAGGAATAAGCTTAAACAACTAATGATAATTTACAAAAGCATTAACCTCCCCTAGTGAAAGCAGACAAGGCTGTTATGACCCTAAGTGAGCACTTAAATGGTACCTACCTAGATGTTATCTTTTTACCCCCATGAACAAATAGAAGAGAGGCGGAGGGATTAGTACTACATCCGTATGTGTGTGCTGATTGTAAATGCTATGGTGGGCCCCGCACAATGGTTAGTTAACCCTTGTCTTATAGAAGGGCACAGAATCTGATGGCTCATATTCCAGATTATAAAAGCCAAAAAAAAAAGCAGAAATCTGCGTTCTGGGATGTGAGTGACAAAGTTGTCCGTTCACATGCTATTAATTACAAAACCCGGGGGCACGTCTCTGTGTTAATACAGGGCAAGCCTCCGCTTAGAAGAGACCACTGTCCCTGCAGTTCCACTGTGATGGTAATGATTTTCCTCCAGATTTTTTTTTCCCTTTCATTTGATGACTCCGACTTCAATATCTTGCTAAAAGGGTCTCTAGTGATAAAAGTCATTTTAGCATAAATTAATTCTGCAGGAAGACTTTTTTACTGAAATACAACTCCGGTGCACATACTGGTTCAACAAATCTTTACAAAAGTGCTTTCATCTTTGCAATAATCAGAGGGATGGAGTGTTTGTTTCATAAAAAATTGGACGGGAATATTTTTGTTTATAGGAATGAATCGGGCACTGATGTCTAGTAGAGAACAACAGAGATTACAATGGTACATGTGTTCATTCGTTAGACACATCATTTCAGATATTTAAAATAATGACCGTTATGACCAAATTTTTTATATATACATTTTTAGATGTGATATTAGAAAGCGTTTTAGTCCATATGAATTATACTCAATCACAGAAAAGGAAATGTCTGGGTAACATTTGAACAGAGCAATACACAAGAGGGTAACCAGGGGGGTGAAAAAAAATCTCTAAAAAAACTTAACTTGTGACTTTATACAATTAAAAAGACAAATCAAATGATTAGATAAGATTAGCCACATCACACATAAAACTCAATGCCTGTAGGACTACAGACAAAGGGAGGTAATCAAAACAGTCTGACAAATAAACCCATCTCTTAGGAAGCCTATCACCCTCGATAACTGCATGAAAATGTCAACCTCCTTTACTAAGCCATCCCTATGTCCTAGCTCACACCTGTTATCTGGCAAACAGCTGATATATACCAAGACTCCAGGCTTCTCTGCTGTCTTTTCACCTAGGACCCTGTAAATCAGATGGCGGCTGATGCTGGTCCAAGCAGAACATCGTTGCTAGTAAATATTTATTAAATTATTTTTATTGTTCCATTATAAAGATGGCTGGACCATTATTATACACCTCTTGGTTCACCCCCTAATCCTCATAGTCTGTAAGACTCTTGTGAGCAGGGCCCTCAACTCATTGTTCATAGGACTGTGTGTTCTTTGTAAGCTAATATAGTTGTAATATGTCCCCATGATTTGTAAAGCGACTAAGGAATTTGTGGCGCTATATAAATAAAAGATTATTATTATTTATTATCAAATACAAGTCTGAGTCAGTGGTGGGAGCAAAGTACAGGATGCCGGCAACGAGGGGCCTATCTGCATCACCGGTATTTGCATCACCGGGTATTGTATGCAAGGTACGAACTGCCATAGAACAGGTTTACCGGCCCACGAGCCGCTATGTCCCCGCCTTTGCACACCTCCTTGCCCACTTGGGCATGGAAAACTGGACTAAGGTTGGAAATAGGCACAGTGCTAAATGCCAGAACTGCCCAGATGTTACGAAGGGATGCGTGCACAGCACTGATAAATTCTTCCCTTACTACCTTCTCAGACTTGGTGGCAAGTAACCTAAAAGCCGTATTACAGTGAACCTATACAACTGCAGAGCTCTGATTGTTCGTATGAGGATCATGCACCAAAAACACATGTACTGTCGGTTCAACAGAGGAAAACGAACGAATCACATAGGTAATCAATCAGCTGAACTGTAGCTACAAACCAAAGTCCGAACTATCTCCAGGACAGAGATTAATGCATAGAACATAAAGCGTAACATACTGAGAGCCACTGCTCTACACCAAAAGCAGAGAGCTGATATACCTTAGTGCTCAGCAGCAAAATCTAAAGGCCAAGCTTGGTTTTTTCTCAAACTAAGGTGGCCGGACGTTCCCTCACACTAAAACCAACAGACTGCACGGGAGTAACCGTAAATCAATAGGGAGAAGCTGTATAGCAAACGAGGAGCATGGCAGGCAAAAGACTCAACAATTACGTGTATTAGATATAGAAAAAATATGAAATATTATTAAAAACTCAAGCCGTTTCTTAGTAGAACTGTGTACAAACAGTCCCAGCATTAATTACTAAGGGAGGGGAATTTAATATGACACCAGCATTTGCCCCCCCAACACTGCTGATCCAGGAGGGTGGCGCTCCTGTAGTTCTATGCAAGTCTGTCCTGGGCAGAATGTGCCTAACCTCATGCAGAATGGCGCAGGCCATGGGCCAGTGCACAGGCATGGAGCAAGAAAGCCTAAACCAGCCACCACAAAGGCCAGCCCTTATCACACTGCTCCATGAAACTTGCATGGAGGGGTATTATAATGGGGGGAAATTTTTTGGTTTTGCTGATTGTCTTTTTTTTAAAATGTAACATTTAAACTATTGTTGTCGGAGATAAAACCCACCACTTTGATTGTAAAGTGATGTTGTAGAGTAATGTTGTGCACAACGTCTAAATAAAAGGAGAATATTTTTAGTTTTTTATGAGTGTATTTGGAGGATTCATTTTATTTTTTTGTGACTTGACAAAACTTACCGCAATAAAATAACTGAAAGAAAGTTAATAATATCAATTTTTTCAACTATTCAAATTAAAATGTCTACAGATCAGAGGCAAAATTGTCAAGAAAAGGAAATAACATTCACACTCTATATTTCGGGATAATGTACCACTGCTTTTATTACGGACCTCTTATACTTGTGGGGTTAATGTGTGACTTAACACCACAAATGGTTTTAAAAGTGTAAAAAACACAAAAGAAGAATACCCCTGAAAAAAAGGAAGTAAACAGCAGAATAATAAATTAAAATGACTGTCAAAAGAAAAAACTATAAAAAAAACTAGAAAACACGTACAATTGACACAAGAGTTTAAAAATAAAGAAAACATGATATATGTGTCTGGAAATAGCCCTAAGACAGTGTGGAGTAAACCGGAGGCTTAACTTACCAGTAATATTGAGTTTTAGGCTTTTTTTGTTGATATACAAACTTTGTGTGGCAGCTGGAAGAGCACTGGGGTATTACAGCAGAGAAGGACGCTACACGATCGATGGTAGTTAGCGGCTTCTACAAGTTCCTCAAGCTAACAGTGATTCCACTGTGATGACACTGAAAACATTTCACGCTATTTTTGGAAAATTTCACCGTCAAGTAATAGAAGCTGTTTTCTGAAAAGTTGGTTCTTGGTGCTTTTTGTTTTTGTTGACAATAATTTGACTAAATTTGGTACATTTTCTAAGGCTTCCTAATTCGTTTAAGATGGATTATCGCAGAAAAATCTTTTTTAAAAGTGTTTTTTTTTTGTTTATCATAGTCCTACACTATGACTATAGATTTTGCTATTAGCAATGTGTGGCTGCTAGAGCCATATGGCGACAGCTTGTAAGCACTTCTTCTTCCATAGTATCTTCAGCAAAGGGTATACCTCAATGGAAGTAGGAGAAGATCACTTTAGTGATACTTTTAGGGGGGATTATCACGAGTTGTCTGCTTTGATGTTTCCCCAAACCTCCACGTTTTAGTGCCGGTAGAAGACTTAGGGTCTACAACCCATTGTACTGGGGTCAATTCTTGCAAACCTACCTGAATGATGAGGAGCTGGCAGACAAGCAAGGGCCTCCCCGATTCTTTCTGTGGCCCATGTCCGCCCCACCAAGAATTGTTAATTGAGAAACCACCCACTCAATGGTCTGTAAATTTCGTGGGCCCCATATAAGAGATTTAAATAGATCTATAAGTGTAGTCGTGTTTACATGAAGACCTTATAGACTGAACCTTGTCATTTGGTAGAAATGTTTAGCGGGCTTTCATATGATCCGTCTATGGGGCTAGGGAAGGGAAATAGAAGCTATTACTTGCGCCTGTTTACAGATCGTTTCCTTACTTTTGGAATACAGCACACTACATACAGAAGTTCTGGAGCATCAAGTACCACTTCAGCCTATGAGGTTCTCCTCAGACCATAGACATTTCTTTTGTGGACCCAAAGGAGGTAAAATTTGCTATCCTGGGGCTAAAGTACCAGTGCTTGGCTGAGGACTGAATAGTCTTATGGAACTTCTGCCCAGGAAAGGAAGAGACAGCTGCAGAAAATCAGATGTATTTGTGCAATCTCATGTCCCTGCAAGAACTAAGTTTTAAGACACTTGTCGGGCATTGCTGGTCTTCATTGTCACTCATTAGATTTTTAGTCTTGGGCCCTCATCTGTGACATACAGAGGTGACCAAAATCGGGCAAGTTTTATGCCGTAGACAATAAATCATCAATTACTTTTTATTCTTTGATCCTTTTAACATTTGCAACCTCTTTCGTCTTGTGCAGCCGCGCCGCTTGTGTTTGTAGCATGGTCTACACATTTATGTCTCCATTTTTATTGCCAGAGCTAACTCTTCTTTTGCGTCTGTGATCCATATACATTCCTATTTGGAGTTCACGGACAACAAACTGCACAAGGGAGAGATCGTGTAGAGGTTTCTTAATAAGAGAACAATTCTACAAAATGGCAGGCGGGAGAACGGAAAGGGGAACACGCAGCTCGAGACGCCGCGTGGAGGACTATGATTGCTATAGGATTAGAGGCTGTGCCGTGCAGAACACCGTTTTGCTACGGACCAATTCCGTTGGTTAGCTCGATTTGATATTACAGCAGTCGAGAAGCATCTAATAACCTCTAGTATGAGAAAACGTTCCCTTATTACTGAAATATATTGGGGAAGGATAATCAGCATCATGATGCATTGGTCAAGACTCATTCAATAAAATATTTATCTAAATTTCACCAAATTGTAGCTTACTTAACAAATATTTCTTATGCCTGACATGTTATTATTGTATCTATAACTTGTCTTCATAGAAATACAATTCTGATTTTTGTTTAGATTTTCCTTACGGTAATATTAATCTGTTTGCCAAATCTCTTCCCAAAGAAAAGCTTTATGAGTTCAATTCATCAATGGCTTTCGGATTGGTTTTTGAGAGACGTTTATAGTTGCATGCAAAGTATGTGGACTATGTTGCCAGAATGCCACAAATCTAGTTGGTGTTCATTTAAATTCCCGGAAATTTGCCATTAACTAAGCTAAACATTGGAGACCATTCATGATTTCTGTTTCAAGGACTCCTAGGGAGCTTTAAGTATAGCTTAATGTGTCCCTACGTTGTTCATTCCACTTTCATTCCCTTCTGAATCAGCAAGTAACAATTGAAACTAATGTTGGACTTGTCCAAATAGTCATAAAATACATCAGAAGGGTCCTGAGAACAAAATTGTTATATTTTCCCATGGCAACCCAATCAGAGCTCAGCTTTATTTTTTTAATATCAGTTTATTAAAACGGAAGCTGAGCTCTGATTGGTTGACATGAGCAACTACACACAGTTTTGCTATCAGAAAGTTTGATCAAATAAGCTTTAGGGGGTCTATATGCTGGAGAATTGTGTATGGCATATGACATAAGCCACGCCCCAAGTGCTATGCGCGATTAAGAGTGGATCCAGCCTCCTAATGATCAGAGGATAGCTGCTTGGTCGTTTAAGACAAGCAACATACTGCGCATTCCAGCGGAAATGGGCACAGGCTTGAGCGAGTGTGGATCGTGCACGGCAGGAATGCCCTAAGGTGCCCACTCTGCTGCTGGAAAGCCCCATTCACCCTCCACACGAAAATGGGTTCAAATATTCTCCGCGCCAAACCAAACTAAAAGTCCCTTGCCAACCACTTATATGGGGCGAGATTAAGGATGCGCCGAGCACTAAAATGCTCGGTGCTCGATTACTCGAGCCGAACATTTCCAGATGTTCGATGGTCGTTCGAGTAACGAAGCCCATTGAAATCCATGGGAGACCGAGGCATTTTCAGTTAAATTATAGACTTAACGAGCACCAGTGAAAATAACAGTGCAAGACAGATGGCAGATGTTCGGGAACATCTGCGAATACGTTCCGGAGACCGAGTGCAGAACGGTGTTCTCCGCCAATAGTATATTGAAGGAACAATATGTGTGAAGACACAACTTTGCTTGGCTTGTATTGGATAACACATCTGCAAGTTGTTTCACACATATGTTCTTCAAATACTATTGCGGAGACACCGTTCTGCACAGACGATGCTCCAGGACTCTGCGATCTGCTCCGGAGACACGCGTGCAGAACGGTGTTCTCAAGCACTAGTTAGTTTGAAGAACAATAGGTGTGAAGAACAATCTTGCAGATGTTTGGCAGCATAGGCAAGTTGCTTTCTTCACAAATGGTTCTTCAAATAATATTGCGGAGAAACCGTTCTGCTACGCGTTTGTCTCCAGGACATCTGCGATCTGGCTCAGGAGACAAGCGTGCAAGAAGGGTGTTTCTCCGCCTAGAGATTTGAGAACAATGAGGTGTAGTAGAACGCACTAGCAGGATAGTGCCAAACATCTGTAATGTGTTCTTCACACATATTGGCTTAAAATACTGTTGCGGGTGGAACACCGTTTGCCTAACGCGTGTCCGGAACAGATTGCAGATGTTCCGAACATCTCAATCTGTCGTGCACTGTGTTCTTCACTGTGTTCTTCAATTAAACAATTAAGATTAAATGTTTAAATGTGTAATTCTTTTTATGCTTCTTCAATTTTTTTGTTCTAAATTTAAAAGTCGTTTCGTTTATCGAGGCAGGGCAAATACTAGTCCGAGAAACGAGCCGGTGCCGAGTTGCATAATACTCGACGAGCATCAAGCTCGGGACGAGTGTACTCGCTCAATTTTTTCACTAGTGGAGATTTATCAAAAAGTTGTCTGAGAGCAGAACTTATTCCAATCAAAATTCAGTTTTCAATTTTCCTACAGTTCATTATGACTCAGCCGAGCTTTGATTGGTTGAAAGGATGACCCAAAATGTGATGTCTGTCTTTGTTAGGCTGTCTTGTGGACTGGTGGTATTCCAGGTTTTGTCATTATATCTTAATTGTGATAAAGTAAATGGTGAAACAAGCAAAATAATCCTTTACCAAACCCGCCGTGTGTTTGTAAAGGTTAAGTTAGACACACGATTCACTTATCGTAAGACCAAGAGATCCAATGTAATAGACTGCCTATAGAGGCTCACCAATAAGGGGACTGCACGGGTGGTCCCGTGCTGCCCAGCCCCGCCAGCGCGTCTCACCTGGCACGGCTCCCGGCTTCTCCCCTCCGCGGTCACATTCGCCCGATGCTAGGCGCACACGGCTCCTTCTCTAAGATTTTAAAAGGCAGCGCGCCATTAATTGGCGCATCGCCATATTGCCCAATTCTATATATAGCCTGCCTCGTCCTGTAAGCCTGGCCGGATATTGTGTTCTCACGCTGGAGAGAAAGTTTTACTGCGAAGAGCCTGTGTTCCTGTGACCCTGCATTCCTGTGTATCTGCGTTCGTGTCTCCTGGTTCCTGTGTCCCTCCGTTGTTCCCTCCGTGTGTGTTCCGTGTTACATGACCTCCCTCTGTTGTTCCCGAGGTATCCCAGTGATCTTCAATGATGTGTCCTCGCTGTGCTGTGGACAGTCCCGTACCCCATTTTGCTTGGACCTCATGGTGCTGATCCCCGGATTTGAACTCTGACGTTGCTCCTATGTCTGCTGCCCTGACCCATGCCTGGCCCACGAGATTGATTGCCGTTATTTGTACCAACCTTGGCCGCCTATGCAGGGACAAGTCACGCCCTGAGGAAAGCTGAGGAACGCTTTGCGGCGGGCTCGTGTGTAAACCGTGCTGGGTACCAATTAGACTCCGGTCCCAGGTAGTGGCTTGAGTCATTCGTCTGCAGTGGTCAACGGATCACAACCCGCAAGCCTGACAGGGATCTTCTTATACCCAAATAGGCAAATAATAAAGTGGACATCAGTTACCAACGGGTCAAAGCAAGATTGTTTATAGAAACAGCAGATGGGCTAGTCTAAGGTTATTTGACTAGCAGGGGATTAAAGGGATTAAAAGCATGTACTTTTTAGAAAATTTGGCATGTTATTATTTTGGCTAGGTTTCGACAATCTTCTGTATAGTATGTGTTCCTTTAATCTCGGTGTGAATTGATTGTTTCCCCTAATGTATTGCAGGGAATATATCTATGTTAAGAACAAGTGTTTGTCTATTAGATGTAGTATAGCAGAGGTAAAGACACTAGAGGGTATATATTTTAGTAGATCGTATGTATGCTTATGGCGTAATTTACATTTCAGTGTAAATATATTTGGACTGATTCTCAATGGATAGCATACAAGATGTCGAGTGTATGATGGCAATCTTCGTGTCATAAGATGTGTCCTCCATAATCTTTCCGTTGCTTAACATACCGGCGTGGTTAAGTGCTATTTAGGATTTTGAGATATGCTGTCAGGTGAACTATGTTTTTTTCTTCCTAGTTTTTTTCTGTGATGCCACAGTGGTACAGAGGTATGGTAGTGGAAACGTTTAACTTACTAAAGATGCGAATCCCACCTTTAGGTATCTCGGTCAAACATCAATCTGAGGGGACCCAAGTCCATTGAAGTTTCCTGTCTTGAACGACACACTCCAGAGAGACAAACCAGGATAACTATACCCTGAATCTCATGAGTAAATAATATAGGATTAACTATTTTTTATGCACTGGGGTTCAATTCTAAATGGACAATAAGATGAAAAGCTAAAGGGTTGACCAATTTAGAGGTTTTCACCTAAAACAGGATGAGGATAACCAAGGTGATCGGAGTGGGTATGACTACTGGGACCTCAAACTTCTCCAAGAACAATGAGAATGACCCCACCTATCTTAAAATGGTTTCCATCTCAGTAATGTAGGTGGCAGCAGAGGAGGAGCATGGTCGGCCATCCATCATTCTATGGGAGAGGTTCACAGAGGGGTGGACCACTCAGCTTTCTCCTGTTTTTCCATTCACTTCACGAGAGTAGCAGAGAAGCTCACATACCCATTCCATTTTCGGTATATTTCTATGAAAATCAAAGAAGTTTTCATTCTTATCCTGATATAAAAAAAAGATGGAAGGAACTGGATATTGCAGAGGGCTCAGGAGCATTTGGGGATAAGAGTGGTATAAGATAAATCAACGCCGACGTATTTCACCACGAGGAAGGAAAGCAAGTGACTGGATGAAGACATCTTCATCATATTCCAGCGCCTGGCAGCTGGGTGAACCAGACACACACGGATAGCCGAATAAATCAGGCTGGCATTATTAAATACTATTTCTGGGTTTTTAATATTAGCGTAATAACGTAATTCCAAGCCGCGTCACATATTTGAAGATTCACTGAGGACTGGTTATGTTCCACAGGAATGGCGCATAGCAATGTGGTACCAATATACAAAAAGGATCAAATAGCGATCCTGGAAACTACAGACCCGTAAGTCTAACTGCTGTGGTGGGGAAAATATTGAGGGGTTATTAGAGATGCTATCCTGGAGTATCTCACTGTGTACAACCTTATAACCCAGCGTCAGCAGGGTTTATAGAGAGATCGGTCCTGACAGACTAATTGATGGTTTCTTACGAGGAGGTAAGTTCAAGACTGGATCTGGGGGACGCTGTGGATGTGTATATCTGGACTTTTTAAAGGCATTTGACACCGTGCCACATAAAAGGTTGGTATAAATGAGACTGCTGGGAATAGGAGGAAATCTGTGTATCTGGGTAAGTAACTGGCTTAGTGATAGAAAAAACGAGAGTGGTCATTAATGGCACATTCTAGATTGGGTTGATGTTACCAGTGGAGTGCCACAGGGGTCAGTATTGGGGCCACTTCTTTTTAATATTTTTATTAATGACCTTGAGTGGGTTTACACAGTCAAGTTTCAATATTTGCAGATGATACTAAGCTGTGTAAAGTAATAAATACTGAGGTCGATAGTTTAGCATTAAGAGGGATTTGTGGAAGCTTGAGGGATGGGCAGAGAAATGGTTGATGAGGTTTAATGTAGATAAATGTAAAGTTATGCATTTGGGCCATGGAAACAAAAGTATAATTATGTTCTAACGGTCAATTCTTAGTAAAACTGAAGCTGAAAAGGACTTGGGCGTATTGGTGGATGGTAAACTTAATTTTAGTGACCAGAGCCAGGCGGCTGCTGCTAAAGCAAAAAATAAATAATGGGATGTATCAAGAGAGGAATAGTTCTCATGATAAGAACATAGTTCTGCCTTATACAAATCCCTGGTCAGACCACACATGGAATATGTGTACAGTTTTGGGCACAGTGTATAAAAAGGATATAGTAGAGCTGGAACGGGTGCAGAGGAGCAACCAGGATTATAGGGAATGGGGGGACTAGAATACAAGACAGATTACAAAATTGGGATTATTCAGTTTAGAAAAAGACGACTGAGGGGAGACCTCATTACAATGTACAATTACCTGAACGGACAGTAAAGGTCTCTCAAAGATTGTTATACCTAGGCCTGTGACCAGGACAAGGGGGCATCCTACGCCTAGAGGAGAGGCGATTCTACCATCACCATAGACAAAGGTTCTTTACTGTAAGAGCAGTGAGACTATGGAACTCTCTGCCGCAGGAGGTTGTTATGGCGGACTCTATGTACATGTTCAGAGAGGCCTGGATGACTTTCTGGAGAGAAAAAATATCACGGGTTATGGGGATAAAACATTTATTTAATTCTTGAAGGTTGGACTTGATGGACTTGAGTCTCTTCCAGCCTTATATACTATGATACTAGTACAGGAATAATACAACAGTGATGTCACAGTACAAGGATAATACACACAGTGATGTCACAGTACATGGATATACACACGTGATGTTCACAGTACAGGATAATACACACAGTGGTGTCACAGTACAGGATAATACACACAGTGATGTCACAGTACAGGGATTAATACACACAGTGATGTCACAGTACAGGAATAATACACACAGTGATTCACAGTACAGGGAATACACAAGTGATGTCACAAAACAGAGATAATACACACAGTGATGTCACAGCACGAGGATACTACACACAGTGATGTCACAGTACAGGGATAATCCACAAGTGATGTCACAGAACAGAGATAATACACACAGTGATGTACAGTACGAGGATAATAACTCAGTTATATCACAGTACAGGGATAATACACACAGTGATGTCACAGTACAGAGATAATACATTCAGTGATGTCACAGTACAGGGATAACACACAGTGATGTCACAGTACATGGATAATACACACAGTGATGTCACAGTATAGAGATAATTCACTCAGTGATGTCACAGTACATGGATAACACTCAGTGATGTCACGGTACAGGGAGAACACACAGTGATGTCACAGTACAGGGATAATACACACAGTGATGTCACAGTACAAGGATAACACACAGTGATGTCACAGTACAGGGAGAACACACAGTGATGTCACAGTACAGAGAAAACACACAGTGATGTCACAGTACAGGGATAACACTCAGTGATGTCACGGTACAGGGATAATACACACAGTGATGTCACAGTACAGGGATAATACACAAATGAGTCACAGCACAGGGATATACAACAGCAATGTCACAGTACAGAGATAATACACAGTGATGGTCACAGTACGAGGATAATAACTCAGTGAGTCAAAGTACAGGGATAATATACACAGTGATTTCACAGTACAGGATAATACACACAGTGAGTCAGTACAGGGTTAACACTCAGTGATGTCACAGTTAAGGGAACACAGTACATGGAGTCACAGTACGGGGATAATAAACACAGTGATGTCACAGTAAGAAGGATAATACACACAGTGATGTCACAGTACATGGATAACACTCAGTGATGTCACGGTACAGGGAGAACACACAGTGATGTCACAGTACAGGGATAATACACTCAGTGATGTCACGGTACAGGGATAATACACACAGTGATGTCACAGTACATGGATAACACTCAGTGATGTCACAGTACAGAGAAAACACACAGTGATGTCACGGTACGGGGAGAACACACAGTGATGTCACAGTACAGGGATAGTACACATATTTTCTACCTTAATGGAAGTGCATACAACTGTATGAAGAAGATGGCTAAGTTGCAAAAAGGAAACACTATAATTTGTTATATATAACTGAGAGCCATGGAGAATCAGGTTTTCCATTCACATATCTTAAATAAAAATGCATCAATTTCCTATTATGTGTATGAGCCAGAAATGTTGGCATTTAATTGTCTACTGTGTCTTCTCACAGCATCAGTGCCAACGGCATGCGATGAAATGCGCACCAAAACGAATCACTTCCTGCCCATAGAAAATAAAGTTCAAAAATCAAGAACCTTTATCTGAGAATAATGGTGATATGGATGCAATTCTACAGTGCGAGGATTTTCCTGGTACTAAATAGCTCGAGGGAGGGATTTGCAGAATGGTAGAAGAAAAAAAAGGAACTTTTATCAAGCAAATTTAAATTACAAAACAGAAAAGCGCCATGCGAGATTCCAAAGCCTTAAATGCAATCTGTCTATTTAATTGCACGCTTTTGCTTAATTAGCATAACTGCTAAGCCTGGAAATATAATGACTCATCAAAACAACAACAGCAGAAAAAAGCTGAATCTAGATGAGACCCCGGCACCCCCCGCTTATCTCAGACTCTACACTAGACAACACATCCTATCCACATGCACAAGGGCGGTAAGGCCGGATGCCAACCATCAAACCGATTCTCGGGGTGGGACGTTTTCTTCCATTTTTCCCGGGTCAGTTGTACCATTATGGCATTACAGATCCTCATGAAGTGTAGTCTATGAGTGATCTGTGAGACGCAATTCAGATCAGGACATTCTCTACTTTTTAACAGTTACAACATCTGTAAGAATAGCAGCCTTGGGCACGGACGCAATAAAAAATGAAATGTTAATAAAATACGGGCATCACACAGCCATTGTGGGTAGGAATGAGCAAATCTAACCATTAGTTCATAGAGAAGTACAAATATGCAGGGATGAACCCAAACGCTTTGCTGCCTGGGAAGTCCAGGGCCGACTCTAACCTTTATTGCTGCCTGAATAGAAAATTGAAATGCCGCCCCCCTTCAGGCGGCCTACTACTAAACCAATAAAAGGGAAATCTTTAACAATCACCTACAACCTGATGAGAATATGCTGACAAAATTGATAACAATTGATAACATCCACACACAGCATCACTGGCTCTCTGACCAAACACACTAGGGGTCACCAGGAGGAGAGCTGCCACACACACTAGGGGTCAGTCATCGACATCTAGTACCTTACAGGATACAATCTACCCCATCAGGAAGAAGACTTCATTACAATTTTGCCTGGCCACTGTTTATCAATGTTGAATTCACCACCAAATGTTATCAGCTCCATGTAGCACATCTCCACACTATACCTCTTAAAAATCTACAGTCTCAAAAATATCCTTTATATACCCCCCCCCCCAAAATGATAGTATGTACAACACCCACAACTCATATATACCAGACCCCAATATGGACCCCAAATACATACTCCTCAATTAAATCATATAAATTAATCCAAATCTTACCACCCAGTTTAATAAAAATATAGCCCCTAAATACAGATACCCCATTCATTTTATTATATACAGCCATGACACTCCCCTCCATCAATAGAATATACAGCCACCCCATCCCCCACCAGTACAATGTATACACAACCCCCTGCCAAAATACACTCCCCTAAGCCAGTACATAGTATATACAGCTACCCCCAGGGCATAGTATATACAGCCCCCCCACCTGTACAAGGTATATACAGCCCCCCCACCGCCAAAATACATACCTCTCGGCCAGTGCATAGTATATACAGCTACCCCCAGGACATATGCATCCCCAAACTAAGTACATAGTATATATAGCTCCCAGCAGAAAGTATATACAGCTCCCCCAGTACATAGTATATACAACTGTAGTTAGTTTCTACTCTGGCGTAGCATCAAAACTTCCACCATCCCACACCATGGCCACTTAAACATGAAAAACTGATGTGAGACCCCCATCGGAGGTGCCTCTGCTCCAAAGCACTATTCAGACATTAGCCATCCTCCACCACCGTAGTCCTATGAGCAAAAGATTCTGTACTGCAGTCAATCTCTCCTTGCATGAATTAGCTGACAACAGAGAACAATAGATTTTATCCCCTTGTCCATAGACAGTTTTTTCCCAGATATCTATTGGCTGATCAATAGAGATCAATAGAATATATACCATTATCTGCATCAGTAGATGATTTGCTTAGCAAATTATGAAGGACTCTACATAACATTACTCATAGTGACGCAGTGAAGGGGTTAACTCCATGCTGAATCCCCCCCCCCCCTAATCTCCGTAAACAAAGTGGCAGATCTGCTGAACTCTTTTTTTTTCCCCGCTGCATAAATACACATCTCGGTTTAATGTAATGATCCCGAATCAAAAACAACAATTTGCCAGAAATTCTGTGGAATCTGCAATGTACCAGAACACAAATGAATAACAGACATGCGGCTTCTGATATTCTCAGTACTTTTATACATCTTAATATATTCACATTATAATAGGCAGTCTGCAAAGCGAAAGTACTATTTAAAGGTTCCTGTAGGGAATTTCTGTGCTGGAGCGGATAATTGAGGGGAGGGAAAGTTTTTCCCACAGATTTTCATTACATTAATAAGACAGTTTAAAATGGGGCACTGAGAGGTTTTTCTCGGCGTGTTGAATACATCTTTGGAAAATGACTCTTTCCTGCGAGTAGAGCGAACCCGAGCCGACGCATTATAGGGAATCAGATTTCAAATTGTTTCACCGAAATAAACATATGCATTGGAGTTCAGAATCTCATATTGGGCCTATTCATAATTACATAGTCAGTAAACGCTTACCAAAATTTTATTTACCAATTGTTTTCTCTTAAAACGGTAACAGAGTGAACTAAGAAATTGATATTGCAACATTTATTGCCCGAAATGACTTTCAGACGATCAATGTTGGAGATGCTATAGAAGCAATTACACGAAAGGCAAAGCTCTTCAATGATTCTCATAAGAGACTAAGGCTACATTCACACTAACGTATGGAGGATGTATATACGGCCGACGTATATACAGCCGATACACGTCCTCCATAGACGGCAATGGGTGCACGGCGCACTATGGGAGCGGTACGGTGCTGCACACGCTCCGTACCCGGGAAAAAGATAGGACCTGTCCTATCTTTACCCGTAGTACGGCGCCGTGCGCCATAACTTCCTATGGAGAGGGGCGGGGGTGAGCTGCGCTAACCTCCTCCTCCTCTCCCCGTGCACTGCCATTGCCTGCTACGGTACGGTACGGGCGGGCAATGGCAGTGTGAATATAGCCTTAGGGCGGATTCACAGGAGCGTGCTTGGTACACGGAAACGGGACTGTGTACTGGTGGGATTTCATGGAATGAGCACAGCGTATCAGAGAGAAATATGATGTAAGGAATTCCTGCTTCTGGGTGGACAAATGATTTTGTGCAGTGCATGGACGATTTTGTTCAAGCCACGCCCCTTCCCGCAAGGCCAAGTCCCATTTCCAAAGGTCGACAAGTCGACTAGTCAAAAAAGTGGCAAAAAGAGTTCTTGAAAAATGTGGTGCAAGGCGTTTTTTCGGTGCAATACCACCAGAATTGTGTAGCAAGTGAATTAATACATTCCCCCCATTGAGTTACTCAGTAACAGTCACAAGGAAATATCATAACGCTAAAGAAACAGCTCCCAACAGCAGCAGTGGATTCAAATATATGAGCCCAAGCCTCCTCACTCACAAAATTTTAAACAGAGGTGGTCTTTCACCCATGAAACCCTCATACAGTATATCTGTTCCACCTCTCAATACACATGTACACTAGAGCCATTTTAGGACCTTTGAAGGTCCAAAGATCCTTAAACCGCAGACTAAATGAGGGTAGAAGGGACGCAACCTCCATTCCTCAACAAGCTTGACTCTAGTACCATATGTAGGAGGTGATTCCAGACTTGTAGGGGCTATAATATTCATACAGCCCGGGGGACCATGGTAGTTCCTGCATAACAAAATATATATTTGACAATAAAATTAATTTTACAATCCATACTAGAGACTGCAGATACTAAAGACAGGAGAGCACACACACAAACACACTCAGGTCCTAACTCTCTTCCCGAAAGCAGCAAACTGATTGCCCATATCCTAGCACTTAGCAAATAGAAAAAGGAAACATAATTTACCTTTCGTAAATCCTTTATTCCAGCCATGTTAACGTTTTTACGTTACCTTGTGGTGACTGTTTTCCGGATGACCTGTACACAACCAAAATGTCACAACCTAATCCCGTTAGGGTCCAAAACAGTGGTGTCCATCAGAGACCCACCCCGCCAGAGGGGTGTAACATTCAGCAGCTGGGTTCAGCTTAATGCTGAATCTATTCCTGTCCGCTGATTTTCAATGTACTGTTTATAGAAATGGTCCCTTTTAGGGATGAGCAGAACCGTTAAAGTTAGAATACTCACCTCCACTGGTAAAACCGGCATGTTAACTCGAAAAGTTAACACCTGTAATTTCTGCAACAGTTGCGGGTGTTAATGGTGGAGGGAGAGCCCAAACTCTGAACCCAATCGTCTGGCTGAATTGTGGGTTCGGGAATGCGCATCACTAGTCCCTTTCTATGGTCATATGGGTCATCTAAGGCTTTATGACCTTGATACAACTACACCCTGTGTTTCCCTTTAGTATACATCCCTGGTGACATGATGTATGTACATCATCACATGAAGGAAATCACGCTTAGCCTAAACAAGGGTTTTGCACTGACCCTTGTACTGGACAAGGGATGTGACCACTGTTCGTAGAACATTCCTGGTACACGGCTACTGTCGTCATGTTGTTCAATAACAGTGAAGTTGCTCCAATATCCTCAAATATCCTCCCATTCCTCCATCAGTCATTTTGTTGGCTCACAAGGAGCCAATGACATCCCTGGGGTCACCATTACACAAATGACAAATCAGTGGTAATGACAGAACAGAGACACGAGGAGCTCGTATATCAGTGAGATTGAGGGTTTTCAGTTCATTATAACTAACATTTATAAACAACCATGAATGTGACATTTCTCCTCTATCTAAATGAAGGTTCTGCTTCTTGCAAATTGTTTGTGAAAACTCAGGAGACGATCAAATTGTCTTACCTCAATCCACTTAACCAGTTCTCTACTTCTAGCAAAGCAACTGAGAAAGGAATATTTGTTAATGTGTGTCACAGATGTCTAAGAACTAGGCCTTCTCTAGCATATTTCCAAAGAGGGGAAGCTTCAAATAGATTTTCCAGGAACTTGAATTGATGACTTGTCCTTCGGATTTGTACAAGCCAGTCGAGTTGCGATTCTTGGCATCCCCACTATTTAGATGTTTTTCGATGCTTCTTGTTTTTAGATGCTTCTGGCACCAAAACTACACAGTGGAGGAAGTAGAGGGCTCTATCCACTGTAAAGTGGCCCTCTGGGTGTACTGCATCCCAGGTCCCATTCATCCACCGTAAAGTGGCCCTCTGGGTATACTGCATCCCAGGTCCCATTCATCCACCGTAAAGTGGCCCTTTGGGTGTATACTGCATCCCAAGTCCCATTCATCCACCGTAAAGTGGCCCTCTGGGTGTACTGCATCCCATGTCCCATTCATCCACCGTAAAGTGGCCCTCTGGGTGTACTGCATCCCAGGTCCCATTCACTTAAATAGAAGCCTCTTTAAGCCACTTATTGACGAACTATTGTGGCACGAGCCAAAACCAAGATGCTGTTTAGATACACCAGAAAATAGTTTGAATATATTGCTATATCCCTTTCAATTAGCAAAGGTCATTAAGAAGCAATGAGGATTTAACAATCGATTCATTTTCTAAAATCCATTGTCTGTAGATGGACCATGACTGTATCCTAGTTGCACAATGGTTAGACCAACCATCCTTATTGAATGAAATTCAAGATTTATCTGGTGTAGAGATTTGTCTAGTAGATGACAGCATCCTCCAACTTTTTCAGCTCTGTATGCCCTAAAAAATAATTTTGGGATGACAAAGGAACATGCTGATATTTCTTGGCGCCAATTTAAGCTCTGTGTCTGTATGTTCTTATGTGAAGAGGGTTCTTTGGATCCCTCTTATAGGATGTTGACTACCCAGCACTATAATCTGCTGGCAGCTAATTGTAGAACAGTGCATAACGCTATTTTCCAGAAAACCTTTTTGAATATGCTAATGAGGCAGTTAGTTGACCCAGGTCATGTCCTCATCATCCAGAGCCTTGCTACTCCTGCCTAAATCCCTTCCTTTTTCTTCCAGTGCTGTCCAAGACCAATCCATCTGGCGTAGAAAGTAGTATAATAGAAGTGCTCTGATAATGACGCAGCCTTGGTGCACCAACAAGCTAATTAACATACATATTAATTCGGAATAAAGTTCTTTTTTAGAATCACAGTGCATTGTATTTTACAATAGATTATAAGACTTGGAGAGACCCCCTTTAAACATTTGGGTCTCGTGGCAACTACATTGTATGCACTCTTTGTAACGACACCACTATAGGACCAAGTGTCTTCCCGTGGTATGATGCTTACGATTTTAGAAGTTGTTGAACCGCTTTTGCTCCTAACTTTAACTTTTTCTTTCACTCTCTGAACTTCCTTCTGCTTACAGAGTTAGTCTTGTTACGGTAATGTTAGATGTTCAGACACATAATCTGTCTGACTGTCCTCTCCTTACGTGTGTATCACGGTTGACTTTTTTAGCAGCTTGGACAAGATCTTTACTATCTTTAAGAAGATTCTGTGACACCTACAGTAAGTCGATGCATCCTGGAGCGAGTATGTATTAAACCATGACAAGGAAAGGCTGCACATTCCTCCATTGCTTTGTCTTGTTAAAATAAAAAAGTGGCATTTGTTTTCGACTGCCAAATGTTTAAGAAGCAATTTCAACTGAAGAGATAGGAGAAATGGAGCTAAATTGTATCAGTCAAGCCCCAGTTATATAGGAAGCTTTTGCCTATTAGATTCAATATTGTCTCATCCAAATTGTGTCTTCCTCAGACAACCCTACTCTTCCCCGTCTCTGTTGATTTGCACTTATTTTTATATTAATATTTATATGTCTTCGTATAACACTTCAATTACTGAAATTATGTTTGCAACATAAAATTTAGCTCAAAGCCAAACCATTATCTGTTATTTCACGATGAGCTGAAAAACCAACTGACTTGTTAAAATGTTTCAGAGTATTTTATGCACAATGGTCTCAGTCTGCTAGACGGAACTTAAAAAACGAGGTAAAACAGATGGTGAATGGAATTTAGATTTATTGGGTTATTTGGGGTGATACAAATGATGAGGATATAGCAACAGTTAGATCCAAAACAAATTCAGGCTCATCATTTTATTTGGAATTTAAAAAAAAAAACTCAGTTGGGGGGGGGCGGTTAAAACTGGAGCTTTGAATGTCAGTTTTAATCCCCCTACCCTGCCCAATGGAGCCCTATATGCCTGCTATACTAAGAGAGGCGTTGGCCTCTTAGTATATCCCGAAGTGATCCCGGCTAGGTCTGACCCCACAGAGGTTTCAGGTTTTACTGGTAGAGACTATAGTAAGTAATAGTAAATACAGCAAACTGGGTCATTCATGCTTTTCCCTTGTCCCCCGCTTCCCTCCCTTAAATTGGCATGCAGGGTGGAATTCCAACAAAAGGTGGTTTGTGGCCTTGTCTACCAGAAAACTGGTGGAAAAGCATAGAAAGTTCCCACTGATGTTTTAGGGGACTTACCTTTGTGTATGTCCTGTTGGGAAATAAAGACATTCCTCTATATCAGTGATGGTGAAACGTTTAGTTGCCAAATGCCAAAACTACAGCTAAAAATCTGCTTATTTATAACAAAGTGTTGACACAGTAGTTAATTCAGGAATTTATTTCTCGGATTATCATTGTTGCTTCAATTCAGAGTCCCCTTGAAAAGTAGGGCAGGAACTCCAATCATCCAGCCCTTTGTCCACACCTCCTTGCTCCTCCCACTTTCCCAGGAAGCCCAGGAACTCCCTGCATTCCCAGGATTCAGAGATGGCTGTGATTGCCACTTCTGGCCATAGGTTTGCCACCAATGCTCTATATTCATGTATGTTTGAGCTTAAAAGCTGCAGGATATATCATCTCCAGGCCTGCCTGACTCAAACCATCTATTCACCCTCTTCTCTTGGAACTACAATTCAATATATGATCACAACAATCTAGTGAAATCCTCAACATCCAGTCCCATCACATCCTCAATGTGGCCATGTATAGAGAGATAAAGCATAAAAATCTCCATCAGATGATCATGTTGTTTCTACCTCTGGTCATTTCATATAGTTTATCTTGGGATATAATTCCAACATCAGTAGTAAGGAAGGGAGTATCATTTACATTCCTTGTGAAAGGGTATAATGTATCATAAATCTAAATAAGTAAAAGAATAATACCCCCTTGTCAATAACAGATGATCAACCAGGGGTGAGGGGACCACGTTTTTTAAGAAATTAACTGCTTAGTAGGATCTTCATTATAAAACAGTGCTTCCCCATTGTTAATCAATTTTCAAAGTTTTTCTTTAAGTTTTTGTAAATTTAGTCTGTATAGCTTATAACCATGGGATTAAATCGAGTATATTGTACTCCATAGCAAACTTTTATTGCCTGCCAATGTGTCGTCAGACCTACTAGCTTCTGATGCACATAGCAGTGGCTAAGGTTCAATGGTGGAGCAGGGAGCCAGGGTCTATGTGTAGACATCCACTGGGTGGCCTATCAGGGACCCTTCCTGCTTAGGCCTAGTAGCAGTAGTTAGGCTAGAGCTTTTAACCCATGTCCATTACATTAACTCAATTTTTTTCTGAACAATGTTAAAACATTTGAGGACATACACCACTTGGATATACATTTCTAATCAACCCTTTTTATTTCCATTGCTGATCAAGTATTGATACATCATGGGTAACGTGTACATTCTTCAAATGTGTGGCTAGAATACGGACACACAATTTGACATGGCTGAAGGCATCTGAAATGGCTTTTGCTGCATTTACCAAGGCTTTTAGACAGTCTTTGACATCTAGTACTACTTTTAAGTTGAGGAATCAACATTTTGCTCAGTAGACTAGATCAACTAATAGATGGTGCAAAGTCCGACTTGACAGTCTCACCCCGCACTAGTCTTATGTGCTGCATTTTGATCCTCCATTTTCTATAAGTATATTCCTATAAATGAAAGTAAACATAAACATTAATTCTAGTTTCTTGGCAAACACATCTCCATAATTAATACATGGAAGGACTCTCTTAGACAATCCTCCAACATCAATGTCTGATCAAGATATTTGTGATAAACAAAAGCTTGTAAAAAGCTTAACATCATAATTTTCCCCTTCATAAGAGAACAATTGTATTGTTATGGAAATAGACTACAGAACTATAGAAAACAGAACAGAAAATACAAATTGTTTTGTTTCTAATTCACATTAGTTGTGCAGTTGTTAGACTAATTTCCCCACAGCAGAATAATGACAGATCGAAAGATTGACTATCTTTTGTGTAAAGAAGAATGGCTTAATAATGAAGGCAGTTCCTGTAGAAATGCAAATTGTTCCAATGAATATACAGTATAGAACAATGTACCTCACCTTTTGAACCCTTTCTTACATGGGAACCCCCCAACAGTAGTCGTTTAAGGCTACTTTCAATGTGCTCACTATTGACAAATTTTAGTTTAGGTTCGGTGTTCGGGCTCACCCCTGCTGGTAACATCTGTAATAAGTGCTGCCACCGATTGCCGGTGTTACCTCTGGCGGTATTTCAACACATTTGATGCCACCATTGAAATGCTACTGGTGACTTTGCATCGGTCATGGGTGTTCAAGAAGTTTTTTTTCAAGTTCGGCTAAACCTGACGAACCACATTGGCTCCGCTCATTCCTATTTATAAACCCTACAGTATGACTCTACTGCTAACTGGGCCCAATAGGCAAAAAAGAGCAATTCATATGAGAAAGTTGGACGTGGAGACTTCTGTTGGCTACACACATTTATCTTTTGGGTAGATCTAGGCCTTGAAACACCACAATGCTAAACATGCTTATTTTTCTGATGGCTATCTCTCCCAGCTTCCATTAACATGCATATGTTGTCAAAAGGGAAAGGATATAAAAAATCTTTCTTGAGAACAAAACAATTGGTCTTATTATCAGAGGAAAACCAGTTGTCAACTGTTGGGCTAAAGCTATGTAAGGCTCGGGAGACACGAAGTGGACCTTACATTGTGGATCCTGCTATAGGGTCCCAGTAGGAGTTGAGTCAGGGCCAAGAAAGTGGCTTCGGAGGAGGCAGTTTGATCTCTTTGACTTTAGCAATTTAAGCATCATAAAATCCTAAACTTTAACCTGTGCACTGAGATTTATCATGAAAACTGTGGGACATATCTCCTCCCCTCAGGAGATCATTAATCTTGTAATCTCAGAAGTTAATAATATAGGTCAGTATGTAAATGAGGATATAGAGAAATAGCTGTTACAGAGTTTTACTTTTACTTAGTTCACACTAAATACAGAGAAGACATCATTTTATATAACTGGAGCACAATCACTAGACCATATTCATACAATATTATACAGGCGTCTACCGTAGATAGAGCTGAGCCGCTGTATCTAAGCTGCCATTATATAGGCATCCACCTTACACAGAGCTGAGCTGCTGTATCTACAGTATCTATGTGCTAGGTTCGCTGCATTACTGATCTTCGACTAAAATATACATAAATGAATTGGGGTTGAGGTATAAAAACATACTTTGGGTCTCTGTCCCTAATTTTGTTTAGGATACTGACAATGAATCTGGATGTTAGTTATGATAAGCCATGTGAACTATTAAAAGGTATTGGACATGAACTAAACCTTTAACTTTGAGCCCCTATGCCTTACATGCCTGGATCTAGCCTTACAAAATTAGCCAAAATACCTCTGTAGTATACGTAGCATGTGATTGACAATGGGCTTTGGCCGAAGGTTCCAGTAAATAAAGGAAATCTACCATTTGGTTTTATGCATTGTGAAGCAAACATACCTTGAGAATGCTGTAGCTACATTAATGCAGAAACATATCTTGATTAATCCCTGATCCATGTGATTCTGCTCAAAAAACAATTATAAAACTCAGGACCTTGGGAAATCTGCATTGCATGCTAGGTGCCCATCATACACACATTGCATGGAGCTTCCTGAATTGTCCAGACAGGACAAATCAACCTAAGCTGAATGACTCAGCACAGCACCATCACAGCAGTTGGGGGATGGTGCAGCGATTGATTACTTCTGCCTGTCAGGGACAATACAGTGATTACAGCGTTCTCTGGAGCAGTGCATAATTAGGGTAAGAGGAGAAGTGCCGAGCCAGCCACAGGAGCGACAGAGCCTCATTATCATATTGTTATAATTGTTTATTCAGCAAACCCACTTGGATCAGGGATTAAACAAGATATGTTTCTGCATCAATGTAGCTACAGCATTCGTAAGGTATGTTTGGTTCATAATGCATAACAGCAAATGGTAAATTTCCTTTAAAGTTAGTCATGCATTTTCCATATTCAAGTAAGCACGTGTTTGATAGTCTTCTTCTGAGGCAGAGATGCTAAGTAGAAGAGAACAGCTGACGCTCAGGCATGGTAGTAAGATGAAAGAGCAATATATTTGCTGTGTTGGCAGTTCATAAATTTATTATTGGTTGTAGTAGCTTTGCCTCCTTTTACTCCTCGAATTATCACCAATTAACTTTATAACTCTAGGAGTAAATACCACAAGTTCAATAAGCCAATAAATCATGAGCTGCTGAATACATTAGCACAACACAGACATCATACAGGAGCTGATTGATAACCGTGAAAACTACACCAGGCAGGAGAGCTGCCCGTACATGGTGACAATAAATGGGAACATCTTCAGAAACCAAGTCTCTGATCAGATGTCGCCTGCGAAAGCAGCAAATTACAGTTACAACTAACAAATGCACATTTTCAATTTATTTCTCTGTAATAAAAAATGTCCCAAAAATACATGATGTTTCAAGCTGCTGCAACATTAGAATTATTAAAAAAAATATATATTGCAAAGGATAAACACTGCAAATCTTCTGGGTGAATAGAAATGATGACGCCAAGATGACTGTAGTCTCCTATTGTCATTGCCAGAAGAACATGTTGTTTTGTCTTGGGGCTACAGAGTTTTTGCTCTTGAGTATGTACTACAGTTCTCTACATCAATGTGACAAGGTTTTTTTTAGCACCTAGGGCTAGTCATGAACATTGGCTGCTGAGGTCACAGAAGGTCTAAGGTAAATTATAGATAACGTAGACCTTTGTGGAATTCAGCATGGGAACTCTCAGAAGTTTCTGGTAACTAGTCTCCTATTCTATAAATCTTGCATAAAAAGCTAGATAGATAGTCCTAGTAGCCAACACACAAAAAAATGTATACCAAGAGCCAAAGAGAGTGTGTATAAGCAAAAAGTACAAAAACACTTTATTTTATCATAAGCAAAATCAATAGATCACACAAAAAAAAAGATCAAAAACACGAAAAATTACATCAGTACATAGAAAATGACCGGTGAATGACCATGATAAGTCTGTACAACAAACCTCTCACAAAAAATCCATATTTATAGGAATGGAATTTCCTGTAAAAACAAATACCAGCGATTAAATAAAGAATTCAGCCATGTCCTATTAACACCTCAATAAACACAACATTATCTTGTCCTAACCAAAGGTTATGATAGTAGTAAAAGGGAAACAAAGACACAGCCTACAGAATAGAAAATAGCCTGGCACAAAATAGATCCAATGTAGGAAATATCCAGTGGTATAATGCAAGAAGGAAATATAGCGATGTGATGGTACAGGTACCCCATGCGTTCCATCGCTGATACGCCTTCGTTAGGGGTCCTTCGCGAAAACTATAGGGAAACATATGATAGATATAAACAATGGGGCTTATTTATCATACGCCGATGCACGCAGCCGATGCCTGGAATAGAAATAAATGCAGCTGGTAAAAAGTCGCAGGCTGCAGCGGCTCCGCCTGACCAGACACGTTCCCCCTTCACGCCCTACTTGTGTGAAGGTGGTGGATTGGACTAAAAAAATGTCAAGTACTAGCAATAAGTTAGCATTTGCGATTATTTCAGGGCTTCTATGCCACTGTCGTGGGGCAGAGGCCCTGATAACTATGTCCCGATGGTTTTACATGTTAGAAGTACAATTGCCTATGTCTTCCAGCTTACATGTAAACTTTTGGGAGATATCTATTAGAAATATAAGAGTGGCTATCTCTTCCAACTTACCTGGAAACTATGGGGGATACATGAGGTATAATGGGGATATCTATTTTCCAAATTACCCAAAAACTATGGGGAGATACATGTAAGAAGTATAGTGGGGGCCATACAGAGTATATACTGTAAGGGTAAGGGTAGCAGAACCCCAAAACTATCCCGTGACAACTTAGAATATCATCAATTCTCACTAAAAGTGCCAAGATTTGGCTAACATTGGTCTATTGTTAAAGAACATCTACCATCAGTTTACAGGTAGATGTGTTTTTATAAGACGTTGATGTTCCTCAGGACTTCTTTTATTATAACTCTATATGCCACAATATAGCATTATAAAAGTTCTTCTAATTACTCTGGGGCACTTAGGCTACATCACCCGAGTGCCTCAGGGAACCTCATATTTTAATTTATGCATTCTCCCTTTAGTACTAGCAGTCCCGCCCCCCAAGCATGATTGGGAGGGTTCCACTAGTGCTACGGGGGGAGTGCATAAATTAGAATTTTTGGCTCCCTGAGGTGCTCGAATGACGTAGCCTGAGCTCCCAGGGTTATTAGCATAACTTTTATAACTCTATATTTCCACAATCATGGTATACAGAGCTATAATAGAAGACGTCCTGGGGAACATCAACTTCTTCTTAGGACACATCTACCATCAGTAAACTGATGGTAGATGTCCTTTAAGCAAAAGTTGAGTTGCGTTTTTCTTCGTGGCATTCATGGTCAGGTAGCAGAAGGCACATGTGTACAAGTTTTGTTATATCAGCTTTGTTATATCATAATTTTTGCCAAAAACAAGTGTTTCAACAAAAATGAATGTAGAGAATTACACAGAACATTCACCCTATATAATTAGAAAAGTTGCTATAAGACTATACTTTTGGATACACGTAGCCTCAATGTCAGCAACAAGAAAATGTGACATCCTTGACAATAATGGCTATTTACTATAAAAAGTCTATCTTCAAACCTCTTGACCCATCGAGAATGTAATTAACCTCCTCCAACTGCTCAAAATCCAGACTTCAAGGGGAAAGAAAGCAATGTGTCTTCTTCATCTCCACAGAGATTGCCTGTAACAGCAGCTTCATCTCTTAATCCATATGGAAGCCAGGAGCCCCTCCCCAGTAGGTTCAGAGTAGTAGGAGATCTCAAAAATTGTAAATGTAGTGACTCATTCATTACTGAAAAGACAACTTAAAAATGAATGGGTGGAAAGCGGGAAATTTTTGGTATTGCAAGGCAGATGAGCTTTTCAAACAACTGAGTTGTCCCCATAGCTACAAGTCCTAATCCTACTGCTCCTCCTATACAAAAGATTTACATTAGTCTTGTGAATTTATAATACTGGATGTGAACGATGAAAAGCTTTATTCTACAGATTACGGTGCTATATTTAGAATATTCATATAATGCTATTTGCTTGCTCCATTTATGATCTTCCTAATGTAAGTTTTATTACCCACAAAGCAGTTCATCATGACATTGAACATATGCAGCTCTTTACATTCATAATATGACAATGTATCTAGGTTATCATTGAATATAAGTAACATTACTTAAAGGGCTATTCTCATCTGGGCATTGATGTTTAATTCTGGCATATATATACTTTGGAAGTATGCCAGCTGAATGTTCAGGTCACAGTCTCCCCCCAATATATTATTTGATTGGACACCCATAGCTCACTCCAGAGGATAGTCTAGGGAAAGAATCTAGAGCTTGGATTATAAGAGTCTTCAAATGTGTTAAATTGCTCCCATTTTTAAAACAAAATATTAATTAAAAATAGGCTTAAAAAAAAGAGAGATAAGGACATGAAAAAGTGTCTGACACTTCTTGCCAGATACGTTACATCTCTGATATGGTGTGAGCCAGTGTGATCCCATTTCTTGCTAATATTTCCCTTTTTATTAGGTCTTATTCATTTTCTATAAGCAGTTTCGGACTGGCCCACCAGAGAACCGGAGGATCATTTGGTGGGCTCAAGCTCTAACAAAATACTAGAACACAGAAAATTCTTAAATACACAACTAGAGATGAGTGGATCGAAACGTTCTGTTTGGTTTCGGGGTTCTGGTGCGTCCTGTCTGACCAGGGTATATTGCTGGATTGGTGGCCAAACAGACAATCTGGCAAGTTGACTGTAGTAAATTAGCCATAGCTATTATTAGGCAGTGGTGTCCCCCTGGCCAATACCAGGTATAGCAAGTTGGCTAGGAATGTCAATATGCCAGATTCACTATTTGGCCTCCAATGTCTGGATCACACAAGTCCGGTCATCTTTAGACACAACCCAAATTGAAGGACGCTATAGTCTATTTACAAAGGGTTGACGAAGGGTAGGTTTCTAGAATAATTTGAGCACGTTGACCCAGGTAACCCAAGTCAGACACTAACTATAAGGTAGATGGTGCACATCTTGAGTGGCAACTACTATTAAAAAGTTGGGAGGGCTCCTAATTTTGACTGAGACTCTAAAAAAGTGTTCCTCATGTATATGCTTTAAGTCAAACATGACGGACTCCAAAGGGTGCCCAAGAGGGCGAATAAGATATCATTTACATATCTGGAGCCCGGTATTGTAAGTGATAGAGTCTGTGTTCAGATTTTTTTATCCTTACATCTTATAAAAGCAGTGAAATAACCAGTTCTTAACCCTTTTTTTTTACAATAAATATGACAACATTGACCAAGCTGTTTATTGCGCCGTAGGGAAGACATAATAATGTATTTCCTCTACTCTACACTGTCGCAGCCTTTTCTTATCTATACATTTCTAAAGCTGTCTAAACTTTGACTCCATTCAGATTCAGTGCATCATGCCGCTATGTGCAGGTAATATCTTCTCCCTAGCACTGAGCTGAATGCTATTCTTACTACCTGGCAATTGTGCATGTTTATTTCCCTGCTGAGCCTAAGGTATGATTCACTCAGCCCAGTGGTACGCCACTCTCCGCAGCAGAGGTAACAGCGGTGCCCCTATCATAACGTGTAATCACAGTGAGTCAGTTCCTCAGACTGGCCACAACAGAATTATGCAAAACTTGGAAAACACTTAGCCCTGGAGATCAGTATGGAAAAATATAATAAGCCAGCAAAACAATATACATTCATTATATTTCATATTGTCCTGCTGTTCACAGCTGCAGGGCACACAGACGAGTGCTGAAATGTTGTGTATAATGGCGGTGCACTTGGCAACACATTTGAATCCAATGTTGTTTTCTCCGTTTTTTTCTTTCTGACGGTCAATTTAGATCATTCCAGCGCTGGCATTGCAATACTCTCCCAGTATTATTCTGCATAGCACAATGTGTAGGCAGGGGTACTCAGTATACATGGAGAAGTTTATGGGACACAGCTGTATTAACAAAGAGACAATGGCGTCATCTCCCTGCAGCAAGTCTCATTTGATGCATTTTATTTTGTGTCTGCTCACGTGGAACTGTTATTGTTTGCTATTATTTTCTCCTTTATACTTTTATGATTTTTTAGGCAAATTGTAAACATTAATCAAACAATTAGTGACATTTTACAATATTGTATCATCGAGGACAGACATGGATGGAATATTAAGGTTTGACTAAATATACAAATAATTCTTAAAAAAGTAAACTAGTAACTGTGAATGGAGCCAATGGTGATCTGTTACCCCATATGTTAAATGCCATTGCTAAAGGGGACAATTTATGTTTAATGCATCCCATGCAGTGGCTTGGTGCCCCAGCCATTGGAATGGCTTACAGACAATTTTCTAAACTGTAACTAGGGAGAAACAGAATGCCAACTTGCTGTAAAGGAAATCTACCACCAGAATCAAGGATTGTAAACCAAGTACACTGACATACTGGTTTGTGCCCAATCTGGAAGGATTTGCTCTTCCTTTAACTTCTTCAGCCCCTGTATTTACAAAAAAAGATTTGAAAATTTAGCATATGGAACTGAGGGGCTCTGGGCTCAATACCCTAATGCTCATTTGCATAATTTCAAAAACTGTTTTTTTTCAAAACAAGGCCATAACTAGCTAAAAGAAAAGTGGATCCTGCCAGAGGGGACACACAGCAGCATGTAAATCCTCGTGGATTAAAATACCTGATTCTGGTGGTAGTGTCAAGTTCACGCAACCTCAGATTCTCTAATAACTCATAAAAGTCAGAGGTGAGCTCATTAGAAGAAATCAGACCAAGGCAATCGTATGGTATAATATCTCAACCTCTGCAAACTGATGCCATGAAGGCTAGGCAGATGTGAGCTGCTTTATTTGTGTCACAAAGTATTATACAGAAACCTTCAGTGGGGCTGGGCTTGGTTACTTAGGGATTAAGAAGTAATGTCCATAGTCCATTGGTTGGTAAATTATTACATGGGCATTGTAGACATTGTAAACATTGATGTGCAGAGATGTAAACAGCGGCTGTTGGGGGTTTTGCATTCTTCAGCCAAATAAGTGAACTTTGATCAGCTTCAGCCATAGTCAAACATCTTCTTAGTTTCAACACTCAGCAAGTATATGAAAAATAAAAACATTTTCATTAAACATAAAACAATACTTCACAGTAGATCTACTTCAAACTGTATCAGTGCCCATAGGATGCTAAAATAATATAAAGTTATGACAGAACAGGGAGCAATACATTTCCCAGTTGGAGCAAAGCTGTGCATTAGAGGATCCCCGACACATACTATAACTTGGCTTGGGGCCACAGAAATTGCTCCTGTTCATGTGCAACATCCGACCACCGTGCCTGACCTAAAGGCTTGGGGGAAGCTAGATTCCCCAGGTACCTAAGTGGTTGGCTTTAGCAAAGCCTAGCGCTGGACTGGTCACGGTCGCTTGGCCTAGGTGTAACAGGCCTCATTGACACCAGGCAGGTCCAGCAAGCGTATTGCAAGATGAGAGAGATACTGCAAAAAGGTGGAAGTAGTTCTCCCTAGGGCACTCCCACTCTATGCGTGTAAAAGGGATCCCCAGGTAGATGGTACACTAAAACATCAAATTACTGTTCCTTTATTCCAGAATTTCAACACAGCAAAGATAAAAGGCTGAAGTAGAGGTCCTATCTGCCAAGGTATAGGTGCATAGGTGCAGAGCTGCAGCAGGTCTGATGGGGCTGGATTACCCTCAGGTGTGACAGCAGCAGCAAGTCTACAGGCCGTATGTCCTCTCACATGGAGTTCTCAGAAGAATTTCAACAATCTTTGTAAACCTTTAGCCATAGTGAGAATTAAAAAACTTCTTTGTGGGCAGAGCTTAGAGGCATCCACCAATAAAAAAACTTCAAGGCAGATCAGGACTGACATTAATTCGACTCCCATCTACCCATCCATCACCATAGGCATGGCTGGCCCCAGCACTAGGCATACCGGGGCAAGTGCCAGGGCCCAGAGCTGCTGGGGGCCCCACATAAGGCTGTACATAAGAAATCCATGGGATTCAAGGGATATTTTAGGAAACAGGATGATTTAGTTTCTCAATTTTTAATTCTGTCATGCTCGTCTGCTGCAAAGGGGCACATTGATACTCTGTTACTCAGGGGACTACTGAAACCTGGAACTAACCCTGTTTATCGATACCCCACTATCCACTCCCTCTAATGACTGAGAATTTATGGATAAACTCTTAAGCTTTCTGTAATTACCTGCATCTTAATTTTCCATTATTATTCAATATGTGGTGCGAGGCGAGAGTATAATAATGTGTAGAGGAAACACACTGCTAATATATTTCTTACCTTGGATGGATTGTAAAAGCCATAAAAGTTTTTTTTTTTCTCACTCTTTCCTTCCATGAGGAATTAATTAAAAGTGTTTAAGATAATATTTTATTTTGATACATAGGTGGAGTCCATGCATTACTTCACAACCATAAAATTTACCTGTCGAGTTACCATAGTCCAAGGTTCTGTATTCGGGCTAAGAAAAAGTAGATTAAGTGGCAGATTTCCCAAGGCAGGGTGATCCAGAACTTGTATCTTGTAATCCACTGTATGGCCTCCTTTGTTGAAGTTTTGTAATTAACTGTAGAGGCTACTGGGGGCGTCCTCTCAGCTTCTGGGAGCTGCAGTATCTTTGGCTATTACACAATCTCCTTAGATTTGCAATGATGCCCCCTTGGACGTTTGCAATATGTCCTATGGTGATATAATCGGCCTACTAGTATGTGCAGTAGATCTCAAACTGCAGGGAAATGAGACATACTGCGCATGTGCAAGCTCAGGGGGTCATGTAATAACCAAAGAAACCAGAGGTCCCAGAGACTAAGTTGATGTCCCCAGTAGCCCCAGAAGTTCATTTTCATGTTATAATACACACGTTCTGGATCACGGCCACCATAATAGTCATGTGCATGCGGCCTAAGGAGAATTTCTCAATCAAAAGAGGGAAATTGGGACACATCCAACAGGATAAAAACACTTTATTCTTCATTCTTTAAAAGGCATACATCTGTGTGTAAGTAGGCTTGTCTATATACCATGACTTCCCTCTTTTCTGAAACTCCTACCTATATGATCTTTTCTCTGTTTTTGTTCTCAATCAAAAGTCAAAACTTTAAACAACCCCCCCCCATACACACACACAATATCCAAAAACAATATATTAATATATATTAATAATATAAGTTTGCTCAACAGGATCTAAATATGATTATTCTGATGCATACTGTAGTAAGGGATACCAAGAGGCAGTGGTGACATTGCCACTTTTCTATGGGTGCTGCATTTAGGTTGAACACGCCCCCTCTTATATCAGAGGAGGCCTAGTGGTACAATATGTGTAGTTACACTATATCCCGCCATCTTTCCTTCTGCCCATTGGATTTTTGGTTCATGGAATTTTATCCGGATTGGAAACTTGTATGAGGATTTCCTAAATTCTGCTATCTTTGGTAGGACAACATTTTTAGGATGTGACATGTTCAGTCTCGTACTGTCCTTATCAGAGTGTGTTGGGAAACAACCCCTTGACAAAACAAATAGTACCACTTACTCGTCTATTCATATTTTCTTTATAAAATAAATATAATTTTATTCCACTTGCAAGTATTTATTAAACTAGACTTAACTAAACTAGAAGTGTCAGGTCTACTGCAGCCTGGGAAAGCCAAAGTCTGGTGGTGAATCCATTCTTTTTGAAAGTTTTTCTATGACTTCATTTTGGTGGACAGCATATCACACGTATATGTATTCTGCCAAAATATCCATCATAGCTGCTTCAAAGATAACACATTGGTGGTTCTTGACATCTAAAAACATTGTTCAGCATCTATGGAGGGTCAAGTGCCACTTAACTTGACTAAAGTCTGAACAAAATAGTTGTTCTCAAAACATCGACTACAATTCACCAACTTCCAAGATGTGCATTAAGTCCATCTTATTTCATGTATAATCATCCGCTGCTTCAGGATTTGGATTTGTACCACATCTTTACATAAAGAAACTGGGGGCTGATGAAGGTTTTAAATATGGAAATGAGACATTAATGGTTTCATGGCAGAAAACATTGAGTATGTGCATGAATAAGAAGCAACAGATGTGTATCCTCATTGTATTCTTATTCTTCCATTCTGAAATGATGAGGAGTAGAAATCATTGATGTCAAATCTCTCTTCCCCAACCTACATCTTAAGCTATCACCGGGACCTAACCATCCTTATATTGTATTGCTTCACAGATCTTTCTATTGCTTGGAATAGGAAAGTATTTTTTCTCTGTGTCTTAGGCTTGAGTGATTTAGACAGAGCTCAACGATTTCATTAGTCAACTAGCTGCATGATTGTGTCTTCTGTACAGAGAGCAGTGGATCATTAAAAAGTATATGTAATTACGAGAGCCATCAAGCATCTCAATGACTATTATTCCCCTTGACTTTTTCTAGATTGTTTCTCGTCTACTTTCTACCAGTTAGGTAACAGTAATAGAAGCCACTGTGGTGATAAATCAATTATTTGCACGTCTTCCCATTCGTGATGGTGGGACATGAACTCTTGGAGAGTGCCAAGGAGTCCTGAGCTTGTTCCTGAATCAGGATTAATCACCTGTTCATCACCTTGTTTCTTTTGTTATATTATATGAAGCTTTTTTTCCCTTGTGTTAAAGTCAATCTCAAAGATTACTTTGCCAGCTCCTCCTAAAACTGGGTACAATACATATTTATGGAAATACTTTAACAAAATTCATAAACTTCACCTGTTATAGACACTCTTGGGTGGACATACTATGTGTGCGTGAAACTTTTATTCACTCCTCTGGGTAATAAATCTTGGGCAAAGAAGGTTTTTATCAAGACAGGAAAAAGTGCAAGCCCTGCACTTACATAACCTTTGTCCCTGCCCACTTATTGTCCCAGAGTTAAATCACGTGTATCAACTGGGTGACAGTCTCTACCCAAGGTTCATGAACAGAGCAAGACAAACAAAAGAGACAGACATATAATGAGGTCTGGCAAATCAAGTCAGAACCAAAATAGCGGTGAGGTACAATATTGTAAGGCAACGGAATGATCAAGGGTACAAGCAAAGGGTCAGAAAACACAACAAAAGCACAGTACAGTATTCAGTTAACCAAAGCCAGAACTATGCCGTTTCTGGACACCGCCCCAGAATCTGACCTCACATTGGTCTTATTTTGAAATTATTTAATTGAAATTGAATTCCTTAACCAAATTCAAGCTAAAGAACTCATTTGTGGCATTGAGAATTTTTCATATGATGAAGACAGGGCAGACCTATATGGTAATTTTATTCGCAGACACAAGCGCAGATGATGAACAATAAAGGGTTATGTAGGACAAGGTTCAACGTTACATGAAATCGGCTTGGGTCTTACAAATGCCTGATCATGTATAATTTGATCATTGCGCCAGGTATAAGCTATCATAAGATATTGACGTGTGTGTTTCTTATCTGGCGGTAAAATCAGCTGTGGGATAGAGAAAGTAGAGAGCGATCGGATGTCTTTAGAATCATTATCAACCACAAAGCACATACGGGATCACTTTGAGAAACATGTCAACCTTACAGATTAATGGATAGATACTGAACTGTAGGAAGGTAGATACAACGGAAAAGCATTCAGCTTTATCATCTACATTCCAAAATTTCTGCAATTACCCGTAGTCATGTTTGCCAATATATATTAGTTGAGTTATCTGGTGATAAGGCACAGACATAAGAGTATTTGATTTTGCTTCTGTGTTTTAGCGAGCCAAGGTTTCATGGAGAACCCTATCCCCTCACCTCCTCCCTCTTTCCCCTAAGACAGGAAAGATTAAGTTAAGCGGGGATTCCTTTCCAAAATGTTGCAGCTGTCACCAGTTCGATCCTCAGCTCTGGCCGTCGTCCCCGCCTCAATGCTCGCTTTCCTTCAGCACTCCCGGCATATGTGGGTTGTTCACTTCTGAGTCCAGCTGGCAATGCCAGTGATTATTTTTTAAAATATTAATAAGAGTAGCGCAGAAATATATTTCTTGTTTACAAAATGTACTGGTAGAGGAAGAGGGTGCAGTACATGCCCAGCATGACATACACCATCATTAGATGTAGGGGAATTTGGTTTTTCGTATAAATGTGTTCTTAGGTTTTCTATGGTTCATTAATTTGGACCTCATGGAAGAGAAAAAGAATTAAAAACAAATTAAATCAGTCTAGATCTGTAAAACTTTTAGATGGATTAATCCCCCAAAACCTCAAAGCCTATTCAATGTTAATACAACATATGTCCATTTTCAACTGCGTCTGTTTTGTTGCCATTACTATGCATCTATTATACTGTATCATCAATCTACTATGTTTCAAAAAGTACTAATAGGAACTTGATCTTGTAATAAATGACTGGTTCTAAAAGTCAGTGTCCAGCTGGAACTTCCGAGCGAAGCGCTTGGCAATTTCTGTTAGCTCCATAGGGATGAATGGAGCAGAATGGTCATCAGCGGCCGTCTGCTCTGAGGGAACAACAAGGGGTCCGATGGAGGTATGTGGGACCCCATCGAACCCCTTGTTTTTGTGATCTATAAGGGTCTCAGCACTGAGACCCCCATTGATCAGCTAGTTAGGCCCTATCCTGTGGTTAGGGACAACCTTTTTTTCCTGGGAAAACTCCTTTAAGAACCCACACTTTATTGTATCTTTGATTTGAAAGTAGGATTTTTTCACTTCTACTCTTCTAACATAAAATTCTATGAAGAGGAGATTGTGAGTAGGTAACTGCTGGAAGAGATGCAGAGGGACTGCCATTTCTAAGTTCTCATGTGACCAGCACTTTTTTTTTTTTATAATTTGCTTTATTGGTAGCAGGAAGACAGTCAGAAGCTAGAAACACAGTCCTCGTCACATCAACAAGATACATGAAGAAAAAATAAAAGTGTAACAATGGGTAATACAGTATATGTATCAGGAATGACAACACATATCATTCATAATCAATTTAGATACTATGCATAAGCATCAGGATTCCAACCTCTACCACCCTCCAGCCAATTTTATATTTTAGGAAATAGAGAACCCTATGACCCCTCAGGGTCTCCACTAATGCTCCCCCCCCCCCCCAGGAAACATAGAAAATAGAAATGGAACAAAGAACAGGATGTGAAAGGCTAGAAATAGAATAGAAATAGTAACGGGGGGGCTAGCTGAAGGGGGAAAAAAAGGAGGGGGGAAGGGAGGGATTTAGGGTACAACAAGGGGAAAAGTACAGGGGGGGGCATCCAGACCAGGAGGGGGAGGGGATAACCAGAAGAGACAGGAGGAAAGGCCATCCCATCATCTCAGAGATTGTCTATTCAGCAGATTGCTGGAAGAGGAGCGACCATCACTTTTGATTTTTTGTCTAACAAGAAATGACTTACTAGCATCTTCCTTACCCCTGACTTCTCCATAGACTGCTATAGGAGAGGCAGAATACGACACGGCTGGTGGCATTATAGATTGAGATTATGATTGAGTGAGTCCATTAAAGATAGATCCAGTGTTTGTGATTCCTCTATACAATGCCCAATAGACGTGCAAATGATGCAAATGTATAACTTTTTTTCTTCCTAAATAAGAGCTAGTTTTCCAGAGCGTTGTCTGGTCCATTAGACTCCCTACATAAAATATAAGTTTCTACAGGCAGAAGAAATATTTCCCCTTAGCGAAACATAAAAGCTATTTTGCCAAGTCAACTAGCAGCCTGCTCTGCACTGATAAAGAGAAACTCCCAACCTGCTTCCTGCAAATTCATGGCGTCTTTGAATGGAGACAATTCTGGGTTGGCTAGTGACATGTTACCAGGACCTTAGAAGGATCACATATTGTTTCATAGGTTTTTTATCTAATCCAAACTCCATACATGAAAAAACTCTATACATGAACATCATGAAAGCAGCCATTTTTCTGTCCTGAAGGACACAGTGCAGCAGAGACACAGAGACACTTCATAAATACACATGCAAGCAGTTTGCACGTACAAAGTCAGACAGAAAACTGGCGCAAACATTTTAATAAATGTGTGTGTTTGTGTGGGGGGGGGGGGGCTGGTCTTCTCAGATGGCTAATATACATTGGGGCAAATTCACTAAGGGATGTGCGCCCGTTTTGTGCACAGGTATGTAAAAAGTGTCCGTGCTATATATGTTATATGTGCAGCACTCAACCTTTTTGTGGCGCGGCTGCAGTATTCATCATGTGACACAAATTTCTTCACTAAAGGGGTGTTCAGGTGCTCAGTCGGACCGTGAATCAGATCTAACATGGAAAGTGTGTTGCACGCCCCATGTTAAAGGTGCACAAAAAAAAAGTGGCAGGTGGCGCAAGATTCATGCAGAACGTGCGCCAGAAATTCTGAATCTGGAGCCCCCTCCACTATACACAGGTAAGCTGCACATAGTACACACTGCAATGTGTCCAATTGTATATGGTAGAAATTAAAAGCAATTAAAGCCTGGTCTGTATAAGGTGGTGGTCTTCTGATGTTTTCCTGTACCTAAACGGGTCAGTCTAGCTTCATCGTATGAATTGTTATTATCATGACATGTTATACAATTATTTGCTAAAAATGAAAAAAAAAAAGCCCTATTTGGTGTTGCAGTATAAGGGTACATTCACATGGCGTTCTTCACGCGGCGGCTGTGGTGGCATGGTCTATCTTTTCCCGGTGTGCGGCGTGGAACGGTGCTGCTGTGCCGCCATTGCCTTCTGTGGGGATGTATGTGCGGCACATATACATCCCCACAGACGGCCGTCTGAATGAGCCCTAAGGATGCTATACTGTGTGCAGGTCACATATAGACTTTACCAGAAGTAAGTTTGGTTTCATTATTAAACAGTGCTCTAGACCCATGACGGTGCACTGATGACTGAATTCACCTCGTCCTCCCCGCCTGTTGGTTGTTTTCTCAGCTTTCCCTCATGCGTGAGTGTTTCAGTCTATTATCTGAAGCGATGTCATCCATAAAGCATCACGCCTGTCAGACTCTTAACTTTCCCGTCGGAGAGGACGTGAATCTTGCTTGGGTATAATAGGACTTTTCAGACGCATGAAGCCTGCTGCTGCTGCTGCGGTTGCGCTCTTCTGCTGACACTGCAGCCATACCAAAGGCTGACGTCTCATAAATCTTTACCGATTGACTGTGCAAACAGCTATATCCTGGCAGGAAACTCACAGAAGACTGAATATCCATAAATGGGCCTTATTCTCACATGAGCGAAAGACACAATCAAATTTGGGAGGCTTGATAAGCAGGAGTGAGACATGTCCGAACACGCTGCATGAATGTGATAACTTTATTTCCCCTCTTTTGGATAATAGAATAACCAGATACCGACCACCTGTCGATGGAGTTTTTTCTCTGTCACAAATTGCAAGGGGAATTGATTTTTCGTCCTTTATGGTTGCGCAGCTGGCAGTGCAATTTTCTTGCTGTCACCAGGGTATTTGATGGGAGGAGTGTGACCTATGCATGGGGACATTAATACATTCTTGGAAAATGAGCAAAGGCAGATAAAGCCTCATGTCCTGATAGAGAGGCAGGTCAATTTAGTGTATGAGGCCACAGCAATATTCACTCTGAGATACCAGAGACGGAGCTGAATGGAAGGAATACATTGTGCCAACTATAACTCGGAAGTCTAAGTGGAGGATTTTAACTCCTCCAAGTCTTTATAGTTTGGGCTTTTTTAAGCTTGACTGTAAAACCTGGACATCTAACCAAGGAGTATGTTGTTGTTCTGACTCTGTCCTGGTTGGAAGGAAGTTTTGTATTGTAGGATTTCAACATGTTACATACTTTTGTTCTCAGTAGGGAAAGGGCTTGGTCAAGCATCTGTGTGGGAAAGATGAGCAAGGAAATATATGTGTTGACTAATAAGATGACAGTTATCTACAGTAACTTGTATAATCAGTAATATTGAGCAGACCCGAAGCACAAAGTGCAGATTTGTACTTGACTTGGTGGTCTCGGACCCCACCTCGGACTCGACCTTGAACATCATTAGTTCCGCTCCACCTCTCGTACATTAACACCTGCGAGCTGTGCTGGCACCATCGTGGTTGTTAACTTTCTAAACGCCGCTGGCAAAGTCGGAAGGTGCATTTAAATTACCTACAGCCAGGTATGAGCACTAATGCCCACAAACTGTGCTGGCACCAATCGTGGGTGTTAACTCTTTAAAAGTCGCCAGGGGGATTTAAATTAGCCACGGCCATGCGCCAGCACTAACCCGCCAGCACAAGGAGCTACCATTTTGGGTAGGATCGTCGCCACTCTCCACGGACTTTAGTTAACACCCTGGCACTGATTAAGGGTGTTACTGGTTAGGGTACCAAACTTGGACCCGGACAGCTTTTTTTAAAAATAGAGCAAGGTCAAACTCAGCCAAACTCGAATTTCACAGGTCTGCTATCACTAATGACCAACTTAGATTTTTTGCATTTGTTACTCTACATAAAAGTAGAGAAGGGGGACTAAACAGGATCAAACATGGCATACATTTATAGCCCAAGTTAATATATTAATCCTTCTCATATATTTCAGTCAAGGAAAATGCTTGGTTTGCTACTTTTCTTAGTCTTTTCCTACTTCCCCCGGCTCCAAAAATGATATCCTCTCTAAAATCTCTTCTAGAATATGACCAATAACAGTTATGTCTGGTGATAGTTTAGCACAGCCATTATAATAAGTATAACCATAAGTGCTTTGTCTATGTACTGGTGAACACTTCTTCTATGTACATTGATGGTTTAGTTGGTAAGACATTTCTTATAACATGGTTTGCAGTAATGAGAGTGCTTAATGTACCTGCACCTGCACACTTTTTGCAGTATGCAATTTTAAGCTTAAAGGGGTATTCCTGGAAAAAAACATACTCAAATGGATCATTAAAATATAAGCTAATATGTAATTAGTTGTTATTTTAAATGATGCTTCTCTTAGCAGAAGAATGTTGTGGCCATATACTATAATGGAGAATTAAAATGCTACTGGCTCTTTAATAAGTCCTGTGATTTTGTCCCTGTTGAGGAGACACAGGACAGAAGATGGCCGCTGGTCACATGTCCACATGTACATCATCACTGGGGCAGAGCATAAGCGGGAGGAGCTGTTACTCAGAACTGTGGGATCATGAGACATGTAGTTGTAGAAGTCGGCCGTCTTGATAACTCTGCCTACTTTTGGAAGTCCATACAATTTTGTGAATCATAAAAGCAAACTGTTTAAGCTCAATTTTGTGATTAATGACATTGAGTTTTGTATTTATTTATAGCATTTTGGATTTTTGTATCAGATGTTCATATTTTCAGCATACCCTGAAAAACTGATGATGAATTAATGTGAGTTGCACGTATTTCAGTCCTGTAAAAATCTTATCATGATGACATGATAAAGACCAGTGGAAACTGATGCACTGCAATCACAGTTTGACTTTCATAGAGATGAAAACGATCTTTTTGCTGATGTTGACAAAACAAATAATGTGACCTATTATGTTATGTATAATTAGAGATGGGCAAATCTTTTCATAGAAATATGCCATTTTTCTGCCACAAAACAAAACAAGACAGTAGCTTTCCATTACAAAAGTGGTGTATTAGTGGACCAGAGGGGATTAGATACAAATTCTCAGGACAAATGGATCAACATTTGCTTTGACCAAACAGATTTAGACCCAAACAAAAATTTTTGAGAATTCCATTTTTTAATGATTTGGATTTCCAGTATTGTTTCAAAGGCCATATGAAATATAGTGTCTCGGGTGCTCCCGTAACCCAAGCCACGGACTCACCCGTTCCCCTCTCCGTGCTTCAGTGGCCCTGCAGATTCACTTTCTTTTTCCCTTTCCTGCTCTGGCGGTCGTGTGCACATGTCCCCATGCCCTAGGGCGTGTGTGTGCCACCTCGCGAAGATATAAAGGGCCAGCACTTCATTGATAACCCGTCCTATCCCTGCACAACCCGCCGGATCTTTGTGTCTCATTGCCACTGTGAAAGCTTGGGCTGATATTGTGATTTCCTGTTGTGACCCCAGCTCTCTTATTGACTTCGATCCCGTGCTGCCTGTCCTGACCTCCTGCCTGTCCCCGACTATGATTCTGCTATACGACTTTGCACTTTGCCTTGTCCGGCACCGTGGTACATCACCATCCATGGTGATTCAGTGGGTCCACTATCCCTGGTGCCTGACATATAGTCATGCTGCACTACAGGTTTACAACAAATGGGATCATGGAACCAACAATGCAAACTTTTATCTGTGCCCAAGAGAATGCTGATGCTGTAACACATAGAATTTATTAAGATACCAAATAACTCCATGGAAACTTATCAACTCCTGTTGGCACCTAAAATATAAGTTTGAATTTGTAGTATTACAGTTGTAATGCAGTGCTTGTGGGCACTTTTAACCCCCCAAAACTTTAGCCAACCCAACTCCTCTAGCTTATAGTATGATTTTATTGTATTTCAGAATATTTTAGGTGCAAAATGCACTTGGGTCTCTTTTAGGCATACAGAATATTTTGTTCAATGAACTATTTATGTATTTTCTACAAAATATGCCTGTTTCCACCAGTTTCTTTGAACATATGTCCTTACACAGCTCGTTTTGTACCAGAATACAGTCTTTCACGAGTGTCCAGTCAACAGGTTACAGTAAATTTAGGATTTTGACTTTGAAAAATCTCTTTGGGAGCCGAACCCAGATCTGGACGCTAACTTCTAATGTAGTTCAAGGTCGGTTCAAACCCAATCTTTGTGGATTGGGTCCGCTCAACAATACTAAATTTATCCACACTATGTATTATACAAATGTTTTACAACATAGCATTATGACTTATTATTAGTAATGACTAAGAGATCCACCTCCAGAGGATCATGACATGAGATTGGATGGTTACAATATCCCATATTTTAACCTTTCATACTTTAACCGTATACAATACGGAGAAAATGTTTTATTGCCATTTACATTTTGGCTGCCCTGGCCCATCCATAACTCCTTAAACATAGTCTGACCTTTCACAGCAGTAAATGTCTCACACAATAAAATGAACCTTTGGAAGAGGCCCCTCACCTGTTTTGCATACTGATTTGTCATGTTAAATACTGTGCGAATGATAAAGATTGTGGTAACAGTCAAGGGTGTAACTAGGAGAGGCAGAGCCCCATAGAAGACTTCTGAACGGGGCCCCTTCTTCCCATATATAAAATATACACATTTGCATACACACACACACGTGAGTTACAATCACACACTGTATATACACACATACATACCGTACCAGATACACAGACATACAGCTTATACACATCACATATGCACAGACATATAAAGCATATATACATCGCATATACACTTACATACAGCAAATACACACATACATATACAGGGTCACCTGCAGGTTTCAGTAGGCCCCTGGGCGACAGACCCTCAGTGGACCCCTATGTAGTGAACTCATGTGGAAGCATTCAAAATTCAGAAACTGAAAAAGTCCCCTGTTCCCTAAATATTATCTAATTTATCAAAACAAACAGCCCCCTCGTGGTTATTTTATATACAGCTCCCACATAGTTATTTTATATGAGCCCTGCTCTCATCCTATGGATTTTTTAGGTACAGTCCCGTCACCCTCATGGATTCCTTATGTACAGCCTTATGTGGGACCCCCAAGCAGCTCTGGGCCACAGCACTTTCCCAGGTATGCCCAGTGCCCAGTTGTTGGAGGGGGCAAAATGGTGGGGGTCCTGGGGATTGTGCCCCGGGAGCCCTCCTCATAATCCAGAAATGTCTCTGAGTGATGTACACAGTGATATGATGGCTCACATAATGATTTACAGAAATAATAAAAAAAATTATGTAGGACTTGGACGTGCTGAGTATGTATTATACCTACTTATAATTCAAGTATTAAATCTTTGTTTTGCCGTGCATCTGAAATTTATGATACATCATCTCCCACTAAGTGATATTTACTTTCCTTCTGCAAGAGTTGTGGGTAGAGAGTCTGTCAGAAAGTCTTTTTAACCATTTCTGGGTGATTTTAGATGAATTTAGACAAGTTTTCAGGGAAAAATAGCCCAGGTATTAATCAGCCTATCAGTAAAGATGCAATGAGAAATCCATGCAGTGGATTTATGTTCAGTCCCCCATAAGGTGCTTTGCCCTTATGTACAGCGACATAGCACAATAACAAATCAATAGAAAGATAGCGCATCTCTGATTGCCTGCCAGTCACGTGCGGCCATTAGTCTTCTTATCTTTCCATTACGTTTTTCTTATGGCGCAGATTTATATTTGGGTGTACGTGGATAATTAGGGTTCCTTGACATTTCTGTTAGCTAAATAAAAAATGTGCATCTACGATGGGTGATGTATATTTCCAATCTCTCAGGTTGAAATAAATATACAATCCCTCTATGTGGAGGGCAGGAGATTACCTGATACGTATCTTAATAAGGCATCTATCAGCAGGGTCTGGACATTAGGATAACATGGGAGATATGAGTGTATCCTGCGGAGCCTGAAGCCATGTTTTCTTTATCATACTTTATTTATGTGGAGTCAATATACTTGCTCACTCCTCTATTGCCCGGCTGAGATGTGTATCTAACGGGTAAATATAAGATGACCATTAACGTTCTAATTTCAGGACATCGGGAAAGCAAATGGGCACTATTGATACATTTAATAGGGTTGACTGCTTTGGATTATCGAAGGGTTTCTAATCCTTTCACCAAATGTGATGTTGCTTGATCCCAATTATTCTGGGTCATTCATGTCCCCTATACAGATAAGAGAAACGTGTAACAAACCAACATTTTCAACAGGACCAACCTACTATTTATTTGTAGGGAGGTCCGGTCTCATTCTAGAATATGATTTTGAGGAAAAAAAGGTTTGGGGTAGTTTGGGCCTAAGATTGTGTTATTTATAGGGGTTTGTGCCCCAATGATACGTGTCTGCTAAATACAGAACTGGAGTTGGGTTGTAAAAGAGTGGAGTTCAAATCATTCGGACCCACTTGTTTGAATTTTTTAATTGTAAGGAGTCTTAAGCAATGCTAGTATTAAACTTGATGCAGAATTTTAAATCTTATATGCTTAATTAAAAATTAAAATTAAATCCAAATAATATTTTTTAAATAAAATTTTCAATATTCTTTTTTCATACCAGGAAGCAACAATGGGGAAGCCGTTCCCGATTCAGCGCCTTCTTCTCTGGGTACTCTTCCTTACTTCCAGATGGAACCTGAAGATGCCTACATTATCAAAAGCAACCCCATCATCCTCCGCTGCAGAGCCATGCCAGCTATACAGATCTTCTTCAAGTGTAATGGAGAATGGGTACACCAGAATGACCACTGGTTTGAGGAAAGCATTGATGAAGGCTCTGGTAAGAAATTTTAGTTGTTTAGGGGTTTTACCTATGGACATGTTCACACTTTCAGGGCTTGTACAAAACAAATAAAGCATTCACAGCTTATAGTATATAATATAATGCAGGCTTTTAGATTTCTGTGGAGGATCTGCAAAGGAATTTCCCTATTGTCATTCATTGGAACTATTTGTTTTTTTCACTTTCATTGTCAAGAATACTCATGTATTTTTTTTTTAAGATAATATGTAGGGTACATGGAATGTTAGAGTGTGTTCATTTATCTCCAGCCAAACGTAACAAGATTGATGACTTTCAGGTGAGTCTCTGATGCACCCATGTTACCCCTCTAGAGATTATAAAGCCTCTACGCATTGCTCCTTGAGTGTGACTTGCTCACAGATGACTGTCTCTGGGAGCGATACACAGTGGTGGTGCCACCACATGCTAAGCTCAGACGTTGCTGTGGTGTCTCTGGGAGCAATGCGCAGAAGTGCACTTCCATAGTAATATGGAGTAGGTTGCCATTTCTCTTTTTTGAACAGGGCCTAAACCTCAACCTTACTCTACCTACTTATGTAAAATAAGCAGTGGCGTAACTAGAAGCTGGTGGACCCCAGTACAAAGTCTGTGCCAGGCCCCTGACTATAATGTATGGTTTATAGTAATAGTCTTCTTATATGGGAAAGTGACACCATAAGAGCCCCCTAAACCTCTTGGGCACGGGTGCGATCCCAACCTCTGCACCACTTAAAGTTACGCCGCTGAAAATAAGTCCAACTGCAATGAATTCTCACAAAAAATATATATATAAACAACATGTCTGACTATTTTTAAGACAACAGATTTAAAATGCATTGCACAAGCTTATTCTGAGCCTGGAATATCGATGTGTGATATGTATTCAATTATAAAAGGGAAGAGCTATGCGTTGTTCGTGTGATTTATGTTGTGAAAGTGATGAAGGATGTATGTTGCCATAGAATGCACCATGCTGTGTGGTAGTTTCTCATAGTTAACAATCTCCAGTATATGAGTAACTGGGAATGTGTCACCAAGCTGCCTGAAAATAAATTCAATTAAACAAAATCTGACGTCCAAGCATTGTTCAGCCGTCTGCGGGATTGACAAGAGAACATCCTTTTGACAGCGGTGATTAACGAAGCAGGAAAGTTTCCTTCCACGTCAGAAAGTTAGCACCTGTCATATTAACTTCTGCCTTATTAAAGGAAAAAAAAAACAACAACAAAAAATGTATTAATCTAATGTCTGGCCGGTAAACCTCATAGTGGAAACCAGAAGATCAAAGGAAAAAAGTAAGTCACAGATATCATCGGTTAACCACAAGCCCATCAACAAAAGGACATCTTTGTATGTTATTCAGTCAACAGTGGTAATGATCGGAACCGAGAAAGTTTGAGTACTTGAATGTCCGGGAAATCTGCTTCCAACGAAGATGTGAATATCTGCTCCTAAAACTTCTTGCTGTGATATCATACGTTGGGGGGTATTTATTAATTCTGTCGCAACCTCGACAGTCAGCATCTGAAATCAGACTACGGAAAGCGTAGATTGATGTATTGAAGTAGCGCACGGCTGTAAGTAATGAATGCGCAGATGGAACTAATCAGTTGGGCGCCGTAAAAATGAGATGTGGGCCAAAAACTTACATGGACTGCGCCTGTTTTTTTAAAAAAATTTGATTGCAGACCATTTTTTTCCTGGTCTATTTTGCGGCAAAATTTGCACCTAAAAATGCCAACAAACTAGTCGGAAAAAACGATTTTTTCTGGCGGCAACTCATTATAAATGATCCGCAACAAATATGCACAAAAAAAATGTGAGTTCCCGACACTTTTTTGGCGCAGATACGATGATACACCTGCCCCATTGTCTATATAAATCAAGTGCATGCATGAGCTGAAGGTTTCTGGCACATGTGCGGTGAAGGCAGAGCTGTCCCTCCTGGCTACCAAAACCACTGCATATACGCCGTGCACACTGGGGGAATTCGTCATTATCTTTTTTGTCTATGCTTTGGCGCAGTTATGGTACAAATGCTCATTTGCAACTTTCCATTTCACTAAATGCATCAAACAGAGGACAGTGCAACTCACTTTAAAATGCGTCAAATTCATTATTTGCATAAACTGTTTTTCACAGTACTGAACTGAATTCATGATTTGCGATTTGGTGTAAATTTTCATTTAGGAGCATGTTTTGGCGCCATATGAGAAAAAGGAGAAAAACCACTACCAAATTTATCAAGACTAATTGCTCCTTAGAGGGACACGTGCTCCAAAAAAAAGAACATTTTATGACAAATGTATAAAAAAAAAAAAACAATGTTGTGAGACAACCCCCCCCCCCCCAAAAAAAACAAAAACAAATGCACATATAGTGGAGGATTCAACAATGTGTCTCAGGTTCTGCCAGTTTCTAGCTGGAAAACACTCTTCTTTTGCTTCCCCCTAATGAATTTGTTTATGGAAGATTAAAGGAATATAATAATTCCAGTAATAGTTTGATATTTGCGGAATAAATAATGGATTACTCTTTAACAACAAGCTTTTCCCATTAAGTGCATCTGCACAGTTCAACCATGCAGTCAACATAAAGGAGCTACAAGAGTAAAACCACATTCATTATCATACAATGACACGTCCTTAATGCAGCCCTTCCTCTCCTAGTCTAATTTCTCCGCATTCTCTTTTACCATGCGTTCCCCATTTTACCTTGCCTTCAGACGTGGAGTTGCTTAGCAATTGTGTGACTAAAATCATCAAAGAACATTCATAAACTATATCAAGCCTTTTCATCTTCACCCTTCGCCACAGATTATAGATAAGAAAACACACAAAAGGTTATGTCTGCGGAATTTACACTCTCCCTTCAGCATTCTTGTGCATTAAATAATAATGGCCCCAATAATAAAAACTCATAGAATTATCTCTCAACCTCCAGGTGTAAAGACGCCTACAAAAAGGAAACGTGGCAAATCAGAATAATAGCAAAGTTACCTGCGTAATGAAACTATTCAAGGAAGGAAAAACACTAACTAAACGCTAATGACAGAATGGGGCAGATTTACTTACCCGGCCCATTCGCGATCCAGCGGCGCGTTCTCTGCGCTGGATTCGGGTCCGGCCGGGATTCACTAAGGTAGTTCCTCCGCCATCCACCAGGTGGCGCTGCTGCGCTAAAGTTCCCCGAAACGCACTGGAATACACTGAGCGGGGCTGAGTGAAGGTAAGTGCAATTTTCGCGACACAATTTTTTTTTTAAATGCGGCGGTTTTTCTGAATCCGTCGGGTTTTCGTTCGGCCACGCCCCCCGATTTCCATCGCGTGCATGCCGGCGCCGATGCGCCACAATCCGATTGCGAGCGCCAAAATCCCGGGGCAATTCAGGGGAAATTGGCGCAAATCGGAAATATTCGGGTAATACGTCGGGAAAACGCGAATCGGGCCCTTAGTAAATGACCCCCAATGTTTTACATGGGTGATGAATAGTAACTGGCATGGATTGAGAATACTCATAGGGGGTCATTTATCTTTTCTTTTTCTTCCTTTCTCTGTCTTTTTTTTTTTTTTAATCAACACATGACAATTTTTGCGCCTTTTTGGGGACATTTTGAAAAGGGCACTGAAGTCCAACGGACATTAGTTTATCGTCAGTGAGACAACTTTGGTTTCTACTACAGATGTGCTGAATGTCACAAAAGACATTTATCTTTTCAAATTGTCTAAAATTTGTGTCATTTTTTGGCACAAAAAACTAGACGAAACCAAACTTAAGGAAAACTTAGAAAATGGAAAGAAGCAACTTGAGACATGTGTGCGACATTTTTCAGACATTTGTAACAAATTTGGCAAAAAGAGATCTGAAAAAAAAGGAAAAAGTGAGATTCATAAATTACCAAAGCAGCAGGTGCAAAAAAAGACAGGAAGAAATAAGCCAAAAACAGAGATAAGATAAATTCACCATTGAGTGACATTATTAGCCCTTAAATGACCGCGTCCAGAAAGGGCTTAAAGACCAGATTTTTCCACTCTTTCAGCTTCTAAATGTTTTTATTTTTTAAATATTATTGTTATTGCTTGTTTTATCTGAAAAAAAGTCAAGCTTCTACCTCAAAGTTGGAGATTTCAGATTTTCACAGATGAAGGTGAGGATATTCAGAGTAGTTTTAAGTGCTCCAAATAAACAATAAAAGAGCTATTTTTGACCTGTCTCCTCTTTATCTTTCGAACATCCACTGATCTTCATTCACAATATCTCATAAAGAAACATTGGATGTGTTCTTCTTCCAAAAATGATATACTGAGGAAGGTAGATCTCAATAGTGTAACCCAGTATCACTTAGGCCACATTGAGACGGTCGTTGCCTGCCGTACCGTAGCACGGCGGGCACACGGTGCCATGGAGAGGAGGAAGAGGTGAGCGCTGCTCACCCACGCCCCTCTCCATAGCCTTAGGTAGAGTTTAAACATGTATTATACTCACAAAGTATGCTCGACCCTGAGTTCCCATGCCCCGGAAGATGCTTTGCGTCGAAATCCAGGGTCGGTCAAGGATGTCTGCTGGCTGTTGATTTTATATGTTGCACTACTGAGATCTGCCAGTATATTTTTGGGAGAAGAATGCATCCATCCGTATTGTGATTGTGGATGTTGCAGCATTTCTATATGAGATGGGGTGAACGAGGATCAGTGGATGTTCAAAAGATAAAGAGGAGACTAGTCGATAATAGCTATTTGTATTGTTTATTTGGAGCACTTAAAACTACTCTGAATATACTCACCTTTGCAAAAATCTGGAATCTCCAGCTTTGAGGTAGAAGCTTGACTTTTTTCTTTTTATTTGGATTCTGTTTTGTAAAGGTTGGACTTGCCTTTGGTTGGAGCTCCCTCCAGTACCACACCACCTTATACTAAAAATGATTTTTGTCCTTGTTGTATCTGATAGTGTTTGGGAGAAGTTACTATAGCATTTTTTTGCAGTTTGAAAAGAAAATACTAAGATGTGGACACTTTTGTTCATTGATTATTTTACAATAAAAATTCTTATTTTAAAAAAAAGAAATTATAAATAAATTCTCCAAGTAATTGGGGTTATTTTAGTTGTTTAGAGCTAAGGCATTTGTCGCTTTATAATAATAATATTAATAGCTGTTGGATGCTCTAAAAATATTAGAACTATCTTTACACAAGCCATCAATTTCTTTAGACTGTTTTGGGGCACAGTTCCTGGAGACAGAAATTGGTCAAAGTCCATTGAACTTCCAGCCGGGTGCAAGTACCATTGGTGTGTGCGAAAACCAGGAGCTGTAGAAGGGTAACTTATACATAACTTAACTCTCAGGGGGTTTCATGATTTCCATAAAACCTCTATAATCTGTTCATATACATTACATTTGGTGAAACTGACCACCATTTTATGTGTTTGTAGCAAATTCAATCTTTTGGCATATGATAAATAAGTAATGAACTGGTCATTTTGAATTTTAATGTCTTGGCCCTCTGTTGTAAGGGTATGTCAAAAATACTGCCAAGGTATGTTTACAACAAATAAGGAAATCAAGATGTGAATTAAGCCTAAATAGGTGAAATGGTACAGCCTTCGGTCAACCAATTGTTTGGCCAACAAATGTCTATGGAAAGCCTAACTCTCCGTTTTAGGTTGGACAAAGTTTCAAGCTAGCACTCACCATAACTTCTGATCTTGACCACTGGTGCCTATGGTGACAGCATGGATCTCTTCTTCTAAGTATGTCTGGAGTGGCAGAAAGTGGTGTAACAAGACAACTGTAGGCCCTAATGCAAACCTATGATCAAGACCCCGATATTGCTAAAGTCTGACAACCCTGTCCCACACATTATACTTGAAAATACATATAGCAACGTAATCAGCAATGAAGCAACACTCCGTATCATGAAGAAATAGTTGTATAAAGTGAATAAAGTCACTATTTCTTCACAATACGGAGTGATGCTTCATTGCTGATTACGTTGCTGTGGTGGGTTGTGTCTGAACCCGATCTGAAGATTTTTTGCACCCGTTTTTCTCTGATGCACAGTGCTGCTCTACAAATATTTTTTTGTCTAACTGAAAATACACATATATGCTGCACCGAAATCTACTCACAGCACCATACTCATACATCCTATAAAAGGTGACCAACAAAAGCCGTCCTTATTAAGACACTTTCTTTCTACTCCATCATTAGTTAGATTTCTATCAGCAGCAACCTCCACTCAATAAAATGTCCAGCAGCCTCCCCACTATAAAATATTTGGCAGAAGCTTCCCCTCAATAATAAAATGTCTAGCAGTCACAGGGCACCTTGTTATAAAAATTTAAATAAACTCAGTACTTACATCCAATACTTCCCCCCCGGCATCCCGTGCAATAGGGTGTACAGAGACAAGTATCAAAATATGATGTCACACAGACAAGCCTCTGCCCGTGTGCTCTGACAATCAATTGTATGCGTGTCTTACATGCATACAATTGATTATCTTCCGCTATCATGGGCCTGCATTGTGCCGGCTGGCAGGCTATGGGTTCCTTCCATCCTGAGGCCCAATTGCGGTTGCACCCAATGCAACACTGATCATTATACTGCTGGTGGCAGGTCACAGGTCATACTGTAATTCCAACCCCTTTAAGTTCCTTATTGTCACTTCCTTATTATATAACCCTTTCTACTATAAAGCAGTATTGTATATGTGTTTGATTTTTTTTGTATAATTCAGTATTTTACAACGTTACCCCAGGGATTTTGCTGATGTTGTTAAACTATTTATTTCTCTGACAAACATACTTACCTTCTGAACAGTGTGAGGACTCATTTACATACATATGTAATCGGAGTCTTTGTTTTCATAGAAGTTACTATTTTATTTTGAAAGACTGTGTGTAGCAGAAGGTAAAAATAGCAAAGATAGCAGAAATAAAAAATTATGGGAAATACCTTAGATAGAAAAATTACTTTTAAGTCAGGATAATGAGAGATCATAGTCAAGCTGTCAGATTAATTATAGGATGCAACAATCTGGACTTTAGTAGTTTGTAGGGGCTTCCATCTCATACTAATTGTGCTGTTACTTTAAATTGTCAAATTTGGTTCACACTTATCAGTCTCAGTCTTTCATTTCTACCCATTGTTTTAATCTTTCCACTGTTGCATTTCAAAAACCAAAACAAAAATATAACTGTGAAAAAACTAATTTTTCAGACCCCTTTAAAGTTTTCACTCTTTGTTTCATTGCAGCCAATTGGTAAGTTCAAAAGTTATTTTGTTTGCTCATTAATGTGCACTCCCCCCCCCCCAATCTTGACGGAAAAAGACCAGAAATGTAGATATTTTAGCTAATTTCTTAAACAATAAAAATGGAACTATCACAGGGTATAAGTATTTAGACCCTTTATTGTGACACTAATATTTAATTCACATGCTGTTCATTTCCTTCAGATCCTCCTTGAGATGGTTCTACCCTTTATTGGAGTCCAGCTGTGTTGAATTAAACTGAATGGACTTTATTAGGAAGGCACATATCTGCCTGTGTAAAACCTCACAGCTCACAGTGAATATCAGAGCACATAAGAATAATGAGGTCTAAGGAACTGCCCAAGGAGCTTAGAGACACATATCTGGCTAAAGTTAAGAATTTCTGCAGCTCTCAATGTTCCTATAAGCACAGTGGCCACTATAATCCTTAAATGGCAAAAGTTTGGGATGACCACAACTTTTACTCTACCTGACCATCCAGCCAAACTAAGCAACTGTGGGAGAAAAGTCTTGGCGAGAGAGGTAAAGGATAACCCCAAGATCACTGTGGCAGTGCTGCAGAGATGCAGTAGGGAGATGGGAGAAAGTTCCACAAAGTCAACTGCAGCCTTATGGCAGATTGTGCCGACAAAAGCCTCTCCTCAGTTCAGGACATATGAAAGCCGCATACAGTGTGCAAAACACATGAAGGACTCACAGAGTATAAGAAATAAGATTATCTGGTCTGATGAGACAAAGATTGAACTTTTGTTGTTAATTCTAAGGTCTCATTCACACAGGTTGTGTGTGGACGTATAATCCTTATCCTTACGTGTATTGTGCATGCACAATACAATGAGAAATTTAAAGGAGTCTAAATACTTTCTGTACACACTGTAGGTTTCTTTTATCTTTTACCATTTTCACACAGTGAAAATGCTATAAGATATTTATTGGAAGAAGGACCAAAGCAGATTGTACGCAGTATCTTAGCTACAGGAAGCATGTTATAGAGAAAGTGGAGCTGAGCAGATTATACACAGTGCCCTATCTGCTAGGTGTACATTATAAAGCAGAAGGAGCTGATCACATTGTATATAGCGTCATACTTGCAGGCAGTATGTTATAGAGCTATGCAGGTTGTACAAAGTGTCCTATCTGCAGGCAGAATGTTATAGAGCAGGAGGAGCTGAGCAGATTGTACAAAGTGTCCTATCCGCAGGCAGCATGTTATAGAGCAGGGGGAGCTGAGCAGATTGTACAAAGTGTCCTATCTGCAGGTAGCATTTCAACTACCCCTGCTCTATACAATACCGTCTACAGATACCATAGGAGGAGATTTTCTTGAACAAAGTGAACAAAATCTAGCTTGCAAATTCAAGCTGAAAAAGTGTTCCTCTCAGTACATTGGTATAGTTAACCCGGGATATAATAGGCCTATGTATGATTTTTTGTTATTGCCTTTAACATTATGCTAATGAGCCTGAAGGGCATACCGGGTTGTTACCAGAGCCCATCATGCTTTCGCTTCACAGACTGTTACAATGTGCAGGATCACTTCTCCTCTCACTGTGTGAGATTACAGCAGGCAGATGGAGGATGGTAGTGCTCAGGGAGAAAGGGCGAGGAGGAGATTGTGTAATAGCCTGTGAATCTGCAGCCCAGAGGAGCTCTGGTTATTCCCCCAGAGCCCGTCTGGCTCATTAGCATAATGAGTAAGTAAGGGTCCCTGGTTTATCATGCTTGATTTTGATGGTAGATTTCCTTTAAACCCCCTTATTAAGAATGTGGTTGTACAGATGGTGCAGATTATGGGGTAATCATGGATGAAGATACTGGTAGCTCCTTGATTCTTACTATTTTAGCCAAAGTTTTCCCATCTCATTCGATCTGTTTTACACCCTCCTGTATCCCCCTCCTGAGCAGTCGTCGCTCTCCAGCCCTGGCACGCAGATTGTCCGTGTCCAGATATATTCAGCGGGAGGCGGCGCTCAACCTTTAAATGGATTTTTAAATTGCTGGAGGCGAGACATTCACGTTAAATCTGTCCCTTCTGAGTGGATAATTTTATGGAAGGAAACAACAGCGCGGAGCACTTAGCAATGGGCGAGGAACATGACAAAAAAGGGGCTTGTCTGACATTTCTGAGGGTTTCTAATTAATTTCTTCACTTATTTATTCCAAAGCAAAGGCCAAAAAGTGACAATTAGACAAGTTAATGGAGGCCATGGAAGTATCTCATTGTGATGGCATTATACTCTATCAAGGAGACCTGAAGTGATCCTGCATCTCTTCCTCCTGGAGATAACTGAAGATTTACTATACTTGGAATATTTCACTCAAAATCAAACTTTTCAGAATAATTGATTAGCTAATGTCTGGACTAGAAAATTCATTAGAATGGGTCCTAAGCTCCGTTCCTGTTGAATGAGTATGGACCAAACAACATGCATGATGGACCATTCCATGTATTCTCCTCTTAAGGCCTCATGCACATGAGTCTATGGGGGCCCTTGATCCATTCACACAATTTATGGGACCTGGGTACGCTACAGTGAGTACACTCCATCTCATTACACTGCTACATAGGTGGGCCGCTGCTGTGCATAATATAGGACGTGTCCTATACTTTGCCATATGCCGGTAGGGGCTGCTCTACTCTCAATGGGAAGGGGTGAAGAGCGCTCGACTCCATCCTGCACTCAGCTGTATACTCGTCCAAGGCTACAGGGCGAGAACACTTTTGTGTGCATATAAGGCCTAACTAATATGGTATCAGGAGAGAGGATCTTGGGAACCCCATTCTAGTTATTAGTGAGATCCCAGAGGTCGGTCCGCCAGGCAGGTGAGGAATCTACATATGGGAAATGTGGTCCCAAATCAAATCACAAGGAGAACCAGCGTTTCACAGTTATCTATTGTATTAGAGAAAATTCCATTTTTATCTTCACCTAAGTCTTTTTGCACTCGGAGCAGGATCTCACCTTCTGGTGCACAATAGGGCAGATTTTTTGCAATTTTTTCTTTAATTTTGCATTTCATTTTTTTGGTGGATTTGAAAATGTTTTTAGCAACTTTTTGATAAGTTCTCCTAAGCTCCTTGTGGACTAGTTTTCTGGCAGTGCACCTAATTCATCTGTGAACTATGCAATGTATCAGCACATCTGCAGGATTACATTCCTGTCCCCATCAGATGAAGGCAAATGTTTTGTATAGATTGTGCCACAAACTTCAGAAATTGCACAAAAAAAAAATTGCGCAATAAAGGACTACGATTTATAGGAAATCAGCCCAAAGATAAATAAAAGAGCAAAAGTGCCCATAACAAGACAAGAAAAAATCCATGTGCAAACTGCAAGACTAAAGATACTGCCAATGTTTCTTCTTTATATTATTATTATTGCATCACACGCTGGTGCATAATAAATCCCCTTCTGTCTTTTGGAAATGATGATTAAGATTAAAAGAGACAGAGCTGGATAAGAGGGAGCAGCATAGAAATAAAACAGGAGCATCGACAGTCAAAGCCCCAACCCCAGTGCATCGAGAAGGAAATTTATGTAGAGATTGAAATTTTCTCCAAAATGAAATGTTGCTTAGAATTGTCAAAGATAGTCCTAGGAAACTTACAAAGTGCTTGTATTATATGTGTAATTCTGAGACTTGATTTTGATTAAGAACTCGGAATGAGTTTGAAACATGTAAACCCGTAACTGTGGTGTGTTCTGCATTATGTAGAATCAAGTTTGTGACAACATCTTCTACTGTGTTGAATTCGCTGTATTTATCCATTTTTCGGCACAGGCCGGTGCTGCTATATTTTAATCAGTGTGATATAAATTTGTGGCATAAGTTTGTGGCGCAAGGGAAGGTGAAGGTGAAACAGAACTAGACCAGCTTTTGGCTGCTCTATTTGTGCGTCGAAAATTGTGCCACAACACCAGTTAGAAACATACCAGCGCTGAAAAAGTGTTGGATTCACAAGCGGTGACACAATTTTGCCCTCAAAAACAGAACAAATTGTGAGAATCAGAAAACCTCAAAAATTGTGGCACCGACACTTCAAAAATAAGGCACAAGAGACGAAGCAAGTGGGAAAAAATGTTGCCTATTTTCTTTTTGAAAGGCAATGATAAATGACACACAAGGTCTCCTGGAGATACAAGGTTCTGTTGATCTTGTAGCTGGATCCTATAGTGCAGTGATGGCTAACCTATGGCACTGATGCCAGTGGTGGCACTTGGGGCCCTTTCTGTGGGCACTCAGGCCATCACCAGAGATGACTCCAGGTATCTTCCTGCAGTCCCAGACATCCCAGGACTTGCTGTGCACAGAGCTATTTTAAAGTGACAGCTCAACCTGGGACTATTTTCTGCTTTATTGGTGTCTTCAGGTGCTGGTATCAATGAAAACTGTGACAGAGAAGGGAGTATAAATCACAAATTAAATTTCTGTGTTGGCACTTTGCAATAAATAAGCGGGTCCTGGTTGTAGTTTGGGCACTCGGCCTCTAAAAGGTTTGCCATCACTGCTATAGTGTCTTTCCTGTAATTTGGAAACTTTTAGACTCCCTATAAGATAACTCAAAGGGTTTATCTTCCATAAATTTGAATAGAGCTCTGTTACCTCTTATTATTTGCATAGCACCAAAGTGGCCCCTTGTCTTAATGTACTTGAGGATTACAATGACTTCTGCATTAGCATGCACACGTCTGCACTCACTGAGCCTTGTAAACTGCTTTGAAGACTGGAGACGCGGCTCCATTTATCATCCCTGTGCCTTCACAGCCCCAGCCAGGTGCAAAGGAAGAAAACACATTTGGCAAGAGAAGCCCCAGCACACCGCTGCTGATGGACATTTCAAAGCAGTGATAATGAGCAGGAGATAAGGGGATTATGGGAACATATGCTTGGAAGAAGCGTTGTGACTATTAAACACCAGGTTTAGGCCAAACAAGGCTGGTGTCCACATACAAGATAAAGGCTGCCTTTTTAACTTCCACGACTGGAACAGCATCATCCATCGCTCTGTTCTCTCTCCCATCTGCTGTTTGATGATTCGAAGGGGTTTTAAGTAGATTACAGTCGGATAAAGACGAAGTTTGCCTGCCATTTGTGATTACAAATTCTTCTGTTACATTTTTGAAAACCTATTAAAATGGTGAGCATAAGAGGGGAAGACATTTTTGTATACATTTGTACTTAATTGCTATAAACGAGAACCTGTCACCACCTGATTTCCACTCATAAAACTTCCCAATTCCTATCCCCCAGAAAAAATACACGTTAGCCAAACCTACTCTGGCACTCTGTAGAAGAAAGCACCAGAATACAGGTGTTAATTATATTTGGGACTTCTCATCCCCCTTCTTTCAACTGACATCATACTCTAATCTGCTCTACAAAGGGATGGTTGAATAAGGGATATGCTGCAGGTACGGCCTCTGGTAGGCGAGTTGATTGCATAACGGGACCACCACCTTGTGGACTTGCGTCCTTTTCTGGTATGGTGTTAGGTAGCTTTACGATTTCATTTTCTGGGGATTTAGGAAGGTTATAATTTTTTAGCTAAAAACAATTAATGAATAATGTACATAATTTATGGCACTTGGCTTAAGGTTTTATTAGTGAAAATCTGTTACAGGTCCCTTTAAAAACTTCAGAATATGGATTAAGGCCCTAGATGGGTACATATCAATGTGACCAGAAGTCATTTAATTGCGCACGGCACATTGGACTCATGTTGGTCCGTGGGGCACTTGGAGGAAGGGATGAAATACCACCCCACCACCCTCGCACTCAGGCCGGAGATTATAGGCGGGGCTCCCGGCTCGAGCCCCTTGTCCCCCACCTTCCGTTGCCCCCCAGGGGGCCCCCCACCAGACGCGGTCCCCCGGTCCCCCCTCTCCGAACTGCCTCAGCCCGCCGTCCACGATGCCCTTAGTCGTCCGCCCTCGCCACAACGTCCCAAACCTACCACTCCTATCCCCTTGCAGGGCCTGCCGCCCACCTGTACGGCCCCCCGGCACAAGTTTAACCACCGACCGCCCTCCCTTCAGCTGCATGGCGGCCGTCCTCCCACCTGCCCGCACATCCCCGCTGGTCGATTCAGCAATCCCCGCCCCCGCTCGGAATCCCCGCTCATACTCCCCCTCCCGCCCCCCCGAACCAAGCAGCCTTACCCTGCATCCTCCGCATCCCACTCCTCCCGCCGTAAATTCGCCGTCACTTCTCTCCCCGCGCAATCCCCCCACCCCCCCGCCTGAACATTCATCCGTCCTCCGCTCCCTCCCCTCTCCCCCCCCCCCCCCCCCATCCGAACATTCATCCGTCCTCCGCTCCCCGCGCCCCCACCCACCCCCCCCCCCCGCCGGAACATTCACAGAACGAACAATACCCCCCCCCCCCCCCCCCCCCGGAACAAGCAGTCATCCTCCGCATCCCAACGCCCCCCCCCCCGGAACATGCAGTTTGGCCTCCGCTCATCACCCGTCACCCCCGCCCCCCCGGGCGCCGAGAGCAAGAAGCCTTCTCCGCCCACTGGAACAGCGTCCGGCTCAGCTTCCCCCCGCCGAACACCCTCCTGACTGGCACAAAAAATGGCCCGAACACCCTAATCGGGTAAGTAACTTACTTTTATTTAGCATTGGTTATATATGATGTATATTGTTGGTTATATTATCTACTGTGTAATCCTCTGTATATTGTAATATACTGTGTATCTTTAGTATTGTATCTACTGTGTATCTGTATATATATATATGTTTACAGCAGTTCCCCGGTTACATTACAAGATAGGAGTCTAGAGGTTTGTTCTTAAGTTGAATTTGTATGTAGGATCGAACTGTATAGTTTAATATGGAAGTTCTAGACCATTTGTTTCTTTTACCCGCATTGGACATTGGATTTTTCAAATTTTTGCTGTATTGGACAAATATCATAAAGCTTCATTACATACACCTTACAAGCTGATCCATTGCAGCCTGGACTATCGTAAAGCATCCAGAGAAGCAATCCCAGAGGCAAAGTGGCAGAGGGGTCCGTCTGTAAACTTGGGTTTGTCTGTAAAGAGCTCGGTGTCCCTTAAAGTCGGGGACCCGCCTGTACTGTGTATCTGTATATATATATATATATTATATTATATATATCTATATATATAATATCTATATATATACTGTGTATCTGTATATTCTATATATATATGTATAGACTGTGTATCTGTAATATAAGTATATACTGTGTATCTCTGTATTATGTATATCCTGTATATCTCTGTGTAATATGTATAATACTGTGTATCTGTCTATATATATGTATATACTGGTGTATCTGTATATATTATCTGGTATAACTGGTATCTGTAGATATATATATATAATATAGATATATGAATATACTGTGTCTCTGTATATATATATATGTATATATGTGTATCGGTATATATATATATACTATGTATATACTGTGTATCGGTATAAATATATGTATAGATCCTGTGTCTCTTCTGTAAATATATGTATATACTGGGTATCTGTATATATAATGTTATATACTGTGTATCTGTATATATATGTATAATCTGTGTATCTGTATATATATTATATACTGTGTAGCTGTAGATTTCATATATTCTTGTATCTGTGTATATATGTATATACTGGTGTATCTGTGTATATATGTATATACTGTGTATCTCTGTATATATGTCTATACTGTGTATCGGTAATATTGTATATCTGTGTATCTGTATATCTAGGTATATACTGTTAATCTGTATCTATAGTATTACTGGTGTCTCTGTGTATCTGTGTATATACTGTGTATATGTGTATATACATCGACTGTCTATATATTTTATACTGTGTATATATGATTCTCATGTGTATATAAAGTGTTATTTGAATATACTGTGTATATTGTATATACTGTGTAATATATGCATCTCTGTCTTATATGTCTATACTGTGTATATGTTAATACTGTGTATATTGCAGCGATGTATATATGTAAATAACTGGTTATATATAGACTATACTGTAGTTATACACATATTTTTGTATAAGCAATATATATGTGCACATTTAAATATATGCACCCATATCTATAGATATATATCTATATAATATAATATCTATTATATGATGTATGTTCATGTTTTATATGCTGTGTATATGGTATGTATGTATCTGCCTCTTGTTACTGAATGTGTGTAGTGTGTATTTCGTAGTTGTGCCATGCTGTATATACTGACTGTGTCTGTATTTGCTGTAGGTGTGTATATTCTGTCTGTATAAGCACCATGTTGTAGTCGGTGTTTTGATACTGCATGTATGATGTATATATGGTCAGTGTACACGAATGTGTGTATATATATATATCTATTACATATGTGTATGCCGTTGTGTGATGTATATATACTGGTATGTTGTAATACTTTATGAGTTTGGTATACTCTGTGTATTCGTGTTAACTGGTTATGGGTACATAAATGTGTGTGTATACTATGTATCTATAAGTTTGCAGCATACGAGGTGTAGAACTTTATGTGTGTATATAAAATTGTGAATATCTCAGTGTAAATAATGTGTGTACTTGGATACTGGTGGGACTGGGTGGTCTGGTGCGGGCGAGGTGGTATGTTAAAGGGACTTGCATATCTGGTAGATACAAAGATGGTTACTGGGGTCGAGCTGGCTGTATGTAGCTGTTTTACTGGGGACGAGGGCTGCTGTATGTAGCTGTGTTACTGGGGGCGAGCGGCTGTATGTACTGTTGTTACTGGGGTGAGGCGGATGTATGTCGCGTGTTACTGGGGGTGAGGCGCTGTATGTAGCTGGTTACTGGGGGCGGCGGCTGTATGTAGCTGTGTTTACTGGGGTCGAGGCAGGATGTAATGTAGCTGTTTCTGGGGTGGAGGCGGCTGTATGTAGCTTTGTTACTGGGGCGAGGCGGCTGTATGTTAGCTGTGTTACTGGGGGCCAGGCGGCGTAATGTATCTTGTTCGGGGGTGAGCGGCTGTAATGTAGCTGTGTACTGGGGTGAGGGCGGCTGTATGTAGCTGTGTTACTGGGGAGAGGCGGCTTGTAATGTGCGTGTTACTGGGGGTTAGGCGGCTTGTATGTAAGCTGTGTTATTGGGGGTGATGCGGCTGCATGTAGATGGTGTTACTGGGGGTGAGCGGCTGTATGTAGCTGGGTTACTGGGGAGCGAGGGCGCTGTATGTAGCTGTGTTACTGGGGGGTGATGCGCTCGTATGTAGCTGTGTTACTACTGGGAGCGAGGCAGTTTATGTAGCTGTGTTACTTGGGATGAGGCGGCTATGAGCTGTGTTCTGGGATAGAGGCGCTGTTATGTACTGTGTTACTGGGGATGGGACGCTGTATTAGCTGTTACTGGGGATGAGGCGGCTGTATGTAGCTGTGTTACGGTGTGAAGGCGGATGTATGTAGACTGTGTTCTGGGGATGAGTGGCCGGCTGTATGTAGCTGTGTTTCTGTGATAGGTTGCTGTATGTAGCTGTGTTTACTGGGGGTGAGGCGGCTGTATAGCTGTGTTACTGGGGCACGGCGGCTGTATGTAAGTCTTGTTACTGGGGCGAGGCGGCTGTAATGTAGCTGTGTTTAGTGGGAGAGGCGGCGTATGTAGCTGTTATGGGATAGATGGGCTGTATGTAGCTGTGTTACTGGGGGGAGCGAGGCGGCTTTATGTAGCTGGGTTTACTGGGTGGAGGCGGCTTATGTAACTGTTACTGGGGAACTGAGGTCGGCTGTATTTCTTTGTTACTGGGGGAGAGGCGGCTGTATGTAGCTGTGTTACTGGGGGAGAGGCGGCTGTATGTAGCTTTGTTACTGCTGGGATTGTGGAAAGGAAGCAGGAGGACGTGTATGTACGCTACACTCAGTGGGGGCCTCCACCAGATTTTGCGCCCAGGGGCCCCCACCAACCTTAATCCGGCCCTGCCCGCACTGCATATAAAAAGATTTTAACCCCACCTTCTAACCCAATTTTTTTAACCTTTCAACAATTTAACACTTTTAACCCCACCTTTCTTGTTTCAAGAAGTTTTGTAGGTTCAAATTAGGTTCTGTGTGTATTAAGGGCTTGTTTCTGTGATAGTCACAACTTTAATCGGTAGCTTCATGACCCAAATCAGGAGCCTGTGCCTTAAGGGTAAAGTGAGCTGCTCGAGTGCAGCTCTTCGCATGCACATATATATTTTAGTGGTGAAGCAATCATGCTATATAATATATGATGCCATATGTATACAGTCAGTCCCTGACTTAAGAACACACGACTTATGGATGACATCTAGTTACATCCAGACCTCTCTGGTCACTGTGACCTCTGGTGAAGCTCTAGTCCCAGGCTGCAATGACCAATAAAAACCAAAATTAAAACCTACAGAGCCCATCTTTTTTTAACAAGTTTTACTCTATGAAATTTATATGCACCTTAAAACTTAAAAGATGTTTGTGTCTTTTCTGCACTAAAAATAATATTAATTAATCAGCTCCATTGTATTTTTTTGCAAAACTAGATGATAAAATAATAATCTGAATTCCTTAATACAAAACAAATTGAATCTCAACTTTGAGGTAGCTATGTAATTACTGTATATCTAACGTAGAGCTTAACGATTCCCACCCTCCCCACTAATTTCTTATTGTTGCTGTATTTTGTACAGAAGAAAATTGTTTCCAAGTTGATATAATTACTTCGTTATTATATAGCGTAATAGAATGCAAGTCTTTCATGTTAGGTAAGCATAAGATGCTTACACCGGCTCGGTGTATTCCGGCGCGTTCAGATGATTTTCAGCGCAGCAGCGCCACCTGGTGGGCGGCGGAGGACTACCTTCATAAATCCCGTCCGAACCCGAATCCTGTTCAGAGAACGCACCACTGGATCGTGAATGGGCCGGGTAAGTAAATCTGCCCCAATATCTTTATTTTTGTTTGTTTTTTTCTTTCTTTTTTGGCGATAATTTGTGAGACTTTTCAATGCGATTTTTAGAGTTTTTTCTCAAGTACACCTTTTTCTACACATTGCATATCTTTATTTTCCAGATGTTTTCTGCGACTTTCAATTTATGCATCACTTTTTTAGCTTACATCCGCAACTTTTTAGGTGCAAATCTACACCTTGTCCAGGTCAAGTGCAGAAGAAGGTTTTTCTTCTCTTTGTCTCTGTTTTAACATGTAAATTGGAATTAGTTGATTTTCTTTAAGGGTGTGTTCACATGTGACGTTTACGTTTTTAAATGCATTGCAGAAACACACGCGTTTTACATTTTACTATGCATTTGGCTGGGTAAAAAGTGTTTTTTTTTTTTTTCATTGCTGGAAGTGTAACCAACTGTGAAAATGTTAACTCAGCTGCTTACACTTCCAACGAAGAAGAGAAACGCTTTCAATTCAACCAAACGCAGAGTAACACACATGCGCTTCTGCGATGCTTTGCAAAACGCCATGTGAGACTGCACCCAAATATGTTGTCTACTCCCGGGGGCATGACTACAGTGCTTAAAAAGGCAGGCCATGGTCTCAAGTCCATAATTTACAGTTTTGTCCCCTCCTGCATATAACCCCCTCATATGGCTTCAGTCTATGAAAGTTTAAAAAAAAAGCCAAAATTTGCACCTACCAGGATAAGAAAACCTCAACATGTATCACAAGAAAAAAGTCATGATCATACATAAGGCACAAAAAATGTTTTATTCCCCCCCCCCCCCCCCCCCCAAAAAAAAGTAAGATATATGTCCGACTGTGTTAAATTTTGCACCAGAAGCTTTGGTGTCCTGATTGTTGAGCCCCAACTAATATAATGGATAGGTCATGAATACCAAGAAGCTGTAAAATATTGTCTTTATGATAAATTTCATCAGTATCCAAACATTCACATATGCATAAAAATATAGCAAAATTTATGTATTTTTGTTGTTACAGGTCTGAAAGTTCTAGAAGTTCTGATCAATGTAACCAGACAACAAGTGGAGGATTTTCACGGCTCTGAAGATTACTGGTGCCAATGTGTTGCTTGGAGCAATCTGGGAACCTCCAAAAGCAGAAGGGCATCTGTGCGCATAGCTTGTAAGTATTGGCCGGCTTCTTGCACCAGTTTTTTAGAATTTCCTAGGAGCTTTGTGTATGTCAGATTTATTATAGTGGCTTAGACAGCTTGATACGTGCCGCATATGAGGTGTTAATGTCAGCTGCAATCGTGGGCAGTAAAGGAAATTTCCCATCTGTTTTTATGCATTGTGAACCAAACATACCTTGAGAATGCTGTAGCCACACTGATGCAGAATATTGTGATTAACACCTTAAGGACTAGGCCCTTTTTTGTTTTTGGATTTTCATTTTTCACTTCCCACCTTCAAAAATCTTTTTTTATTTTTCCATGTAATGAGCTGTTGCATAACAAATTGCAATTCATAGAGACGGTATTTAATATTCCATTCCATGTACTGGGAAGCGAGAAAAAAATTCTAAATTAAGTGAAAATGACGTAAAAATGCATTTGCACCATTTTCGTGTGGATTTGGATTTTTCGGCACTAAGCGCCCCAAATTACATGTTTACTTCATTCTTTTGGGTCAGTACGATCACAGAGATACAATATTTGTAAAGATTTTATAATGTTTATATACATTTACAAAAAATTTTATTTGTACTATCTTTCATACCCCCTAGGGTACTTTAACCCTAGGTTGTCTGATTGATCCTACCATATACTGCCATACTACAGTATGGCAGTATATGGGGATTTTGCACATCATCTATTACAATGTGCAAATCGCACATTGTAATAGATAGCCTAAAACATGACAGCCTCGGATCTTTGTGTGACCAGAGGCTGTCATGGCAACGGATCGCCACTCCCCGATGACTTCACTGGGAGCGTCGATCCGAGCCAAGATGATGGTGCCCAAGCGCCACCAGCTCGTTAATGACGGCAGCAGCTTTGCCAGCAGCGATCAAAGTTGCTAGCACCAATCGCGGGTGTTAGCAACGAGTGTTTGCTCCATTGTGCAGAACACACCCGGTGAGTATGAAGAGGGCTCAGCCCGTGATCCCACTTAATACCAACCCATAGTAACAGGATGTTCAGGAACATCTTTTTGCGTTAAGGGGTTAATCCCTGATCCAAGTGCTTTTGCCCAAATAACAATTATAAAATTCAGGGCCTTTGGAAAGGTGGGTGCAGACTGGCTGCCGTACATAAACACATTACACTGAGCTTTCTGAACTGTCCAGACAGGACTAATCAACCTGAGCTGGATGACTCATACACAGATGCTGGGGATGGTGCAGCAATTGATTACTTCTGGCTGTCAATTACTTCTGGCTGGTTTATACTGGTTGGGTCAATGCTGGAGCAGTGCATAATTTGGGTAAGAGAAAAAGTGACAGGGCAGCAATAGGAGCGACAGAGCCTCATTATCATAATTTTATAATTATTTTTCAGCAAAACCAGTCAGTTCAGGGATGAAACAAGATATGTTTCTGCATCAGTGTAGCTACAGCATTTTCAAGGTATGTATGGTACTTAATGCATCAAAGCGAATGGTAGCTTTCCTTTAACAGCAAGGGGTTGAGCCAAACCTAGACACTTACTAAAATCTGAACTTTGTGGTCTGCTCAACACTATTCATGTCTAAAATGGAGATCTAGAAAACTGTGAGGAATTGATTCGGGAAAGTATATTGGAAAATTGTATAATTTTTCATTACACAAACAATAGCAATTATTTGCCGAAATTGGACAACTCCAGAAGACTTTAGCTCTGAAGGCTTCAGAGATTATTGTAGTCCTGATCTATAACACGGGCTGCAATACATGCATTATTTTTTATTTAGATGTAATCTATATCTTTCAGTAAACTAAAGGGGAACTCTCTCTATAACCTATTCATCCTATTATAAAGTGCCCGGTATATTTTAGTGTCCAATTTTGTTTGCTATTGACCTTGAATGCATGTGATAAGCTGTGCTAAACACAAGCTTCTCCTTCTGATGCTCTACAGCAGCAAAATATATTATATTCAGGGTTGGAATTGCTCAGTGAAGGCACATTGTCCCCAAGGCAGCTATTTCTTCTGTTAGTGCCTCTGCGGCCCTGGATTCAAAGTACACTTGTGCTGAATAAGAAATGTGCTAAAATTCTTGTTTTCTAACACAAAAGCTCATTTCAGACACAGCAGGGTAGTTATTTGGCCTTTTTCTCCCTACAGACTTGAGGAAAAATTTTGAACAAGACCCTCAAGGAAAAGAAGTCCCCATTGAAGGAATGATCGTTCTCCACTGTCGACCACCAGAGGGGGTGCCCACAGCCGAGGTTTGTAAATGACTGTGTCCTATGTGGTAATGGTTTATGTAGATGTCCTATCATTTAGAATACATGGGCTTCTAACTTACGGATGATTGTTGCCTGATGCCGGACAATATCAGAGGGGTAATTCTTTTTGATAATATTTCAAGGCTGGGTCGTGAAGTATCCTCAATGAGCCTAATTTATTGTAGCCTCAATTTGTAGTGTGGAGTCTTTACATATATGATCCATTTTGCCTTTTGTTTTCATGATTGTTACTTTAGTAACACATATGTTGTTGGTTTGTTAGTCTTATATATAAGGTTAGAGGGAAGCCTCTTGAGAGATGAGAGAGCTCCGTAGTACAGATCTGCAAAGACTTTGTGTCCTGTATTGTGCTTGGTAGCAATACTTCGTAAAAGGGAATTCCTACTACAACTTTAAGAAGTACAGTATACCAAGGTCCAATAAAAAAAGGACTACATTTTTTTGAGTGCCATCCAATAGTTTTCTACAACAGTTTACTACGTGTCGTATCCATGTGCATTAAGAGAGTTGAGGTACTATGCTTACTTATGCTCTGTACATGAGATATTGCTGGGGGGACTGATCACTGGGACCTTCAAACTACAAGTGTTTCCAAGTATTCTGAATAAAGCACTTCCACAATACTGGGCCCTTTTGTTACAGCAGAATAAAACCCAATTTGGAGGCTACTGAGACCTTTATACAAGGGGTCGATGGAGGACCTTACCATAGAATTATTTATTTTGGTGGAAAAAAATCCACCATCTACTATCAAGATCAAACATTATCAAGGTACACTTACTCATAGATCCAGGCACTATGATTGCGGAAATCATCTTATATTTGTTATCCATGGCCTCCATCATACTAAAATCTACTTTTTCAATTTTGCAAGAAGTGCTCTGGGGTGCATTACCCCAGTGCTCTAGCTTCACAGGCTCTTACATTGTTCAGAAAGATTTTCCACTCTTAATTCGATACTTCCTGTTAACAAAAGATTATAGCAGATGTAGGCAAGGCAGAAGTGCTGAGGGAGGGAAGACATTGTAACAGCCTACAGCACAGGTCGGCTCAGTTAATACCCCCATAGAACTTCTTACCATATATATATATATGTATATATATATATGTACAAATATAGGAAAATTACCACATTGTCACATTGGTCACATTGTCTGGATCTATGAGTAAGTGTCTGTGATTTGGATTTGAAGATTTTCTGTAAGGAACCCCAGTACCACACAACAAGAATGTATATGTCCATCACAAGAAGTAAGATCAAATTCTTGTGAAAGCAGGTGTTGCTACCAGACATCTAACAGGCCTTTATAGGATCATGGATAGAGTTTTTATGTGGACATTTGCTCAGCTGAGTTCAGTAAAGTGACTTTCAATACATTCCCAGCTCTCTGAAATGCTTCCAACTGCTTATAAGATTTCTGCTTCTGGAACTAAAGGAATACAAATTCCAGACCAATAGGCATTCCATATAAAGAAGATCTATGTTTTTTTCGTACATGCTGGGCATCATCAGTTCTGGACCATCACCTACTGGATGACCATAAATGAGCTCATGAAGTTTCTCTAGTGTGGATTGCATGAAAATTAAATCTTGTTGAGATATATTAGGATCTTGTTGAGATATATATATAAGAGCAGTGCAATGTATGGAATATAGGATTGTCACGCCAGCCATTGCCGCAAATGTTAAGACGATTTTCTGTTGTATTGCACTGACTCTAAATCTGAGTCTTCCTTGGACATAGCAATTAATTAGCAGTTATCTACCATTCCTTCCACTGCTCTGCACATAAAGAGATCCATGAGCCCTTGACATATTGTCAGGGATCCTTCTCTTAAGTGATAGATACTTGGTCTGTTGCTACAATTTTCTTTTGCACCAGATATAGGACTGTCATTCATGGCATCTTGACTGGCAACCAGTTTCGGGCTTCTTGTGTCTAGCTCAGGGTGATTTTTTTTTACTTTTGTAAATCTTACTTTATTTAATTCCACTATACTTTGCAAATGGTTTTAAAGTGATTACCCCATGAAGAGGTTTCCATTCCATACTCCTCTAAAGAAGGTAGCAAAGTCGACCAGGAAACAAAAAAACATCTTTGTAGTTCTGTCCCCCCCCCCCCTTCCGATGTCCACCAGCCTAAATGACCAACGCAAAAAACTTGTTTTGCACATATATTCATGTCCATGAGGGCTTATTATCCATCGACCTGCTTAAATCCATCTGTTAACGCCACTTTCTCTAAAAGCATTCATATAGAATTTTCCCTCACACCTGCCTAAAACTTTTGCACAGTAATGTACCTCTTGCTATATGTAAAATTATTTGGGAAGGTTCAACATAACCATGTAGGCGGTTATTGTTCCATCATACAGGAGGTTTACCTGCACATCTACTTCAGGCGGTGGCCAAAAAGTTCCTCCAATGAAAATTGAAGGACTCAACACAGTGTATAACTTTATCCTGTGTATTAGTCTTGTCACTATATACAATCTAGAATTGGATGATACATAAGCATTATTTCCCGGAATTGCATCATCCACCTCTCTGTAGACATCTCTTCAATAGGTTAAAGTCTGCGCAGATGCTAGTAAAATAAAGATATGAGCAGAATGAGCCTCTCCCTGCATAAGTAGCTGACACTGCAGCCGCGATATGGATGGCAAGGCTTAATGGGCTCTTTGGAAAAAATGCAGGTTTTCTATCGTTACTATGACAGTCATTTATTCAGTCACACTAAAAGCACCGGCTCCGGCACTAGAAGAACAATTTGGTTTTCCTTTGAACATTTAACTTGTTGATGTGAACTTTTAAGAACATTTATAATGCAAGAAAACACAATCTCAACACAAGACACTTGTTATTTCATGGAAACCAATTTATCGGCTCCAAAACAATTCATTATTTGTGAGACGTGGGTTATTCTACATCCCAGGCGGGAAAACCCATCACTCCTTGAGAAAGTGTTGTGAGGAAAAAGAGATGGAAATTTGATGTTTTAATCTGCGGTCGAGAGTTTTTCTCATTGTATAGTATTTCTTGTCATCTGTTCCAGCACATTCCTATTTTGCCCATTCTCTTCTTACGATTTTACATAATTGCTTCGACTTAATTTGACTTTGAGAAGAAAAACTGCAATGATTTAAAGTTGCTTCGTCGCACTTGGCCAAAGTACAATTCTGTAGCTCACCAATGCAAATCTACCACGATCTATAGTACTCAAAACTAGGGCTAGAACCTAAAGATGTCTAGAGAACCGAAGATCTCAACATTGACATACAAGGGGGTTCTTTACTGTAAGAGCAGGTTTCTACAATGACAAAGCAGGGGGTTCTTCATGTAAGGACAGAGAGATTATGCAACTATTCACAAGAAGACAAGAGTTCAAGAAGAGCTTGGATGTCTTATTTAAGTGTAACAACATTACAGGTTATAATATATTCAAAAAGTAAAAAAGTTCCACATAAAAAGTTCCAAAAAACACTACTCACCACATAAGATGAGGCATAAGTACGAGTCACATTCTGCTGTAAGACCAAATCATGAGTATAATATTGTATATGTTTGTGGGGCTCACCAATGTACAATCACATGTAAACATTTTTTTCGCAACTATTTGCAAATTCTTTAAAGGGTTTTTCCAATTAAGCTCATGTTTTTGTAATGTGTGCGTAACTGTGTGTTTGGGGGGGGGGGGGGGCAGGATATTAGATAATTAACCAATATACATCTATTAAAAGTTCTGCTCCATTTTCTTATATATGAGAAAAACAGAGCAGAACTTTTAATACTCACACACACATACACACATTACAAAAACAGGAGGTAAAGTAGCCAACCTACCTACCCATAGCTGAAACTAATTTATTTCAATAATAGTATCCTAACCTTAGTTTATGACCCTAGGATCCCTGTCAGTAACCTGCTGACCAGCAGTAAAATTATTGGAACTCCACCGCATGATTGTGAAGGGGGATCTTGGGAAGGTACTAGTTGGCAACACTCTTCATATAGATGTTATCCCACAATATATAAAAATAAACTTTGGAGGTATATATATTATCATCTACTACTCATCCAGATCTTGGGAACCAACATAGGTTAAGGGGCCACAGGCAAATTCATATGTGGGAAACTCTGGGCTTATAGTTGCTCACTTTCTGGAGATGGACCATTGATCTAGGATTTTATTTTGAGTGCTTCCTCTAGTAAAATGCTACCCAAAAACCCAAATACGGCTTAGAGTTGACTAGTTTACAGAAGTGTTACCTACACAGCATATTTTTCATGCTTCCACCACCCCCAAACCCTTTGTTACATCACAAGTAAAATTACATATAATTATCCACTATTTTAGCACATACGTAGCTGATGGATCGGAGCAGGACAGCTAATGCTAAGCAATATAGTTCTATTAACACATGTGATTCACAGAATAACAAATGGACCTAAAAACAATAAATTTGTAATAGCCTCAGTGAGGCAGCTTGTGATTAACTGGAGCTCTATCCGAACATGACTGATCTTCACTATTAATTATCACAAAGAGCCACACAGATGGAAAAAGAAAATAAATTGCATAAACTACTCTGTGGCACGGATCTGTGAGGCTTCATAATAGAGGCGGCCATTAACTATTTTTTTTTTGTCATCCGCGGATGATTACAGAGCTTATTTTTCGACTGTGAAAGATACTTTTTATGATTTAAGACATTCAAGATATTTTTTTTATAGTTTGTATTTTCATGGATTACCCATTATTGTAATGGGACAATGACTACCCCTACCTGCACCAGATGAAACTGCAAGGTATGGGCAGAGAAGAGCAGAGGCAGATTAAGACTGCCATGGGTCCTGGGCTATATGAATATTATAGCCCCTACAAGTCTGGAATCACTTCCTACATCTGGTACTAGAATCAGCTTCTTGGGGAATGGAGGATGTGTCCCTTCTGTCTACTTTCAATCTTCAGTTTCAGGACCTTTGGAGGTTCTTCAAGTGCTAAAATGGCTCTTGATTTCATCTATATTGAGCAGGAACAGATTACATGGGTGTAGGTCCTTCTCAGTATAAAATTTGGTGGGTGGTTTGGGTGACCTCCAAGAAGGATTGGGCTTCGGCCTACCCCGCAAACCACTTATATTACAATCCACTAGTGGAGAGGAAGAAATACATAGTTTGCTCTACACTGTCGAGAACTTTTAATTTTATGTGAATAGCTTCACAAAGATGATGTCTTACTGGTTATAAAGATTAAAAACTTGGTAACCAGCTGGTTGAGCATCTCAAGTACAGATCTGCTCTGATGAAGACGTGGAACATAGTTTAACATAGCTCAGGAAAACATCTTAAAAACACTCCATTCTGAATTCTGTAACTTAAAATCGACCTTTATAGCGATAAAAACTGTTTTCGTAAGTAAATATCTTAGGTGAACATAAGAATCTCAATTTTATGTTGTATTACTCTTCCTCCTCTGCTTTTTAGGCTGCTTTCTTCCTTATTTTTACAGAGTTTATATCACAAATAGAAACAATGGGGAACATTTATCATAAGTTTCAGAGTTAAACTATCCTAGTGGACCATGGAAACCTGTCAGAGCTCAGCTTTTATTTTATAAACAGTGGTGGGAAAATGTAAGCTGAGCTCTGATTGGTTTCCATGGACGACTAGAACAGTTCTGCTCTAAGAAACTTCTAATAAATCTCCCCTATATTCATATCTAGTATACACACAAAAGTCTTTGGAGAGGGGTTTCTTCCAGTAAGTATATTATTTATTACATCACCATCAATATAACAAAATCTTAGTAGATATCCAAGTCAAAAGTGCAAAGTATAACAGAGCTAAAAAAGTGTCTTGTTTCTCTTTTCCCCTAGCCTTCTCAACCCCCCTCCTCTAATAGACCTTCATCCCCTTACCCTCTTCATAGACCTCTATGTAGAAAAGAGCAATGTAGCTCAGTATATTAAAGTTGTAGCAGGTTTCATACATTCACATTTACTCTCAATTAATTACATTTTTCTTTTATAATTAGAGAAACCCTGTAAAGTGACAGGTGAGACTATTGATCAGTGATTGGGCAGGCTGGAATGATAGTGGAAGTATTTCTAGTATTTTGCCTGAATAGAAGTAATTTTATGCTTAAAGGGACATGCAAGCTTAAGTAAAGGACCCTAATATGGACACCCATATTGTACTCACCCTGGTAAAGTTTCTCTGTAGTCCAGCTGACTTCCTGTGATGTCCCCTGTCGGATGAAGAGGACTGTACACTCATTACTGTATGCAGAACCCCTTCATGATAATCCCGCCCATATCAGTGGTTGGAAGGATGTGTGGATGTCCAGGGCGTGCCCCTCCTATCATTCAAATACAAGGAGTGCTCCTGAGGCCTACAGAAAAATTTTACAAGGTTAAGTACAATATTGAAGACCCTATAGGTGTCATCTACCTACACCAGTAAGTACCTAGTTCGGATTGAGTTGAAGTGTAGACAATAATTCCTAAATGCTGGTACACCTCATGAACAGCAGAATGTCGAGGGCAGCACTGTGGCTTAGTGGTTAGCATTACATCCTTGAAGTGCTGGAGACCTGGGTTCAAGTTCCAGGGTCAACATCTGCAAACAGTTTGTATGTTCTCTCTGTGTTTGCGTAGGTTTCCTCCAACACTCCAAAAACATACTGGTAGGTTGATTAGATTGTGAGCCCCATGGGGACAGGGACTGATTTGGCAAGTTCTGTGCAGCGCTGCGAAATCTGTGTGTGCTATATAAATACAGGAATAATAATAATAATAATAATAATAATAACAATAATGGCAACTAGCCAACTAGCTGTTTTATAATGTATGGGAGTTATGGGACTGGCTGTTCTGTAAGATTTTCCAGAAGTCCCATAGAATACAATGAATTGCTGGGTGAGTTTGTATTAAGCCATATGACCCACCTTGGATAAGGAGTTGGGACACTCTATAGTACAATACTCCACATTTTAGTATGACCCTAAATCAGCCATATTCACAAAATTAACGTGCAAATTTTAGTTATAAGAATATTGTAGCTAAGGCCTGAAAAACCAGAAGAACTGTATAAAACCTCATTCCCTTTTTGGATGCTATTTGGGAAGGAAACCACCAATGCAGAGATGGAGACAACGAATGTATTTAGGCGTTTGTCGTAGTTTCCATCCCTTAGCGAAGCCATTGATTTAATTCACCTTGCCGTGCATATGCACTGAGGCACGGGCTCATTTGCAGACAGACACTCTTATCTGCTCAGATTACTCATCCGGTGTCTGACGGCAAGCCCATGATATCTGCCAACAGTACAAATTGCCAAAACAACAGCACATCAGTAAATAAGAGTGTCGTTTTAGAGACAGACGTGACATCAGAGATAAACCTTAAAACAATCCCACAGCGAGATCTCTCAATAAAGCACATTTGACTAAATTGTTTAATGTCTTAATAGAAAGCTAATGGTCTTTGAAATGGAAACATTTGATTGGTTAAATACTGGTAATTAAGGGGCATTTAATGCCTGCTTGGAGCGGAGAGCATTTAAAAGGAATTGTTTCAGTAATGAGAAAATTGTCGAAAGGACCCGTATTGATAATTCCCATTATTTAAGGAACTGATGGTTTGGATTTTATCATTTGGACTGGTATTTTATTCATATCATTGAACTCAGAGCTTAAGAAATGAGCTGGAATGTCTTCTGAGAACATTTTCTCCTTGGAAAGCATTAATTCTCATTACTCAGAGCGTTACACCATTTCTAGGACGTTAGGCATATGCCTGAAGAGGTTTGAGTCAGCAGTAGATATAGAAATTTAATCTGGGTACAAAATCAAAGAACATGTATGAGATGTAAAACCAAGGAACGACCCTTGGATTTTTGAAAGGCCTTGACTCATCTGCGTCAATCAATAGTTCCACAATATCTTAAAGGGGAATTCCCAAACCTTTTTTTCTTTTTTCGCTCAACCAGAACAACAGTAGATTTAGATTTATTTAAACTTTATATTGTCTCTTGCAGCCCAAATTTTCTCCTTTTTTCTTCATGTGTTGAATTAAGTGACCACAATCTGACTTATTTAAAGGGGTTATCCGAGGGTATAAAAAAGACCACTAGTGGCCGGGATGGGGCAGGTTATATGGGTTTTTTGATACCCTCGGATAACTCCTTTAAATCGCTCTACTTTTTGGAAGCCAGTTTGTCTGCAGAAATGTAGAATGGTGTCACATCCTGCTTTTCCCTCCTGGACTGCATAGATCACAAAGGACGCCTTCAACTCAGTGTCTTGTGTCTCAGGCATTTGAAGGTTTGTAGGCTCACCGGGCTTTGTAGCAGCAATTTTAGGAGGAGATGGATGTAGAGAAACAGGGGGCATTTATGAATGACTTTCAAATGGAAAACTAGTGGAATGTTTTTCCCCTTACTGCACCTCTTACACCTTTTTTATGAAGGTGGTGCCACAATATTGGTGTTTTCCGACACTCACAACTTGTTCTTTCTTTGGGTGGATAATTGTGGCACCACTTGTGAATCTGACACTTTTCAAGTGCTTCTATTTTTCTGGCTTGTTTTGTGGCACAATTGTTAAAAGCTGGGAGCTCTATTACACCTTCATGAATGCGGAGACAGTTGTAAACTTTATGTTGATGCACCAAAGCATTAATCCCTCGCTCCACAAACTTACATCCCACTGAAAATTATAGCATACTTACAGCGCCACCCTGCTCCCAAATTAATAACCCCCCCACACACACACAGAGTTCAAGATGGCACCTGGTTGTGGCACAAACACTTCCAATGGTTTTTACATTGTAGATTTGTAAACAGGACATTTTTGAAAATTAGCTCTAAATACATCATTGTAACCTTACTACAAGGAGCTATATTCAAACTCAAACTTGAAATGAAATACGCCAAGTCTTCCATTTTGACTAGCATATACCTAGCATTGAGAAGACACAAACATGTACTGCAGCAAGACGTTTGGGTTTTAAGTTGATGGACTGTTGATGAACCAACTTTTATTGATATTTGAAGAGGTCTCACCCGAAATGCTCTTCTAACACCCGCAATCAATGCTGGCAGTGAGGATCCTGCCATTTGCCATAGAAGACATCATGGGGAGTGATGACCATAGGGAAAATGGCAGCGGCTTAAATGGAATTGTACAGTAGCTTTCCCGGTAGAATTTAAAGGGTTAATAAACACGGTCAATGCCAAAAACAATCACAGGTGGTAGCGGATGGTTCTGGTTTGTGTACCTGAACCAAGCTTTTTTCACAGTTTGCCCAAACTCGCTGAAACTGAATCACTGATCCCTATATATGCCCCCTACATATATACATAGTTAAGGGCCATCGTTTTAAATCACATCTAGTCATTCGTCCTTAGTTAGAATCTATGGAGACTCCTCTACATTTAAATGGATGAAACAAATCATGCAAAGGATTATTGTTTCATGCCATCCCATCTCGGTTTATCCAATGGGTGAGATAATTTGGTTTCTGGTCTAAGCACTTATTCTTATTGTAGATGTGGAATGTTCTTGTTAACCAGGTCATAATATATTGTTCCTATGATAATCATCCTGAACCCAAAGAGTTAAGACCTGCATACACTACACAAGCTCATATGTTTTACCAGGCGTAGAACATTACCTCCCAGATTTGCCAAATTAATATTTAAAATATTTGCTTTCTGGTTTGTAGAATATTACAAGATGCTAGAACAACATTGAAATGATCATTCTGAATAATACATTTACTTGCGGAGAAAACCTACATTGCCCCGCTGCTACACGTTGGATACAAGTTGGCAAGATACAGCACATTTAAGTTATATGATCATTATGCTATGTGAACAGGGTGTTCTGGGAAATACCAAGTCTAGAATTTTTTATATTCATACTAGATACTAGATTTTCCGCTATCAGTTGAGTGTGTGGTAGGGGTAGGGGGCCATACATGACAGAGCAACTTCATTATAGTTTGTGGTATTGAATCCCACTACAATAAACTGGCTCCTACAATACACATGTACAGTTTGGGTCCATTTGTGGTAGCAAGATTTTCACTCTAGTGGACTTGACTTTGCCATGTAATGCCCATTCATTGGGATAGGCCAAGTCATACCATATTAGACAGTTACACTAATAAGTAGTAAGAAGTTGCACCATTTAAAGGAGATCTACCATCAAACTCAAGCATGATAAACCAGGGGAACTTGCTCATAGAACCAGGCACCGTGACTGGTAATCTTCTAATATTTGCTATCCATGGCCTCCTTCCTTATAAAATAGGCCTCTAAAAGGGCTCTATGGTGCATTTCTAGAGCCCCTCCACACTCCCTCTGCACTTCTCTCTTCCCTCTGCTGATGTCATCTTACACAATGTAAGGGAAAAATGCTCCTGCATGATGTAACAGCCTGTAAATTTATAGCACGGGGGATCTTAGATATGCCCCCAGAGCCCTTCTGGCTAATTAGCATAATTTTAAACATTGATTTTAGAAGGAAGGAGGCCATGAATAACAAATAAAAGAAGATTTCCAAAGTCATGGTGCCTGGATCTATGAGTAAGTGTCTCTGGTTTATCAGGATGGATTTTGATAGTAGATTTCCTTTAAGAGGATGCCTAGATAAAATAGCAAATAAGAACTTAAAGAATTATTGACCTTAGTTGACACAAAAACTGCAAGATTTGAAATTTCTTTTTTATTATAGCTGGTTATATGGAAAATCAAAAATCAAAGCACCAAAAATTATCATTTTAAAAAGTTGATTTAAATTGTATTTATTTTTGAATAACACTTTCCCTTTAATCTTTTTCTGGTATTCTGAGTTATCTGTACATGTGGTGTATTCAAGACAGTTGGACGCCAACATATCACAAGAATCGGTGATAAATGTATATTTCTGAACTCTGTTAAGGTTGGCCTTATTTCACCTACTCGGCTGGTGAAAAATTAATTACTCAACAAATAAAATCTTTTTAATGAGGTAATCAGGCAACAAGTCGCGTCTGTCTGATACTATTTCAGGTCTTTAGCTCAAGGCAAATTTTTCACTGAACTGATGGCGGGAAAGAGACAAGAAGGGTCACCGCCTTAACCCCTTACTGCCGGCATATTCAGCAGCTTGTAGAATTAAAAGAAAGAACAGTAAAAACAAATCTGAGGCAAGAACATTGGCTCACTGATTACTATAGTGGCTCAGTGGTTACTATAGTGGCTCAGTGGTTAGCATTGTTGCTTTGCAGAATTAGGGCATCTGGTTTTAACTTGACCTAAGGCAAATTCTGAATTGAGTATGTGTATTCTTCTCACATTTAAAGGGGTTGTCCACTCATCTTTTTTTGTAATGTGTTAAGTGTAGCGAGCCGGTTATTAGGTAGTTAACTAATATACATCTGTTAACCATTCTGCACCGCTTTCTTGTTATGTAAACTGAAGCCTCATCAGCCAGACATTTCGGAGCATAAAATGGTTGCAGATGGAGGGCCATGTGATCTCTGACTGTCCATGAACAACCGTCCTGTAAGGACCTTATGATAGTATTGATGAAAATTAGATCAAGGTCCTGTTAGGGCAATTGCTCATGGTCAGAGATCACATGATCTGCGGCCATTTTATGGTTCATCATACCAGTCAACTGCCTCATGGTTATTATATATACAGCCCTCACATGATTATTTTATATACGGCCCCTTTCACCCCCATGGATTCCTTATGTACAGCCTTGTGTGGGCCCTCTAGCAGCTCTGGGCCCCGTTACTTGCCCGAGTATGCCCAGTGCTGGTGCCGGCTCTGGATGGGAGGTTGGTGGTGGTTGTGTTATTGGTTTCACACAAGGAGAGAGGACATAAGGGAATTTATTTTACCGTTTGTATGAAATATTTTTTATCATTGTTTTGAATGTTTATAAAAAATTCCGACAACAGGAACGAGTTAAAAACTGAAATTTTTTAATTCAGTTATAAAGCAAACAGCGTCTGCAGATTTAGTACAAACAATCCCGTATGAGAAAAAAGATCATAAAAATTATATTGTTTGTGTTTATTGTGGGAAATTAGAGAAGAAAATGCCTGTTCTTGAAATCACTTGTAGTTTTTTGAAAGCAAAAATTGTAAATATTTGCAGAGTTCTCTAAAACTAATAGAGATAATGATGGATATAAATATATATGTGGGTTCCTTAGGCAGTATTCAAAGGGTTTAGGTTCAACTTTATTCCCTTGCCCTGTTTTAAAATTTTGGGCAAGAACATGTGGAATTGTTACCACTAGATTTGTATTGAATAGTCCAATACGACACAATCTAGAAGTGGACATAAAATTGGTAACTTTGTCTTACTCTGGTCCTTCTTACAAAGACTCCATATTCAGCATTGGATTGGATAGCCAAAGACCATATAGGACACACCCCCAGCTGGTAGTACCCAGTTATAAATTTGTGCAAAAACTTCAACATCACAACACAAGCTCATTGGCCATCTAAGCCATTCTCTTTTTGGAGTGAGTGAAGTGGCCTGGCTTGTGATACTATTGGGGAGAAGAAGAAATGAATGAGCCACCTTGAAGCAAATACCTGCTACTTCTGAAAGACACATCATGACACTCAGTAGCTTGATAGCCCTTAGGTCTAGAGAATTCAACAAGTCCTGCCATTAAAAACTGATTTCTTAAAGTATTTCCGAAACAGTAAGCAAATACATACTCCTTAACTTTGTGATATGTTGTTGGCTTCTTCCTAACTTTATAAACTTTATGTTATATTTATGAATTGAGTACCTTCTTTAGTTGATATTTGCTTGTTCACCTGCAGGTTCAGAGCACAGACGGCAGTCCAAGTCCTATATGTTGTCCCTAATCTTGCACCCTCTTGCTTGTATACTTGTTAACAGATCTTTCCTTAACTCATAGACACAACCACGTAATCTGTAATTCACATAATGTATGTAGAACATACAAGTATACTTTATTGTTTTTTTAAGGTTTTAATTAATTGGCTTTATTTCTTTGATACAGAATGATGTTGCATTGTAGCTTTCTTTAGGTTCTACAGTTACAATTGGAAACTCATTCTTCTTCCTTCAGTCAAGTGGTAGAGATAAGAAAGAAACAGTAATAGACTATTGTTCTACACAGATGTAATCTAAGGGAAACTAAAGAATTGTCCTGTTCTAATCGTTATACAGGAAGCATAGTCTGCCTATGACACAAAGGAGCTGTGATAGAGGATGTGATGCAACCATTACTATGTCAGACATGTGGAAATTGAGAAGATTTGGATATTAATAAGCATGTGCGACTGGAAAATGAAGTAAAAGGATAATACTAAATTTTACTAACCATAAACAGGCAATGGAGGATTAGTAACCTCATTTGTTCATAAATGTAGAGATAACAAACATGGACATATGTGTGGCTTATAAGCTACGATGAAGTGTGTGGGCTCAAACCATCTGATGTCATACCTGTTCACCTGAAGTAAAATATTAGTAGTGTTTTAGCTACATATAAATTCAACCGGCTCCTTGACAACTCTGCTCTTTCGGACGCAGTGATGGACTTGTGAGACTTCATGGTCACTCCCTGGTACAGTGGTGACCCTTATGGTGTGGACAGTTCTATTTTGACACCAGATAGCTGAAATAGGAAGAGACTAGTGAAGAGCCGACACAAGAAAGTTGGAAAACTTTTGGCTTTGCCTAACACGGGGTTGAAAATTCTGTATGTTACAAGTTGGGTACCCGGACATGAACCCCCACTAGCAACACCTTCCCATATTTAAATCCTAGTGGTGTTGATGTAATGTCATCGGGGAGTGATGAATGTCCCCCAAAATGGCATTGCCAGAAGGTAAATCAAGGGGGACACACGTCATATTGATTTATAGAGTTATATGTTTTAAAGTTATAGAGATTACACCCACAATTGGTCCCAGCAGTTTATCAAGTGTGTCATTGCCTGGGAGAGAGTGGCCGTTGTTGAGACAAACCTGGTACCTATCTTCTGACTCAAGTTCAGATCCAGGTTCAGGGACCCGAACCCACCAAGTTTGACATGAAGGGTCCATTCAACACTAACAGAGACTAGCGAAAGACTTGAAAAAGATAAATCAGAAGGGGCAGATTCTAAAGATGCAGCTTTTGCATGGTTACTATACAGTGGGAAAAAAACTATTTGCTCCCATTTAGGTCCCATGCACAATTTCTGTGCCAGAAGTAACTTAAAAACCAATGACAAGTGTGGGTGTATCTGCACCAATCCTGATACTGATCATCTTTCATAAGGATGGGTTATGAATATTGGCCAGAAGACCAGACAGCTCTTCAAAAAATGGAAAACTGCCCCAGAAAATATATTTTTATGTATTTTTTTCTAATTTTGGTTTAAAAGAGAATAATTTATGATGTTCTTTATTTCAATGCCATCATATAGTATGCTCCTGTGCTCTCCCTACTGACTGGTGATGTCCTGTGGCCGGTGCGGATGTCATTGTAATCTTTCTCTGTTCTCCAGCCATTCCTGTTCTCTAATTATCGTGACCACATTTTTGCAAAGATACTGTAACAGTTCACAGACAACAGAACTAGAGTCTGAAGGAGGAGTCTGTGGACCAGTGGACCCTCTGAACCACCCCAGGAGATGTAGATGGTACTGGCTGAGACCCGGGACCGGAGTCTAAGTGGCACCTGGTCTTCGCCAAAGCCCGCCGCAAAGCGGGATGGTCTTGCCTTGGCGGGATGCCACCAGGTCATTCCACGGGTTCTCACGCCAGTAGAGGAACAGCTTAGGGAAGCTTGGTACGGAAACCACGGAAGTTCCTCTAGGCACAGAAGATAGGGCTTTCACTCACAGGAACAAAGCTGAAGAAACAACGCTGAAGCAATGCTGAAGATCCGGCGAGGCAGGAAGGGAGGTGCCGGGTTATAAGGGCGAGCCGGATTAGCCAGCGCCAATCAGGAGGACGGCTAGGAGAGCGGAGACACGCGCGGCCTAGTCAGGAAGCAGGAGCATTGGAGAGGTGAGTCTGGGCCGGGGGTTGCCGCACCACACCAAGGGGCATAGGTGTGCCCACGATCCTCGGTACAGGTATGGCCGTGACAGATACTTTGGTAATTTAGTAAAACCCTGTTGTAATGACCTGGAGACCCCTTACACAAATCCATCAAATGTTCGTCAATGGAGATTACATTATTTCTGAAAATCTAGTGATAATAAATAGATCTCCAATGTATGTGTGGCCGGACATCTGACATCATGTGTAACTTCTTGTCTTAGGTGAAGCTTTCCTTGTCCCACGAGGTTCCTCCGCAGCGGGTGTCGGTGGAGGTGGAGTCGCTCCGCGCAGGCAGCATCATTGTAAATTTCCGAATAATTGTCAATGACTCCGACAACCCGATCAATATCACGGCGGCGTCCTTCTCCGCCTTCAGCAATGAGTTTCATGTCGTTCCGGAATCTATTGTAGTGACAGGTAATATTCATACACGTAACATATAACCGTACGTACAGCGTGCACGCACATACTGACCAGACATAGCGTGCGAACAGATACACAACATGTACATCGCACGTCGTACACACACAGGGGGAGATTTATCATCAAGTGTCTGAGGTAAAATGTCTTTTGGTTGCCCATGGAAACCAATCAGAACTCAGCTTTCATTTTATAAACAGCTGTGGGAAAGTGAAAGCTGAGCTCTGATTGGTCGCCAACTAGAACAGTTCGGCTCTAAGAGACTTCTGATAAATCTCCCCCCACAGAATACATGCAACGCACACACAACATCAATGTACAAATAGGGGGCGCTATTGTGAACATTTGAAGTGTTATTCTATGTGATCGTAGTAGATGACCTACAGCTTGTGCCCCTCTCTTCACTCACAGATTTGGATGAGTGCCTGTCCCCCACGGATAATGACTGCCACCTATACGCGGACTGCAAGAACCTGGACAGATCTTACACCTGCGAGTGCCACCCGTCATTTATAGACAGGAATCCCATCAGGCCCGGCAGGAACTGCGAGGGTGAGAGAGAGAGCGCCCCTGACCCCTAATCTACTGCAGGAATAATGTCACCAAATACAGAATGTGAGATGACGCACCTCACGTGATTGGCGCTGTGAATCTGATTAATTTGCGTTTGTTTAATCAAAATCTATCCACCCGCTCAGAAGATATGAAAGTTTATGTGTGAATTAGTGCATACTAGACAAGGGGCGGTAACGTCACAGAGACACACCCCTGAGGAAATAAAAGGTTACCACCCCCTTGACGATTATCAGTAAATATATTCATTTCCAGGGTCCAGATTTACAGTGCCCTCATCTAATATGTCTGCACCAGGTGTCACCCTCTTACTCTGTGCATTGTATATATTTTATAGGTGAAGCCCCCACTACAGCCAGTCTAAGGGTCTCTACCAATGGTAAGATATCATATTTTTTCATTTGTAATTAAAAATGTTCTGAAAACATGATCAGAAGCCAGTACTCAGGTGCTCAGTGATATCTGGGAAAGCTGGGTGACAACCAATATGGCTACTCAGGCCTATATGCAAGCCTCGAAGCCTCCCTGTTTTTCAAAGGAAACCTATGAACATCCCCTGGTGCCATACTGGTTGTCACTAGGGATGTGATGAACATTGCAGGTTCTGGTCCCCGAATCTGAACTTCAACCTGGAGATTCTAATGTACTGAAGCAATTGGGTTTGGGTTCAGCAGGTTCACCCAAACCTTAAAAACAGGTTTGGTTCAGCTTTTCTGGAGTATTTAAAGGGTTCCTGGTGTTAAAGGAAACCTACTAGAGATGAGCGAACATGCTCGTCCGAGCTTGATGCTCGGTCGAGCATTAGGGTACTCGAAACTGCTCGTTACTCGGACGAATACTTCGCCCGCTCGAGAAAATGGCAGCTCCCGCCGTTTTGCTTTTTGGCGGCCAGAAACAGAGCCAATCACAAGCCAGGAGACTCTGCACTCCACCCAGCATGACGTGGTACCCTTACACGTCGATAGCAGTGGTTGGCTGGCCAGATCAGGTGACCCTGGGATAGACTAGCCGCTGGCCGCGCTGCTCGGATCATTCTGTCTCTGGATGCCGCTAGGGAGAGAGCTGCTGCTGGTCAGGGAAAGCGTTAGGGTGTTCTATTAGCTTACTGTTAGGCAGGAGTGATTCTCAAAGAACCCAACAGCCCTTCTTAGGGCTACAATAACGTTCTACTTTTTTTATTTTAATTTGCATCTTTTACCATTTTGTGAGGAATTAGCAGGGGGACTTGCTACCGTTGTGTTTAGCTCTTAGTGGCGTCACTCTGTCATGGCCATGCTGTTGCCCATAATTTTGGCATAATGGTGCGATTAGGCAGCCTCAGAGGCATCCATGCATGCTGCCCCTGCTGTTTCCTGTCCATTTCCGTGGTGTTTCCATCCTTTTCTGAGGTTCCCAGGTGTTTGGCCAAGCTTCCCTGTGCAGAGCCTTGGTCCCCTTGAAAAATGCTCGAGTCTCCCATTGACTTCAATGGGGTTCGTTATTCGAGACGAGCACTCGAGCATCGGGAAAAGTTCGTCTCGAATAACGAGTACCCGAGCATTTTAGTGTTTGCTCATCTCTAATACAGATACATGCAAACAGATATACATGCAGGCAAACACATCATCACACATACCATACACTCTCCATATGTATCAGTAATACACATCTATACATGTCACATACCATCACACACCCTGTGGTGTCTGCAGCAGCCCTGGCATCACACAGAGGAGTCTTCAGGCTTCTCCTCCTCCTCTTCGTCCCGATTTCTGAGCTGCCGGATTTCAGCTCCTTGTGAAGAGGTGATAGGGGGTAGAGGGGTGTTAACCCATAATGTGCTGCATCACACAGGCAGCTCTGTAGCCTCTACCTGTGCTGTGTGTGCTTGCCCAGTGGGGGAGGAACAGTGCAAGACACAGCTCCTCATTACAGGAAGTGAAGATGTGGGCCCCCGGCAGCTCTCTGGGCCCCAGCACTTGCCCAGGTATGCCGGGTGCTGGAGCCAGGCCTGCCCTAATGCAACTCTGCAACATATAAAACCCCTCCTTCTTTTTTTTGATCCTCTCGTTACATTTTGGTTTTTCACTTTTATTTATCTCCACAAACTTACCCATACTATCTATACTCCCACCCCCACCACTCCTCACATGGAGTGGTCCTGTTCTCTATCCTCCTCATACAGTGGCCTCCTGTTCTCAAGACTTCCCCTGTGGCCTTCAGTTCTGTGGCCGCCTCCTGTCCTCCAACATCCTACTCCTCACACACAGCCCACATAGCAGCAGGTGTCCTCACACAGGGGTCGTGGCTTCATGATTGGGGGCAGGTGCCGACTGTGCTGAAGGGGTGAGCTGTTCTCTCTGCTGACTGCAGCTGGCTTCCAGGGTGCATTTACAATCTCTCATTACCTGCCTACAAACAGCAGCAGCGATAGGAGAGCTCCAGGCAGATACATTCTTAATCCAGGGAGCGGCGGTGGGAAGCACATCAGATCTGGTAGTGTGTGTGTGGCAGAACAGAGATGTAGCAGAGCTGAGCATGTAATAAACATCTCATGGATCTCATCTCTGATCTGTCTCCTCTTTCTATGCGTCAGATACTAGTACAATATTCAGAAGGTAAATTAAAGTGTATATAAACCTTGTATTCTGATAATTAGAGATGAGCGAACACACTCGTCCGAGCTTGATGCTCGTTCGAGCATTAGCGTACTCGAAACTGCTCGTTGCTCAGATGAATATTTCGCCAGCTCGAGAAAATGGCATCTCCCGCCGTTTTGATTTTTGGCGGCCAGAAACAGAGCCAATCACAAGCCAGGAGACTCTGCACTCCACCCAGCATGACGTGGTACATTTACACGTCGATAGCAGTGGTTGGCTGGCCTGATCAGGTGACCCTGGAATAGACTAGCCCCTGCCCGTGCTGCCCGTGGTGTTATATTAGTTTACTATTAGGCAGGAGTGAGTCTACAAGAACCCAACAGCCCTTGTTAGGGCTAGAATAAATATTTTTTTTCTTTGCTTGTGGCTGGGCTTGCTGGCACTAGTAGTGCATGCAGTACCATATTGTGACGAATTTGCAGGGAGACTTGCGAACGTTCTATTTAGCTCTTAGGTGTTTGAGATGGATATGTGTGTCACTAAGTGGGACAATTTTATTAGGGGTTTGATTGGATTAGGCACAGTCTGACGATTTTTTTTTTTTTTTTTATTTTTTTTTTTACTAAACGCACAAAAACAAAAAACCCCACAAAATTTAGTTTACCTTTAAATTTTAAAATTGTTGAACCTGAGGGCTAGGGGTAGAGGACAAGGGCGTGGGCGTCCAACTACTGCAGGGGTCAGAGGCCGTGGTCCTGGGCGGGGTGAGACACCACCTGCTGATGAGGGAGCAGGGGAACGCCGCAGAGCTACACTCCCTAGGTTCATCATGTCTCAAGTTACTGGGACTCGTGGTAGAGCACTGTTGAGGCCAGAACAGTGCGAAGAGGTGATGTCGTGTTGGTCCCCTTGAAAAATGCTCGAGTCTCCCATTGACTTCAATGGGGTTCGTTATTCGAGACGAGCACTCGAGCATCGGGAAAAGTTCGTCTCGAATAACGAGTACCCGAGCATTTTAGTGTTCGCTCATCTCTAGTACCTACCCATTAACAAAAAGTCAAGTATGGCTTGGGGTAATGGTATTACTACAGTGATCCTTACACTGTAAGAGAAAAAACACTGATAGTTGAATAATCCTTTTGGCTGCTCTGTGAATTACAGTGTTAAAGTACAGTAACACATTGAGGAAAATTCCATCTGAGGTCTAAAGATAGGGTATCCCCATACCTCAAGCCAAGCTAAGAAGCAAGAAACCTGTTAATTCAAATCTTTCAAAGGCTTTTGTTGTAAATGTATGCTTCAGAAAGTTTGCACTTTACAGAAAGTCAAGGATAACTTTGCTACCTATACTGTATATTCCTCAATATTGTAATTCGGATAATATGTACAGTAGGTCACACTAAGTATGGTCTAACTTTATGTTGAGTGCTTTTCATGGCCTTCAATGCTCAACAAAGAGCATGTGTAGGAAAATCATTTTCATGAGAGTAAACAATGGTCTTTTTTTACAACAATAGAATCTCTAATGTTCAGCGTGGAAGCACGGAAAGAAGTGTGAAGTTACGGAGTTATGTCACTGAGCACGAGTCTCAGAAAAGTTGGCCTTATACATTATGAATATGTTCTTTGATGATTGAAAAAAACTTTGATAGAATGATGGCTTGGTGAAAAAATCCTTACAGTTACACAGCCATAAATGTAATATTCTACATTGCTAATTGTGGTTTTTTAACCTGTCCATGATGCACCAATTTATGGATGTACCACGACAAATATACTCAAGTATAAGCCTAGTTTTTCAGCCCAAAAATGTGCTGAAAACTCAAACTTGGCTTATGCTTGAGTAAAAAATATATATCAAAACTCACCTTTCTGGCTTCCCCCATTGCTGTCTATATACTGGGGCAGGGAGCTGGCTATTTAATTGGGGATATGGGCTGCCAGGCTATATACTGGGGGGCAGGTGCTGGCTATATACTATGGGGCAGGGTCCGGCAGGCTATATACAGGGGAGGCTGTGACCAATGCATTTCCCACCCATGGCTTATACTCGAGTCAATAGGTTTTCCCAGGTTTTTGTGTTAAAATTAGGGGCCTCGGCTTATACTTGGGTCTGCTTATACTCGAGTATATACGGGTATGTCTGACATATTTCTTTGATGGCTGTGCAAAATTTGGTGACTGCAAACACGATGGTGCAGATTCCTTTAGCAGACATACATACACATACACTCAGCTTTATATAAAAGATATATATTATAGCCCCATAGCCATAAATTGGGTCTATCTCAACCCTATGTAGATAACATGTGTCAGGGCTCACACCTATGACCTTCTGTAACGCCTAAGCAAGGTAAAATATGGACGTGCCGCAGAATGAGGCCAGCATTGTACTGAATACACCTCTGTGACAAGGTACACAGGCCCCAGAAGCATGCTTGCCCGTCTTATTCACCGCACAACATATGCTCTTCATCATTTTCTTGGTGCCCAGGCTGCAGGCTTGATAATAAACCATTTCTATTCTCTGCAGCCTCTCATCTCTTCTACCCTGAAGTGCTGCACTCTCCTATCTTCTAAATTGCCTTGTATTAGCATTCTCCAGATGTATGTTAGGAACTCACTCTACGAGCACACAAGGCTGTCATGTCCCCCCGTCCCCAGATCTGGCTCCTTTTCATGTCATTCACCTGACTTCTATCCCATATGATGCCATATTTACAGCTAAATCTATGGGACCTAGTCGGCATTGCTGAGTATCTGTATAGTGGTAGTTATTTTTAGTAACACATAATGTTTTATTTTATGTTCTATGTTCCTTTTATCTCAAATCATATCCTATCTTCCAGTTCTCTATTATTCCTATCATCAGGAGCCTGTAATAGGCAGCTGTAGTGTATCGTAATGGCGGCATGTGATTGTAGAGTCTTTCAAAATCACTCACTGGCCAATGTAATGGGACCTATGTTTAAATTAGTTCTGTTATATTCTACTTTTTGCATAATTGTATAATGTTAGCATTTACCGAGCATGACGCAGTATTATTATTTCGTTTTTGCTGAGTGAGTTGCCGAACAACATGAATTCTGTAAATGAGGTAGGAGTGATAGTAGCTATGGCATTTGTATAAAAGTTTTGACTGGTAAGAGATACTGGGTTTGACTAATGTGGTTGTAAAGGGAAGCTGTCATCAGGAGCCCTTTTTCTGCCTCGACCATGTCCCCATAGAGAATAGCATGCACATTGAGAAAGTGGCTTTATAATAAAACTGGGGTTTTCTAATGAAAAGAAAAGTTAGATGAAACTTCACCTTTCTCAGTGTCCCGTGTCCCATGGGAGTGGTCAGTGAGGAGTGGTTTTCCCCCACCCTCAGGAAACCCCTCAGCCATGTGTCTATTTCATGGGAATTTTTTTAAATTTGAAGTAGAAGCATAACAGAGCAGTTTCCCTATGGTGGTGGTGGTGGTGGTGGTGGTGGTGGTGGGAGTATAAAACGCTTCTCACTGGCCCCTCCAATGGGGCATGGGACACTGCTCTGCAGAGAGAATGGTAGACTGTGATAACTTTTCTTTTTATTGGAAAAAACTAGTTTTATTATAAAAACACTCTGGCAATGTGCACACTATTCTCTATGAGGAAATTGGGGAGCCAGAAAAAAGGGTTCCCTTTAATAATCAGCCAGGTTCTGCAAGATGTGCCATGACTGAAGATCATGCAGCTTCATAAGAATAGTGCCACATCCAAAGCACTTGAATTAAAATCTGCTCAATAAGATAATACTTGGCACTCAAATGTGATGCAATCTTTTTTTATTTAAGAAAATACATTTTTACATTTGATTTTCGGTATGCAAACAAAAACGTTTCAGTCATTTAACGTGACTTTCATCAGAAACAGATTGCCCATGTGAACAATCCGCCTGCACATGGGCAATTCTTTACTGATGAAGGTCATTTGAATTGCCCAAAACGTTATTATTTAAATTGCATATCTAAAATCAAATGTAAAAATTGTCCCCTCAATTCATGTGTGTGGAAAGTGGTGAGCAGGGGAAAACAATTCAATTTTTTTGGCATGTGATACAATTTTCAATTGTTTTAATGTTTTGCATACCATTGTATACATTGTGTGAATTAATACACTGTGATACTATAGAGAGATACAACTACATGGTATTGGCCAATGGTGCACCATCCATAAGGCGAGTTGAGCCTTTTGCCTCAGGCAACAACACCGGCAGCATCAGTAGCACAATCACCTGCTCTAAAGCAGGACCTGGCTCCTAAAAATAGTGTCTCTTGACACGTGATGCCAGAAGGGTGTGATACACTGCACGGAGAACCAACTTTCTAAAATAACTAGATATGTCACATCGGGATGGGGCCTCAGACAGTATAAAGTTTAGATGCATCCCTGGGTATGGCTCCCCTTGCTCTAGGTGCAGATGTTGGCTTAGTTTATCTTCCAGCTACTACATTGACACAGGTCAATAATGGCAGAGACTTTGTGAATCAATGCTGTAAACCTGTACCTCACAGGGTCATAGCAAGTGCTCAATTAGTTAAATAAAGTTTATTACATATTTTAGAACTCATTGGAATTGGTAGTCTAAGAAGTTACGTTGTCGAGCCAATCCATTGCATTTAGGGGATGTAAAGGCTTTGTTAGTCAAATTGTGTAACCATAAGACTTATGCACTTATGTACCTTGAATTCATTTTAGAAATCCCTGTACTGTTCTTTAGAGAGACTTAACATGTGCTCTGATGGTTACGTGAAGTTTATTGAGTATTTTAGAATTTCTTGAAATTTATCTTCTAAGAGGCTATAAGATACTGCAACATATGTGCCCCTTCAGCTTCACTGCTACCCTCTGCCCATAAAGTATGACAGAAGAGGTGCTGCTGACTGTGATTCTGTACTTAGTTTGCATTTTGTCCTGCACTAGTTTGCACACTGTCTTATATCACTCCTGGCTGTCTTAATTGATTCCCAGCAGACCCATCTGTCTCCTGCTGACTTTGTTCTTGGTGGTAGATGGTCAACCTAGATTCAATGCACTTATATTCCACCGCTGCTACTCTGGTTTTCAGATTCTCAGTGAGGTGCTCCAATCATTCTCCTTGCTGGGATTTAGATAATTCATAAGAGTATTGTCTGATTATATGTGCTTGCTTTAACACTCCTTTGGAGCTTTCTAGTGTTTTATGGACTTTTCATGTCTTCTCACCATCCATTTGTTTCTTGATTCTGTACTGCATTGTCCTCTTTTCTGGGTATGCTTTTATTTTTTTTGTCTCATTGTTTTCAGAGAAAGAGAATATTGACCAGTCATCATCTACCATCTAGCGTAGGATCGGCAAGTAGGTAGGAGCAGCTGGTTGGGTCTTGCTTAGGGTTTGCAGTCTGTCTTGTCACTTTCCTTTTTAATATAATGTCTTTTCCCATAAAGTGACATTACAGATACATTATGTAGCCAATTGATCGCATACAGGTCAGGTTTCGTGGAACCTTTGTCAGTCAATTTTGTTACTGATTGTTACTAATTTTGTGCATAGCAAAGTCATAGCAATTCTTTAGTTTAGTGAAGTTTATTGAATCTGCTAGAACTTCTTGGAAGTTATCATCTAAGAAGTTCTAAGATACCTTGTCTAGCAAAACAATTGCATGCAGGTCAAGGCATGTGGAGGCTTTGGCAGTCACTTGTGTAGCTTTAAGATTTAGTAGACTTGTATAACTCAAGAAATCTGTAACAATCTGGGTCTGGTTTTGGAGTCTAAGTGTTGCAACTTGGCTTTTGCGGGCAAGAATCGTAGTCAGGAGGAAGCCGGTGTTTGTAGCACAATAGAGAAGCTAGCAGAACAGAGGAGCAGGCAGGTAGCGTAGTCAGGAGGAATCCAGTGGTCGTAGCACAGAAGATCAGCGTCAGTTTTGAGGAAGCAGGCAGGTATCGTAGTCAGGAGGAAGCCGATGGTCGTTGCACAATAGATAAGTCAGTCGCAGGAGAGAAGGAGACAAGACAAGCTAGAATACAGGCTGGAAGCACAATAATCTTGCAAGGAAGTGTAAGCAAGGCTAGGTTTAAATAGGAAGTCCAATCAAGGAAAGAGTGGAGCGAAGTCAGGGAAACATGAACTAGGAACTGGAAGATCAAGAACTAGGCCAAGGTTCAGCACTGGAGCTGTCCAGAGAACTGCATAGCTCAGTTGATACAGCTGTAGCCTGGACAGTGGAGTCTGCTGGCTCAAGTCCTGACAAAACCACTGTTCATCGGAGAGTCTTATGGTGTTTTTTATTAGTTTAGTGAAGTTAATTGAATCTGCTAGGAGTTCTTGGAAGTTATCATCTAAGAAGTTCTGAGATACCTTGTCTAGCCAAACAATTGCATGCAGGTCAGGGCTGGTGGAGGCTTTGTCAGTCACTTGTGTAACTTTTAAACTTAGTAAACTTGTGTAACTCAATAACCACTGTTCATCAGAGAGTCTTATCATGTTCTTTATTTATTAGTTTAATGAAGTTTATTGAGCATCTCGGAACTTTGTTCACGTAGAAGAAGTGTTCCCTCCGTGTAAATAACTCTCCCCAGATTTAATACTGTTTTACAGAACTGACACCAGTCAGAGTTCTAATGTGCAGCCCTCAACAGCTGCAGGCAATAATACAAGCCCAAAAAACACAAATCTAGCAAGCTGACAGATACTTCCAAAACCTCCAAGTGTTACTGTGGCAAGACAAGAATGGCATACACACTGAGCTTGAAACTCTTCCAAATAATCAGCAGTCTAAACCTCCAAGCTGACATCTGGTTGGATCCTGACAAGATGTCTTTTGAAGTAGCAGCCAGACCACTTCCTTGGATCAGAAAGAAATGGAAAAAAAATTGTTTAACCCAACCTGCCAGAAAGTTGCATCAGTCAGCAGATGCTCAGATACCGCTGTGACGCTCCACACTAGAACTCAGATTCCTATAGATATTCATGTCTCTCTCCAAGTCCTGGGCCTGTTACACGTTACATCACTGAATTACAAGAAGACTTAGGAAACGGAAGCACAAAGTGCGGGCATTCATCAACCCTTTGCATGAATTTACTGGTGATAATTTTACACGTTTTTTTTTTAATGTATACATTTATACACTGGGAAAATGTAATTAGCACTTTGCAATCATTATGCTTTTTTAATGCTCGATTTCAATGCATGAACTACTTTCATCCATATGAAGATGCAAACTAGAAACGAAAGGTGGCTTTAACATACAAGATATATCCAGCACAACGTTTTTGTATAACCAGTTGAGCGCCATACTGGGAGATCTTGTACCATAGATAACGTCAGTATGTATATCCTATAACAGAGATGTTTGATATTGTCCTATGTTACATTAAGGGAATGTGATATCACATTCTCATATCAATGTGATAGTCTATCTATCATAATAATAATTGGTGCCACTTCTGTGCATACAATGTGTATGACGTCTTAGGTCCATTTATTCATTGGCATTGCCTAGTTCTTTATAGACCCAGTTCCCCAGGGATATCAATAAACAGTGGACGAACACTTTTGCTTCAGACTCTACCTACTTAACACTGAACCGGGGGCATGGGGGCATTTAAATTTAATTTAATTCATTTGCTATATGTAAACATTTCTTTAATTGGATGTTATTAAAAAATATGTTCCTATGTGAAGATAATTTCTCATAAATGTAGTCATGTTGTCCCTTAGAAATGAAATAGCTTCCACAGATACAACCACCTCACATTTTGGCAGCGGTGGCCAGAGATGGGCTATTGAGTCCTGCCTGACCACCTGGCTTCAGCGTTTATTACCACAGGACAGCTGTGGGACATGCAGTACCCCCCGGAAATTTCATATACAAAAGCTTTTTGTTTCTTTGTGCAATCCCTCCAGCATAGGTGGTTATATCCAGGGACACAGTTTTGTTTCCAAGGGACAGAATGACTACATTTATGAGAAATTATCTTTTTTTTATTAATGACATCTAATTGAAGAAATGTTTATATATGGCAGATTAATTAAACTGAATGTGAATGCCCAGACAAGAATACCCTTTTAGGTTTCTGCTGCCTGAGGCAAGCTATAGAATTGTACCCCACTCCAACCGATCCAGAAGACAACATTTTTTTAGCAAGTGGGTTTAACATGTAGCATATCACATGCATGCTGACATTGGGAATGAAAAGACACTATTTTTAAGTGTCAGGTTCTGCTAAATAGCTGCTGACTGCACTCCTGATGACACCTGGTATCTTGCAGGTGATGCTGCCTGAGGCAAGAGTCTGAACTCACCTCGTGGCTGGTGCACCCCAGGCTAGAGGCTGTAGGAAAGTGATGCAAGGGCCTAACCCCATCTATTTCAATACTGTTGACATATTCTAAGAGGCCTATTCCTCTTTTCACCATAGCATCAGTGTCTCAAAGATCAAAAATAGGACCTGTCATCTCATCAAAAAAACTTTGATCATTTTTCATCTTTCCATTCAGAGGTGTGTCCTAACCAGTCTCACAATGACCAATCAGCACTATCATTATCAGATTGTGTAGAGATATGCCTCTTGGTAACATCCTGTGATTAATTCATTCATCAGTAAGGATGAACAGAGGAACAGCACAATGCCAAAAAATGTGGCCTCTTTAAACACCATGTCTAACCATATAGAAACCTTATAGAACATCTGTTAACTTTCTTTCAAGATCCTTGAATTAAGAATTGATTTTCCCTCCAAAGGAAAATTTGAAGTTTCCTGTATCCATTCCTAGATGAACCATCTCAAGAGAATGTGTATCCATGTGATACATTTAAGACTCAAGCCCATGTGTTACACTGCTACAGCGACTGAGGCTGGTGAACGGGCAAGAGATTCATCAGTTTCTTATTTTGCCTACAGTGACAAACTCATTTAAGCTTCTCTGTCAAGCCATGAAGAATGGAGGGGAAAAGTCTGTGCCATTCTGTGTCACTGCTGTGCTAGGGACAACTAGGATCAATAAGACTAATGGCTTCTAGCTTTGTGTGATAGTCAGCCAGGAGGCCCTGTCCACTTTGTGTCCAAGTATCTGATGGAAATTTTCAAACAGTAAAATCTATACTTAAAATGGAAAGATTCTTACTTTTTCAGTATAAGCAAAGAATTATTGAAAATAATACTTTTGACGGCTATTAGATCACCTACTTTTGGCAACAGAACAGCACATTTGAAAAGTAAGTTTCCCTTTATTCTTAGCATCAATCAAATTGAAAAGTCAAGCCAAGGTGCCCATTCTCCTGACCAGTCCTCCTAACATCCCCATTCGGTAGACCAGTCATACAGGGTTTCCCATTCTGCCGAGCAGTCATCTTGGGTTACCATCCTAGAATGTCCATTCTACTTTAAACTAGAATGAAAACTCAATTGTAATTAAACTTAGTATAATTAGTTTTAGCTCGTATTTGAGGATTGAAATTAAATCAAAATGTCTCAATAAGGGATAAGCAGTCCGAACCTAAAAGTTTGGCTCTGGTCTTAGTACTGGAACTTAAATGCTCACCCACACAATTAAATCCCTCAATGTGTGCTGGGACTGATGGGGGTTGTTACCCTTTAAATGCCACCAGAAATACTGCCCGCAGAAGCCATTTTCCCTAGGATCATTACTTACTGTCATAGCTATGCGGGTGATCTCGGGTGTTAGCATCAGTGGTGAGCCCAAACCCAAATCTGCACTGTTTGGCATGAACCAACTCAACCCTAGTACCTGTCCACATATTTAGAAAACTGTAGCATTACGTTGGGCAGATTCAATGACCCTAAACTAGACTTTTTTGTAATGACTTTGTATGAATTTTTCCAATACTGTATAATGTAGAGCGGAAGTTCAGGTTAAAGATTATTACAATTGGAAGATGTGCCGTTGATGCTTCTCTTCCACTTCTTCTTTCTACATCCACTTCCTTATAAGTCAGTTACAAATTATTCTTAATGTATAGATATACCATCACTGAATAAGTGAATTCCAGACATAAAATGAGGTAACCACCACTGGTGAATGCCTGTAGGCTTTAACATGTGGGACTGCTTTTCCCTTTGTCGCTAAAAGTCTTTGTATTGGCTTCCCATCATCTTTCTGTAGAGCCTGAGGCTGAACTTTTATCTGACTGCCCTTACAGCCATCATTACAATTTAAGACATGGCCAATTCTCACTCTTATGTAAAGCAATGCCCGAATGGGACACATCATCCTTGTCTCCGTGTAGCCATGTTTTCCCTGATCCTTAAGACGGTATGATCACACAAATGAAGGTCTTAATACCCAATCACCGAGAATGTCCTTTACATTAATTTCACCCTCCAAGAGCAAACACACTGACTAGATCTTAACAACATTTCAGTACAGGGTCACAGCTTTATTAATGATCCTGTAGATAAGGTCAAGAAAGACATGTATCTATCAAGCCCTAGCTACAATAAAACACTGTTTAATTGGCGGAGATGTTCATTCTTTCTCTGAAGTCATATTGATCCAGGGGGAAGCTAACAAATAACATCAATGAAGCATTTTCTAATTATGTCTAGTAAGAAAAAAATACAATTGAATTGCCCCATGGATCAACATCATTCACCAGGGCTTCTCAGACAAGACCCTGCCGATACAAGTCTGCCATTTCTCCGAGTGAAATCTGTCTATAGGTTGTTCTAATCTGAATGACTGTTATCAGTTCTTTATACGCCCTGGTTATATAGTGTAAAACTGAAATATTCTATAAGTAAAATATGATGTTCCTGTAATTCAGTAAATGTGAAAATGTCGATAAAAATCACGAACTGGGGTTTTATCTTCTGCGGAGAGCATATGTACAAATCCTGTATCTCTTCGAATGGAATTAGAGTGCTGTAGACTTTTGGTGTATCATAGTATTGTGGGCACAATGATGCACAATGATGTGTGATAAACCAGAGACAATGACGTGTGATAAACCAGGAACAAAGTCAAAGCAGGCAAAATCAGAGTCCGGGTGTGAAGTCTGACCTTTTCCAATGTAGAACTATCCTCTGTACCGAAAATTTGTGACACTCAATTAGACTGTTTCATCCTATGTATAAAAATGATGATCATTATCACCTGTCTGGTATAATGGCCAAGTTTAAAGAACTTGTATTGTTCAGAAGACAAAGAGCAGTTACATTAAACATTGACTTAATTAGCATTTTGTGTTGTTGTTTCATTCTTACTTTGAATTCATGGTTGCCATACCTATCCAAACATTTTTTTACTACTGTGAGGTATATATACAACTAGTGCAATGGCAGAAAAAGATAACGGCACTCACCGGTTCCAAAGATGGGAAAGTAAATGCAGGGAGGTATATAAGCAACCTACGGCAACGGGTCCGTTTCGCGCACTGCGGCACTTACAACTAGAGTTGTAAATATACAGACCTAGACCTGGGCATAGCATACCACTGGCTGGAGAAAGGTATGGAGAGCGCTCCTCATACCTCACCTCTTCATAGAGAGCCATGCAGCTGGGCCTTACATACAGCAGAAGATAGAGAATGCTATATCTTTTCCCCACCAATGGTACGGTCCAATTAAATGGCCATAATGACCTTTTAAGTAAATGTGGCCAAGTGCTACCCATACCAAAACGGTATGGTAAGCACACAGCCCCCCCCCCCCAAAAAAAAAAAAAAACAGTTCTGAGGCTCTGAAAGGAAAATCACCAGATTCATGTATATTCTAAGGCTCTGAAAGGAGACATAGGGGCATATTTATCAGGACCTCTGCACACCGCCAGTGGCGCAGAGGCCCTGAAATAATCGTAAATGCTAGCTTATTGCTAGTTTTTGTGATTATTTTCCCCAATCCTTCACCTTCACGCCAGTGGGGCGTGAAGGGGCACGAAGGGGGGGGGGCGCGCGGCCGGATGAGCGGGGGGCACGGCCGGACGGGAGTGGGCCGGCGGGGCGTTACTGTCCCCACGCCTGCGCACTCACTGCTGCCGGCAACTTTTCATACGTGAAAAGTCACCGGCTGCGTTTTTTTCTACGCCAGGCCCTGCCTGGCGAAGGATAAACGCTGCACTGCTGCAGCTACATCAAGAGGCAGATGCCTCTTGATGTATCGGGTTGCGAATTTGCAGCGGCGGGGCAATCATACGTTGGCGCACGAGCGCCAGCGTATGATAAATATCCCCCATAGATTATATACGATTCTGGTAATATTCGGGCACCAAATTGATTCCAAGTATTTTCAGATAGGCGTCTCATGAATCTTGTTAAGACAACAATATTGTAAGTCTTATAGATTCGATAAAATATTCATTGATTTTCATGGACTTTTGATGGTTTCCATAATTTTGAACCATTTGCCATTAGGCTTTTGTTATTATCAATATTAGCAATTATTAGCAATTTCCATGGCAATTAAATTATATTTGTTCAGACCAATTAGATTTGGACCCAAATCAAGTCTTACAAGACTTTGAAAAAACTTAAGTGAAGGGAATCTGGAATACTTTGTCATCTTCTCATCTCTTTATACAACATGGCGTCTTAGCACTTGACCATGACTGTACTATGTGATAGCACTTCTTCTTAGTGGTTAGGATATCCGTGAGCAGCTGTGGTGGTCGTGCCCCTATCATCAAGGCTTTCCATGTTTTTTTTGTTTAGATAATTATGCGTGCCAGTCTGCGGCTAGGATTTAGCTCAGATACAGAAGTAAATTATTATTGATTGGTAAATGCTGTGACACCGCAGTTAGGTCTTAGAAAAGAGAAAATGAAGGAGTGATCCGTTAGCTTCGGGTCCTTAAGACAACAGCGGTTTATAAGGCTTGTGAAATTCTGGTGTAAGCATCAATAAATACACCTAAATTACTGTACTGGCTCTCTGCTATGTTTACCGAGACGAGGAGCTTTGTATGCAGGAGGTGCCCTGTGCACATCATTCATAAAGCTTTCTGTCACAGCTCGAAGCTCAGCAACTTAAAATCTGTCTTTTCTTGGGATAATAAAAATGTCCAGCGCAGTTTACCAGAGATGTAAATTTACGTTTTTAATTTGCCGGCATGAACCAAAGAGAATAACTCTGGCTCTGAGGGGAGGAGGGCGTTTGTCTCATCACTGATAGAGAAAATTGTACATCAGGCTAGTCCATGGTTGTAGCTACATAGGGATCAGCATCTCGAAGGGTCCAAGTCCATGCATAGGAAAGGTACAGTCTGTGATCGGTATATAAAAATAGAGCCCCTTGCGTTCTTGTTTTGCCCATGTCTCCCTGAATTACTTTTTGCATTATACTTGTACTGAACATGTCCCATCGATATTCTGAGATCAATGCTGTACCATACCATAATGCTGTATGGTGATATTATCTTTTTTTCTTTGATGTTACCTACAGTTTTGTGCATTTTTGTATACATTGTTTTAGTGCAAATTATTTTTTGACCAACAAAATAATTGAGTACAGGTACCTCATGTGACATATAAAATTGTCTATATATAGAAGGGACATTGCTTAAAGAAGACCTGTCAGGTTGATTGGGCACCCTAAACCAACTACTGGTGCTTATAGAGTAAGGGTTCCAAATAGTTTAGGGTTCCAAATCGATCTTTCTGAAATCCTTACATGTAAAAATATTAAAAAAATAATGTTTATACGTACCTAGATGTGAGTCTAATGAAGCACATTGGACTCACATCTTCATATCCCGTGCTGGTGAATCCTCTCGCATTGCAGGAAATGAACCCGGGACAGTATCCTGGATTCACAGAGCTTGCATAGTAATATACCAGCTTCACTTGTCGAAACACACAGATGCTAATGGTGATTTGGAACACTATACCACCATTGCTGTGAGTGTTTTAGCATCCCAAATCTCCCTGACAGGTTCCCAAAACTACTTGTGCGCCAATTCCTTCATATTTTTATCGCATATTCAAAATTTACATCACAATGGTGTAGTATTGGACTAGATGGATTAAATAAGCACCACTTTGAAAAATCTGATAAAAATGCAATTTCTTTATGTGAACTTACACAACTATTGTCTGAGAATTAGACCATAATAGCATACTTTCCTTAATTTGTTATTAAACCTCTACCTCAAGATTTCCTTTTGTTCACGATGTTCAGACAACAACTATCGCTCCCCAGTCTGAAGTCAATCATAAACTTTATTTGGTCACTTGCCTTTTTCTGCCTCCAAACTTGGTATGTTTGGACAACACTAATATAATGAGTATAACTTTCTGTAAATTGTATAATAAAAGGACAAGCAGGCAGCTGTAAATAGAGACAATGTCAATTAAAGGAGAGATGTCATCAAGAAATTCTAAGCCTAACAACAAAAAAAAAACCCTGGTGTCATAAAAATAGCTGTACTGTACAGAATTGTGCAAGGCACTGGAAAGGAAAATCCACCACCGTATTTCTAAGAGCATAAAAAATTCTAAAAGTTTTAAACTTTTTAATATACTTCATGAAGCAAAGCAGCTTATTTGTACATTTGTGCTTATCTTTCTCCTGTAGTGAGCAGTATATCTGAAGTCCTGTGCAATGTATAGAGGAAAGAAGGCTAAATAAATCTTTCCACTAATGATTCTGTTAAGATTTCACTATTCAAGAAGTATCTGTAAAGAGTTAAGTTATTGGAAACTTTATCAGGTTCCTTTATCTGTGAGTGGTCTGTTCGTACAGGACAAAAAGCAGATTTACACAAACTGCAAAATAAGGAAGAAAGGCATGGGAAAAAGAAGGACACAGGAACAGATTTCTTCACTAAAGTATATTATAAAAGTTTATTATTATCATATGCACTATTCATTTATTCAATTTTGTTGAATGTTTTATTACTCTTTATCTATGGGGTTACCATCTAATGATTAACAGTATTTGTTTTTCAACATTCTCATTTATTAGCTAAAATTTGGAGCTTTTATACCCACTATTGCTCCTGTTATCAACCGCCACTATGACCAAAGACCCCTTAATAATAAAGGAAACCGTTATTTACCAAAGCTTCCTCTTTTTCCTGAACCGTTTGGTTATTTAAATAAAGCAGGCAAACTGAGACTTGTGAAATACATAGACGTAAATTGGATCAAGATCAATAGTTGCAGCTCTTTCCTACTTAAAAATCCTTTTCAGTGTGCAGAAAGTTAATGAAGGTTGTCATTGTCACAGTAGGGGAAATATTTTTCAATGGCACTGACCAGCCCATGGGAAGCCATTCATTTTCATTAGTAATTTTACTATCAGATCTTAAGCCAAGCTTCCTACATACAGTTTTTCTTATTCACAATACAATGGAAGATTTCCTAATTTTCTAGCCTTCTGCAGCGCTGTTTGTATGACCGATGAAGAGAACTACAACATAATGTGCCTCTTGTTGAGAAAAGCCATTACAATGCCAACGCGGAGCTGACATGGCAGACACTGTACTAATTTCTGTTATGACTTTCGTCATTATTTTTTTTAGAAAGGGAGAACAAGCAGCAAATCCTTTAATTACTGCAATTATAGACCTTTGTATGTGGAGACTCAAAGCCTCTACAGTCTTGGAGATGTCATGGATAGATCAGACCAGCTTTACCGCTCCCCAGGCGACGTCTTAGCTAAGGCAACCAACACAAACCTGTGCACGCTGTGCGCTATGATTTGTTCTTGTGAGCGATGTTGATAACCTTAACCCCACAGCATGCAGGACGGTGTCCCCAGCACTAGGAGGAATAAAATTGGAACAGGCGTAGGCTAGGATGTGTGTATACTTTTTATGTACTGTACAGAAATTGTTCATATTACAGTTTTACAGGCTGGGCATTACAGTTGATAAGAAGGACAATGGAGGATCAGAAAATGGCTTATTGCAGTTTCCTAATTTGAAACTTTGCAGCAGTTCAGCCAGAAATGACCATGTTAAATTAATTTGATTTATTTTTGTATAGTTTTTGAACATGGCCTATTGCAAATATCAGTAGTACATCTGCAAACAAGTACATTTCCAATATATAATACCCTATTTGCAGACTGTGGCACCTTCCGCGCATCCAGAGGTGCCATTCTCCTTCCTCTGCCATAGAACAAACAAATGTGACGAAGCTTGAAATGCACCTGGTAAACTGCATTGTACTAACAACACACCCACATTTTCTATGTAGTTTTGGATTTTCCATTTTCTTCTACTTTACCTTTAAGAAATAGCATCAAGGTCACGTAAACACTGTAGCAGTTGCCAGGCCATGCTGCAAATGCAATGTAATCATGGGATAATTCATTGCTGTGAATACCATAGTAACATATTAACAAGTCAGCACAGAGATGGGCAATTTTCGGCACTCCAGCTGTTTGCTAGCTGTGTCTCCCCTGGCTGAACATCTTGGAGACTGTAGTGCAGTAACAGCTGGGGCTCAGAAGAAGCCTTGATTCCTCTGCGGAGAGGGAAACAATGATGGGAAGTCTATCTTACTGGTTGATAGGCTGAGTAAATTATCCTTAATGCAAACAGGAGACCTCTCATAGAGCCTTACATGTAGCCTAGCAGATAGCAGGTGAGGTGGAGTATGCGGTATATTTATTCAGATATTTCGATGGTTTCTAGGCAGCCCTTACCGGATTCTGTTTGTACATAATAGAAATGCACTTTGCTTCATATGGGGTGACGAATTATAAAAATCAGAGGTAATGTGGAATTGGATTTTTTTCTCCACTCGGATTGAATACAATCTTCCTATTCATCTGCAAACTCATCTTTTCTCTAATACGCACATTTGTAGGGTTATTGCTAGGGTGGTTCAGCCCTGATAATAATACTATGCATTAATAATAACAAGGAGGTAGCTGCTCTGTTCGCTCTTGTCTCTTAGAGTAAAAGGGGTCTCTGCATCAAAAGAAGCATTTTAACCCTACTGTCTGTACACTTATGTATAAGAGTCTGGATTTTTACCTTTATTGCATACAAATCTCAGTTCTCCTGATGTGCTTGGCTGGATTTAAGTCTTGATGCTTAATAATAACTGGAGAGAAGTAATATAACATAGGTAAAACATTGTCATTACATTTTTTATGATTTAAAACAGAAAGCTACACATAAGATGCCAATTCCCATTCCCAAATGAAAAGTATGGGAGAAGACATGCTACTGTTAAATTGATTTCCACCACACTCGTCTGTGTCAAGTTCTGCCCTTGTTCACACAACCTCAGGTTCTCTAATTACTGCTAAAAGTCACAGAGTGAGCTCAGAAGAAATCAGACCAAGACAACGTATAGTATAATATCTCAAAGGATTTTACAGCTATCTTCAGTGGGCTGGACCTGGGCATGGCTACTTAAAGATAAGAAGTAATGTCCATAGTTCATTGGTTAGTAAATTATAGACATTGCAGAAACAAAAGAAATTCTCCTTGTAGTGGGCAGTATCGTAAATCAGCCAAAGCCCACAATCTTTTCACTGCACAGCAGAGTGTTATCACCCTGTTATCAATCCTCATCCACAGCATATGAAAATAAAAGCATTTTCATTAAACACATAACAATACTTCACATCTGTCTCCTGTTGACTTTGTCCTGGGATGCAGATGGTCAAGCTAACTGAGATGGACAGATGCCTCCTCTACTCACATTCCTTCCCTATTAGTGTGGCTTGTCTGCATGTCAAGGGAACAGTCCAATCATTTTCTGGATCGAGACCCTGAGATTTCATAATAGGATTGTCTGCCTACTTTCAAGTACTTGCTATAAGTTTTTTTTGGACTTCCATTTTCTTTGTAAAACAAAAAGAATGGACGGCACTCTGTGGTTTGTGGTGTACTAGGGAACATCCTCACACCTAGTCCAACATACAAAAAATGTTGAGAAAGGCTTGACGGGCCGAAACACGTCCTATTACTGAATGCTGTTATGCCGATAATGCTAACTAAAGAATATGTGAGTGCTGTGATTTTTTTTTTCACTTTTCTTTGAGCCCTGGCTTATCCTATGACTATCAATTTGTCTCTTGATTTTGTACTGCATTGTCCTCTTAATTTTTAACCATATTTTTGCAACCAGTCTTCTGTGTTTTCTTTATTCTGTTTTTTATCTCTATGTTTTCACTTTGCGGCAGGAAGAGAACTTCAACCGGTTGTCACAGTCTAGCATAGAATAGACAATTAAGAAGGGGCAGTTGGGTTTAGTCTTGCTTAAGAGCTCACTATCCATCTCTGTCCTTTCTATTTCCATCCATTGTCCTTTCCCAAACAGCAACATTACAGATGTTCCACGGAAGGTCATGAAACAAGTTTCCATCAGCAGTTGCATTGGTTCAGTTGTGGTGATGCTCCTCAATGAAGAAGACATCAATGAAGGATAGGGCATCCCTGCATGACTTTTCTCAACACCCCATGACTCATTAATGGTTTTTTTGTATAAAGTATTCAATACCTCAATCTCCATAATGTTACATCTGCCATAATAAAGAAGGACATTGTGATCATTGGGATCCTGTCTCTGTACTAGAAACATATTAGTGAGGATTTGTGGGTCTAAATCCTCATGACACATTGGGGCACATTTACTAATTGTCCATCGGACACATTTTCGCCGGGTTTCGCTATTTTTTTCAGATTTGCCCTGAATTTCCCCGGATGCACGCAATTGGATTGTGACACATCAGCGCCGGCTTGCATGCAAAACAAATCAAGGGGCGTGGACATCGGACAACCCGACTGATTCGGACAAACCACAGAATTAAAAAACCAAATTGTGTCGCAAGATCAGCACTCACTTGCACGGGAAAGAAGAAGGTGAACTCCGGCGGACCTCATTGGGCGAAGCGATAGATGGAGGAAATTGGACGCATGATCTTAGTGAATCGAGACAACTCCGAATCCTCGTCGGACATTTCGGATTGGCGGCGCCAACGGGACATGTAAGTAAATGTGCAACATTTTTTAAATAATATCTGATAACACATATCTCTTATATCTGAAAACCAAAACTACTTTTTGAACACCATTGAAAATGTAAAGTTAAAGTTTGCTTCATCTATATTTGGATAGAAACCTAAAATTGGAAACTAGGAAGTAATATTTCCTCTCTAGGTCCTCTATACTTTTATAATTCTTTAGAACTGAGAAGATACATTTCTTCTCTTTTTATGATGAGCCAAATCTATAAACTCTTCTTAGACTACTATATACTACCCATAATGCTCAGTTCTGTAACAGCTGGAGTAGAAAACTTCCTTCATATATCTATCTACCACAGACATTTTTACATACACGCTAGTGTCTATAAAGTCTCATAAACCAACTTATATTCTATCATTTATAGTATTGCGCTGAGGAAGCAGATGCAAGTAGATGATGATATGGGTAAAACACACCTGTATTATCCCAAGCATTGACAAGTGTTTGAAAGTGACTGCTAAGGCAACCCCAACTCCCCCCCGCGCAACTTTAATTCTTGATTTGACTTTACTAGCACAAGGAGTCTTTGTGTCTATACACTTCATACCAAAGACTAAGTAGCTTTTTATTAATCTGTAACAACTCTGAATATGCTGAAAAAGTCCCCAATGACAAGGAGCCCTCGGTAGGCCGCCTCTTTTCCTATCTGAAGCTTCCTCTGTATTCAAATGAAGCCATCTGAGCGGCAATATACAGTAAGACAGCTAATGAATGTGTCTCCTGAATATCAAATATGCAATCAACTGCACCTCATTAACTCAACCATTCAAGCCATTAACAGCTAACAGAGCTTCTTGCTGACAAGAGAGCGATGAAATACTTGTACGGCTCCGTAAGAAATTGGGACTGGACACTAGGACATAGAAGTGATTATCTGTCGTACTTCACTGAATAATTGGCAACCTAGGTTTCTGCCTTTATGATTTTATATATACTTTCTTTAGATTGTAGAATTCAGTTTCCTCTTAAAGCGACCTTATAATAAAATCTAATGTAGTTAAAATCTTTGGTGTCCGTTTCAGGTGCAGTTCCTCTGATTTTTAGGCTTCTTTGTGTGAAGCAGCGCAGGCTACTATGCACAGGAGTTTAGGTAGTCTCAGACACTCCTCTTTCAATTACATGTTTAATCCAAAAATTAGGGGAGGCTACTCAGATTACCAAAGCACATATGTACAGGTCTGAGATACTTATAATACATCTGTCTAAATAACCATTGTACAACTCCATGCGAAAATTAGCAAACATGCACAAATTCATAAAACATAGCCATTACATTTTTTAGTAGTAGTTTTCTTATACTGTTTTGTCAGCTTGGTCAGAAACCACTAACTTGCTCTCAGTAGAGTGCTGTGCCATTCAGATCCTGGTGGACCTATAGGGGAGTCTGAGACACCTTCAGACGTCGGTAGATGAGATATTTCATGCTGCTCTTGGATGGGCTAATCAAAAACAGTGAGAAACGTCTCAACTACCAAGGCACTATGTGAATAAAGTTGTCAGAGTCACTCCCCTCTATGTGCTTTGGTTGTCTAAGACACTCCCAATGTCTAAAGCTTAGAGCAAGGGAATTTATTTTCCATGTTTGTGAATGAATTGTGACATCACTGTTCATAATTTTTTTTACAGAATTAATAAAAATGATGTTTTATGATGTAACATTTCTTTGTGAATTAGCTTTATTCCCCCTTTTTGTTTAAATGTGTGGCTAAGAGCAAGAAAAGTTTATCAAATTACTTGTAGGATATAAAGTAGCCTGAGAAAATGGTGGACATTTTACACAAGTTAAGATTTGACTGATATTCAGAGGAACCATCCCCAAACTATTAAAAAGGGAATACCAGATGTTAAGTAGTGATGTGCAGGCCTGTAAGAATTTGGGCAAACTTTAATTTAAAAACCCTACTTGCACTGATTGGGGTGCTTACTGCTTGGATGCCACTGGCAAAATCAGCAAAGACATTCAAATGGCTACGGCTGCGTAAGCACCAACAGCGCCACCATTTTGGGGAAGAACATTGCTCCAGATGACAAAACTCTCATGTTATTCTCATGTTATATCAAAAACATGACAGCATCAACTACCAATATGGGTGTCATCAATGTCCATCCATTACTTAGCCACTAGTCACCATCACACCTTGCCACAGACTTGAGGACTGCCTGAAATGTCATCTTACCAAAGGACCTGTGCACATTTTGGAAGAACAACATTGTAAAAAACATCTACTCAATTACTTTTTAACATCATGTATACTAGATATTCTGCCTTTTGGGGGTTAAAGGCAGGAAATAAACAAAAGCTGTTACAATGTCACATAGAAAAGATAAAATACAGTAACAAATGTGTTTTCTGCAACTTAATGCAAGGTATATACAGGTCAAGGTATGTATCAACAATATAGCATGACATGTATTCTTATCCACTGGCAGCTGTTGTCCTCCTGATTTATAGTGCTAATAAAAGCGTCTTCCAGTTTCTTACGGGTGGAATAAGGTCGGATAGCCATATTCATTTCTGACAGTGACATTTTTAATTGAAAGAAATTAAAGCACAGGAGATAACGTTAACCAGCCAACACTCGATAGATGCCAGGGGTAAAATGAGTGATAGTCCACTTATACAAATGTGTCCCTAAATAGAAATAGGAGAAAAATATGAAAAACGTGAACCTCAAGAGGAAGTGCTAATTGGAGGATGACTAATTATGCAAATGGGACTCTTATATGAGAGTTATATTTTCATTCTTCTTCATTTGTCAGGCAGGGGCTTCCATGGCAGTCAAAAATCGCCTCTTCCTTTAACCCTTACGGTTATGGTATACGAAGGACATGAAAGTCACCGTGACACTTATATTTAGTCATACCGAGCTGAAGACAATAGACTGAGAAGCTCTTTAGCAGACCTATGGGAAAAACACAAATGAATTCTTATTTTTAATGTGTGGGTGATGAATAGATACAATCAAGGATCCATAATAAAAGATGTCTAATGGTATATACAAAGGGTTTTCATCAGCTTTGCTCTCTCGTAATGTCACCGGCAATGGCACTCTCTATTTTCTAGCTCGAGGTGGCGTTTAGCCCTGAAATATTGTTAGCTATGATGGAAAGATTAATTAAAAAGTGAGAACAAAGACACTCAGGACTAAAATGACGTGAAACTATTATTTCAGTCTTTTACTGCTTTGAATTTTTTCCAATAAATATATGAACTCGTATAATAAAAGGTAAAAAAAAATATAATTGTCAGACTCCTAGTTTGAAGGACAATCTAAACAAGGTCCTCATTGTAGAAGTATTATGTGATATAAGGCTAGGATTATGGTGTTGCTATGAGCTTACAGATGCTGAACTGTGAAACTATCCTTCCAACAAACTGCAGAAATCCGTATTTCAGGGCTTGTACCTAAAGAAAGGAAAGACAATATTTGGTGATATTGTTCATTTCTAACAACTTTACATTCTACAGGTTCTGTCTATTAGTTAGTCGTCCCTCTCTGTGATGCTGAGTGAGCTGCTGTGGGCATTCCCTCCCGTTCCATGGAGTATTAATAAAATCTGTTAGCTTCATGAACGTCTGTCTATCTGTCTAGAAAAATGAAGTACAGAAAAGATTTTAGTATCGAAGGATACAGAGCCGGACCAGCACTGGGCATACCCTGGCAAGTGTCATGGCCCAAGGCTGATGTGGGGGGCCATATAAGGCTGTACATAAGGAATCCATGATAGGGGTGAGTGGGGCTTTGTATAAAATGATAAGCCAGGGAATACTTTAGGGAACAGGAGACTTTTTTAGTTTCTGAATTTTTAATATTGCCACTTAAGTTCATTGCAAAGGGGAGGAGGAACTGTCGCCCAGGGGTCTACTGAAACCTGGATAGGTTGAGGCCCTAACAGGAGAATAGTAAACGAACACTGAGAATGATAACTATGGACGAGCAAACCAGGGACAAATTGGAAACTTAAGGATTGAAAAGCGGTCCTATGCAAATTTTAGAGTGGCTCTAAAACTGTTGGACCATGTGCTACTAAGTATAATTTGGCTTTAGCCGACTTTTTCTCAGATCGAGTTCTATTTTGAAGTATGATGTGGTCTGGGTTGGGTGCAAGAATCGATACCTACTGGAGTATTCCTTGTTAAAGGGAATCTGTCAGCATAAATTGCCCCTATAAACAACCATAAGTATCTTGTAAACCAGAAATTATGAGATATGATTAGTGATGTCCCGGATGAAGGGCCATCAATCACAGAGAGAGGCTTTCTTAGGCGAGGAGAACTTGACTTTAGTCCAAAATTCTCCTTAACTTTATACAGCCAATTTACATCTCACTTCCAAGTTGTTTTTCTGGATTATGTCACTACATGAAAGGAACATGATTTGAAGGATGTTAACCTGCATGGAAGCATACAGGAAGTGGTTTATTAGTTCAATTTCTGCTGACAGGTTTCCTTTAATTTATGAGACAAGCTCTAGGAACAGCAAAATGAGTGCATTGGTGATATTCACATTAGGTTACCACTGTCCCACACATGACGGTCTTCTGGGACTCATCGCTGATTGGCTTAGTGGGAATTCTACCAGTAATGTCAATGGCCAATCAAATTCTGAGGGTGACCTCTATTAAAAAAAAGGTCTTAAGTAGTGTTCTTAAAATGGAAGCTCATATTCTTACTGTACATGGCTAAACCACATCTGCCCTAAGGTATAGTGTCATTTTTTATTCAGGTAGCGTAGACTCAAATTTACCTAGAATTATTTCCAGCTTCACACTATGTTACCACAAGCTTATCAGTTATATAGCTCTCAGTTACAGCCAGCTACTCTGATTTACCATTAAATGGTTTCCCCATTACAATATGCTGCTACTGTATCGGCCACCAATCGCCAGAAGTTGTCCATCGTTCAACCACTAGACATGTTTACAATCACTACAAGGAAAAATGATGTTGTGTTAATTCCTCTCCACCTGGAGAAATCAGATTTCTCTTTGTTGATGGGGAACTAATGTATTTCGAAGGAAAATGCTGTATTTCTGTCAAAAGCAGTATGTCTAACATTGCCAGCGCGGATAATTGATCTCAGCTGTGGAGTAGTACTCTCGGGTTACTTACGCCAATGCTTGTGTTAATGTTTTTCACTTTACGGTTACGGTAGTACAAGTCATAAATACTGGACATTTAACTTTCAGAGTCTACGTGCTCTTGATACTGCTTAGTATGCCTCATGCATTTCAATCTAGCAGCAGATTTTTACAATATCTGCCAGTCCCCGGTGTGGCCTGTTGGCATCTCTCAGTTCTTATTGCAGGTGATGGGATTTCAGGATAGAAAAATGAGGTGGATAGCGCTGAGGGAACTATAATAGAGATAGGAAATACAGGATAAATGAGACGCGGAAGGCAGAGTCTAGATCATCTGTGGCCTAGGCTGGCACAGAGTTTACTTGTTCTGTAAATTTAGTTACTGGAGAGGTTTGTACATAAGAATGCTGGATTGACACAATTGGAAGATCTCACTTACCTCCGAGGCTTCGTGATTTGGAATGATGAATGTGTTCGCTCTGAGAATTTTCCCAACAAAGCTCATATTATTTCACAGCATTGAAGCACTGACTGGACAAACAAGAAACGTGTGGGTGACTCAGTCTGTCTTCTTCTTTGCTCCTGTAACCTCGGAGATGATTTAGTAATGTATTTTTCAGTGTGGTTTATTTTGAGGCTTGTCTGTTGTATAATATTTATAGGGTTACTTAATATAGCACCACATTTACACAATGTAGCTCAGTGTACCCTGAAATCAATGAGTAAAATTGTCTCTTTACAATGGTACCTGGATGTACCAGGGAGCAAGTGTACAGTCAATTCATGACGTGTTGGAACAAGGAGAAATGGGCAAGTGTAAGGATGTGAGTTATGATAGACCAACAAGCTATAGTGTCACCAAAACAGTAGGTTGTGTGGTTCTTTGTAATGGTTAGAACCTACCAAAAGTGAACCAAGGAAAGAAGAAACAGCCACTGGGTCTCCAATTTAGAGGGGGAAATCTAAATCATCTGACCATTTGGTGTGTCCACCTTTTAATTCAGATGCGTACCAATTCTTCTAGGCACAATTTTTGAAGGAACTCAGCGGGGAGTTTCTTGGAGAACTTCTCTTCGCATAATCCCAGACAGACTAGGTGATGTTGAGATCAGGGCTCTCTGTGGTCGATAATATCACCACCAATACTCCTTATTCTTCTTGATACGGGTTATGGTTCTCAAATACATTGACTATTTTTGACATTTGACTATTAGTTGTCCTGCTGTGGAACACATTTTTAACAAGTCTATACTTCAATCTATTCCTGAAAGTGTTCTAAGCGTTCTTTCTTTGTAGCATATTTTACAAGCCTGGCTAAAACTTTTGCACAGTACAGTAACTGATGTAGCGTGCCTATTTTACCTACTTATGTAGGAAAAATTCCTTGCTTAGCCAGTGCGTACGACACGGTCTCCCTGTCCTTTCCTGCAAAAGTCATTACTCACATGTTGACAGTGCGTATTGAAACTGATGCATTGTTAACGATGTATAAACAGCTTCTTACAATCCAGGACTAAGGCCACAGTGTTTTACAGTTCAACTCTAAAGACAGCCTGCAGCTGTACCAGAGAGGGGGATTTATGTCACAAACACAGACAGATGGAGTGGGCTCTCAAAACAGTGGGTAAGGGAAGAGTTAGGGGTGAAAATGTAATATATATGCAGCAGAGACATGGTGCAGGCCTCGGTAAAGCTGTCGAAGTAGAATTTGGCAGACAGACCGGACTCATTTGTATGGGAACATAGAGCATCCACGCTGAGAAATGTTGGTATATCTGACCTTGGGTATTTATTTAGGGACGGTGATAGTGTCGGTCACTATTAATGTAAATCTTCCTTTGATCTGTAGCATTACTCATGCTTCGGCCTCCATGCTGCAGAACTTTGAAAACAGAATCATTACATGTTGAGATGTTAGACTGATAGAGCTGGGGGCACAGGGAGGGAACACTCACACTCTTTAAGAGTCTGTCCTGAAGCGCTCACATGTGTTTGAAGTACAGTGTCGAAGAAACAAGGGACTTAATTTCTTTTCAAAAGCAAATATTTGAATGTCTTTTATCACTAGGTTCATCTACTCGGAATTCCCTGCTTCGCTTTGATTCTGTGGCATGAAGAAGAAGCAGACTTCCATGTCTTGTACTAAAGTCTAATCCTTTATTTTAAAGTCCCACAAGCTTTTGTTGTGTTGATTTCTTTCATTTTGTGGAGCTTAGTGCTTGCACGTTGCAACAGGGGTTGGAGTCACACTTTGACGTGATAAAAACTTGCAACGTCTATGATCTGTTTATAAGCTTATTTCCATAATTCCTTCTAATACACAAAGTGTGGACTTTGTTATCTGGACTTTAGATGTAGAAGTGGGTACTCTCCAAGATGCCAAAACATTGGTTGCCATTTGAGAATGTGGATGGATGTTGATTAACTCCATATTTTCAGCCAAGTCCTTCAGTCATTGATCATTTTGGTGATTTCAGGAAATTACAGCTGATAACTCCTTGTCCTCCTTCTTCCCATACATGAAATACTCAGTTTTCCATCACAACAGCGATTTCGATTTTATCTACACTTCAGGTTTGTGCACATAGATGACTGAATCGATAAATCACAAGAAGATATTCTGAAGTTATCTTAGATGATAAGTAACAATCTGGAAATCCTCATTCTCATCAGAATAGGCTTGATTTGCAGAGATCTTGGTCTACATCCTCCCATCACCCTTCTTCATCCCTAGAGAAAGTTTGATTTAAACACTAAACTCGTGCAGGTTTTACAGCAGAAGGAGATAATGACAATGAACATATAATTTATATAGGTGACCACAGTTGACCTTGCTTGAAGCGTAGTTCCCGATGTCTAGACCTCCTTCTTTCCATTTGGTGTCTGTCTGATCAATCCAGGACTAAGGCCACAGTGTTTTACAGTTCAACTCTAAAGACAGCCTGCAGCTGTACCAGAGAGGGGGATTTATGTCACAAACACAGACAGATGGAGTGGGCTCTCGAAACAGTGGGTAAGGGAAGAGTTAGGGGTGAAAATGTAATATATATGCAGCAGAGACATGGTGCAGGCCTCGGTAAAGCTGTCGAAGTAGAATTTGGCAGACAGACCGGGCTCATTTGTATGGGAACATAGAGCATCCACGCTGAGAAATGTTGGTATATCTGACCTTGGGTATTTATTTAGGGACGGTGATAGTGTCGGTCACTATTAATGTAAATCTTCCTTTGATCTGTAGCATTACTCATGCTTTGGCCTCCATGCTGCAGAACTTTGAAAACAGAATCATTACATGTTGAGATGTTAGACTGATAGAGCTGGGGGCACAAGGAGGGAACACTCACACTCTTGAAGAGTCTGTCCTGAAGCGCTCACATGTGTTTGAAGTACAGTGTCGAAGAAACAAGGGACTTAATTTCTTTTCAAAAGCAAATATTTGAATGTCTTTTATCACTAGGTTCATCTACTCGGAATTCCCTGCTTCGCTTTGATTCTGTGGCATGAAGAAGAAGCAGACTTCCATGTCTTGTACTAAAGTCTAATCCTTTATTTTAAAGTCCCACAAGCTTTTGTTGTGTTGATTTATTTCATTTTGTGGAGCTTAGTGCTTGCACGTTTCAACAGGGGTTGGAGTCACACTTTGACGTGATAAAAACTTGCAACGTCTATGATCTGTTTATAAGCTTATTTCCATAATTCCTTCTAATACACAAAGTGTGGACTTTGTTATCTGGACTTTAGATGTAGAAGTGGGTACTCTCCAAGATGCCAAAACATTGGTTGCCATTTGAGAATGTGGATGGATGTTGATTAACTCCATATTTTCAGCCAAGTCCTTCAGTCATTGATCATTTTGGTGATTGCAGGAAATTACAGCTGATAACTCCTTGTCCTCCTTCTTCCCATACATGAAATACTCAGTTTTCCATCACAACAGCGATTTCGATTTTATCTACACTTGAGGTTTGTGCACATAGATGACTGAATCGATAAATCACAAGAAGATATTCTGAAGTTATCTTAGATGATAAGTAGCAATCTGGAAATCCTCATTCGCATCAGAATAGGCTTGATTTGCAGAGATCTTGGTCTACATCCTCCCATCACCCTTCTTCATCCCTAGAGAAAGTTTGATTTAAAAACTAAACTCGTGCAGGTTTTACAGCAGAAGGAGATAATGACAATGAACATATAATTTATATAGGTGACCACAGTTGACCTTGCTTGAAGCGTAGTTCCCGATGTCTAGACCTCCTTCTTTCCATTTGGTGTCTGTCTGATTTTTCCAAATATCTGATGGCTCCCTACTGGATGGATTGCACTCCAGACTTAGGTCACTGTGCAGCCACCTACAGTACAGATTTATATATAGCTCTACCCAGGTAATTCTTATTTACCATTTATCCCTAAGGGAGATGGGCTGCGTGCAGGCTATTTGCTTGTCCTAAAGTACTACCCTTTGGGAGCTTGATCTCTGTTTTTATTAACTCATTAACCTTGACCTTAAAGCAGATCTTAGACTCACTGGATAGGATTTGTTCTACTGACATGCCATGTGCCCCTTTAAGAATACAGATTAAGATCTATTACATTCAATTTCTCTCCAGCTTGGCCATATTTGTATTAATATTTTTCTTTCATTCTCATTAAAGGTAAACTTTTCTAAAGACTGAAATTATTGACTGATAATTGATTGGTAGAGAACCAACCACTAGCAACCCATAAATCAGTTACTTCTCGTAGCTGGTAAACAGAGTATGTGAGTGGTCAAATCAGGTTACTGTAGATTTGAATGGGGACTGAGCTGCCGTGACTCAGTTCTACCACTACACCGAGGTGGAGCTGTGTTCATTTTGTTACATTGGGGCTCATTTACTAAGGGTCACGCTGATCACTTTAGTTGGACTTTGAATCTTTTTCGGGGATTGCACAGGTGTCCGTGCTCAGATTTTGGTGCACGCGAATCTGATTTTGGCGTAGCTGCACTGGCTTCCATGCGACGCAATTTAAGGTGCATGTCGTCAGACGATATGACTGATTCAGACTGAGCGCAGGATTTAACTTTCATATTGTGTCGCAAGCTAATGCACTTACATGGGCCACTAAAAAGATGGTGAACTGTGTCGGACCTCAGCGGGGAAGCGACACATGCAGGATATCGGGTGCACAATCTTTGTGAATCGCGACAAAGTGCATTATCGCCGGACAATGCACTTTTGGTGAACTCCACGGACGGGTAAATAAATATGCCTCATTATCTTTTTATGAGGACTTTGAAGTTATGTCCCTTTGTGCATCATTTATACTACTGGATACTGATTGACTACAGGAACTGCACTTCGAGGATCCCATATTTTTATCTTCATATCTCATCAAATATAGTATTTTCTAGAACAAGCTCTTCTTTGCTGCTCCTCACAATTCATAGATCAACAAATAATTAAGTTTTCACTCCAGAATAAAGTCAGTATGTGTTTGTCAGCTGTCACTTCATCTCATGAATTGAGTTTCTAGAAATAACTCGCTATGCGGCGCACCCTATTCTTCACCTGCATTTACAACAAGCAGCGCTGTATATTAACCCCTGCTCTCCTGAGCCATTCTATAGAGCTCTTTTTCTTGCAATGCCAGATGTATATCATCAACACGTTCTGTAACTAAGGGTAACACGAAGATGACACATATGTCAAAACGAACACAATCTCTACAAAAGATATAGCCATTTGCATGAAAGGGAGAGTGAAGTGCATTTTAATTATGTAAATGTCTTAAGGAATGGTGTGAGATTAACCTTTAATTAACATAATAACACAATCTATATGTAGATCAGATAGAAGTCATAACCATCAGAAGACTTGTCAGATACATGAGTTTTGTCATCCACAGTTTTTTCATACTGTGACAGATAGATTAATATTCACTGCAAAACTATTAAAGGGATCTATATTGAATCAGTTGTTTTATCTACAAGTATCTTATAGTCAGATCTATATAAACTCATCAAGAAGGAGAAAAAATACCTCTATAAATTGTGTTTTACCAGAAAGAAATGAAAAATATAGGAGTGTAACAGATCAAACATGCTCTAACACTGGCCTAGGGATCTCCGATGAAGAAGAAGTATAGATATAATGTGTAGTTGTGTTGGAACTGGATGAGGTCTATACTAAATAGCATTGCAATGTCATAACACATAACCAAGGTTTTATTATCCAGACTGTAGTGAAAATACGATATACTACAACTGGAGTTTTATTTGTTTAAATTTATCATTTATCGGCGACCTGTGACGGCTACTCAGCTTGTACAGCAAAGGGCTCATTCACATAAATGTGGTCGTCCGTGAATCCCAGAACGTGTGGTGGCTAAAATTCATGAACCAAACACAGAGGACATGATTCTGTGTATCATTGTTATTTACAAAATAACATGTCTCTTCTTCCCTGCAGAACATCTGTGCATGCTTCAGACAAAGTGGGGCCCTGGGCAAAACTAAAAGTGGGGCCCCAAAATAAAACTATTTTATGAGCAGTCACAGTCAGTAAGAGGCTCCTTTATCCCTGCACAATAACACTTTGTTGTTACACACAGTAGTAGGTAAGTATCTGTAATATGGGGCTGTAGGAGAATGTTATAGGAGAGAGACAGATGATGGGGAGATGGATGATAGAAGAGAAATATTATAGATATTTATAGATAGATGATAGATTTATAGATGCAGAACAATACAGTAGATTATATATAGATAGAAGATAGATATGATAGATAGATACAGTAGGAAAGAGATTGATTGGTTGATAGATAGGTAAATAATTCAACCAAGGGTATTAAAAAAGCAAAACATCCTCTGCCTACAAAAGTCCACATGCAGGGGCCCCTCTAGGACAGAGGGCCCTGGGCAAATCCCCAGTTTTCTGCCCCCTAATGCCTGTGGAAGATGGGACTGTATGTATCATATATCTTTATGATGCACATAGTCACATCCTCTGCACTGACTTTGATCCATAAAATCCCAACGTCAATACGATCCTAGATTCAATACCCAAACTGGGTCATCTGTTTTAGCCCAAAGACTGTCAACCATTGAATAGAACCACCCATTTACTCTTAAGTTGGAATTCTCAAGCAGAACACAGTGTTGAATATGGGACTCCATGTATCATAGTGATATATGATCATATGGCTCTTCATCCCTACAGAACAGCGGCACATGGAAGAAGGGACTCCTTGTATAATGTATATCCCTATGATGTATGGAGGCACCTCCTCAGCACTGTGTTTGAATCGATCTATGAAACCAGTACGATCACGAACGATGGTCAATTATTTTAGCCCAAAGACTTTTAACCAATGCATAAAACCACCCACTTGTGTCTTAAATTGGGAAGTAAAACAACCAAATACGATAATTTCTGTTGTTTGTTCTCACCTTTATACAAAGATGAAATAAAAGTTACAGTTTTTTTACATTGGTGATCAAATGTAATGATAAGTCATCAATGCTAGATTGGTGGGAACCATGGAAATGTCAACTATATACAGGAGATACTTATAATTCTAATCAGTACTAAACCTACTAATGGCTGTGGCATGAGAAACTGTAGAAAAAATTATTTTTATCATGTTTTTAGGCTTATGGGGTTCTTCTAGACCGAATCTGAAATTTCACTACAGTTCTAGAATATCCATCCATACATGTGCTTTTCTGAGCCAGTCATATGATCTAAATAAGATTTGGGCACTTATTGGGTAATATAACTATATTAGCCACCATGACAAGAAAAGGAACAATTATTTTGGCATTGACGTTGACTTCATCAAGAAGTGTAAAAAATTCCTGTACTATACGTAAAAGGTATGTGTGAACTTCCTATAGAAACCTTGTTACAGGAGTCAGATGGATCTAATTGTAAATATCACCACTCTACAAATAACATATCACCCGAATATGAAGTGACAGACACTGTCGAACTGTCAGCAAAGTACCGCCTAAAAATATTCCTGCGACAGCTCAATGTGATGTTGACTCTTAAATCCCCATTTGTGCATCACAGATCTCATCTAAGACTGAAAAGCCATTTGGGTAAAGTCTGGTAGAGTAATGAGAATTCTGCTAACCCTGCTCCAGATTCCCAGGGGTGGTCAGGCTAAGCGTGTTCCTTTTGTGGCAAAGGTCGTTATCTTGGTAAAAGTTAATTAAGTCACAGAAAGCGCACCACTGTCTCAGCTCAGGCTTACATCCTATGCCCCAGAGTGAGCGAAAATTGCTGTTTGCTTTGTTAAAGCAGACCTCTTGTCGAGAGACAAGTCTAGTGGGACATGATTGCCCCAAGCACAGGGAATGGTGGCCAGTAATGTTCTTGTAGCACCTCGAGGGTTAATTATATCAGCCCTAAATGCCAATCGTTTTAATTACATTGACAGCGGTATACCTTGGACTCTCCACTGGGCAACTTGGAAGAATTTTCTTTCATTTCTTTATACAAATATATTATATAATACATTAATTTTTTTTTACATTTACTAAAACTGAATGTATAATATATTATTTACGAAGAGAGACCGAAAAGGAGTATAATCTGTAACACTTATGACCGTTTGGGCTTTAGCACCATCTATTGTCCTTAAAGTACAGCTGAGGTTCTGCTGATGAATGTAAGTTTTTTCTTAGGTAAGAGTCTGCCCTCACTAGTCTGAACACTACTGTATTCCATTCTTGGCTGACAGATTCTTCCTCCTCTCACACTTCTCCCCTGCTGGACTACTTTGTCAGGAAACTAGGAAACTGGTCCAATTAACTTCAGAACCAGGATTCTGACATTTCACATAAGGTTTTTTAACCTGTATTTGTGATAAGTATAATTAGTAGCTAATTGGCATCTATTTTCTGTTTTGGGGGATTTTTTACCCTGTTTCGGCATGTCTTTTGACTGTCTGTTTTACCTATAGATTTTGTACTGCATTGTTCTCTTGGTTCTGATTTGTATATGTCAACTACTCTTCTACATTTGTATTGTCCAGTCTTTGTTTCTAATTGGGGACAGATGGGAAGAGGACTTAGCCTTAGGGCTGACTATCTTTGTGGGAAGCCAGGACGCTGTACTATCTATGTTTCATTACATTTACAAGAAGAGGCTGAATTGTGGTTTTATTTATGAAAACTTTATTCACAAAAAAACATTTAGAAGCAGTAATATTTCTAGCTAGTTTAAAAGGAGAGGTAGGAAGACACAGTTTAGAGATTATTTAAAGGGATAAATAGGTTAATAGTAATATATGTGCCTGTATGTAAATTACAAGGAGAGATGACGGCAGTACTATCTGTCTCAACCTTAATTACAAGGAGGAATAGATCAGATTGATTGATTGTACATTCTTATGGCATGGATGTAATACTATCTGTCCCTATTTCTTTTGTAGTAGGAGGGAAGGATGTAGAACTGTCTATGCAAGGTTTTGTAGAAAATTGGAATGATATAATATATTGTGCATGCTGAACACATTGCTTCTGCATGGTACCATATACACTCAAGTATAAGCTGACCCGAGTATAAGCCAAGGCACCTAATTTTACCACCAAAAACTGGTAAAACCAATTGACTCAAGTATAAGCCTAGGGTGGGAATGGAATTGGTCACAGCTTCCCCAGTATATAGCCAGCAAGCCCCCAGTAGTATATAGCCAGCCAGCTCCAATGGTGTATAGCCAGCCAGCCCCCAGAGTTATATAACCAGCCAGCAAGTCCCCACTAGTATATGACCAGCCCCAGTAGTATATAACCAGCCCCCAGGAGTAAATAGCCAGCCCCCTGTAGTATGTAGCAAGCCTCCTGTAGTGAATAGCCAGCCTCCAGTAGTATATAGCCAGCCTCCAGTAGTATATAGCCAGCCTCCTATAGTATATAGCCAGCTCCCTGTAGTAAATAGCCAGCATCCAGTAGTATATAGCCAACCACCAGTAGTATATAGCCATCCTCCTATAGTATATAGCCAGCTCCCTGTAGTATATAGCCAGCCTCCAGTAGTTTATAGCCAGCCAGCCCTCTGTAGTATATAGCCTGCTCCCTGTAGTATAAAACCAGCCATCCCCCTTAGCATATAGCCAGCCCCATGTAGTATATAGCCAGCCCCCTGGAGAATACAGCCAGCCCATGTAGTGTATAGCCTGCTAGCCCCCAGTGTGCCCAGCACATAAAAATATAAAATGAGTACTCACCTTTCCAACGCTCCCGGCAGGTCCTCTTCTTACTTCATGTGCACCAGTGCCAGATCCATATCAGTGACAGGTCTGTGCTCATGGCCCAGCCGATGCACAAAACATGGCATCAGCAGTAGCTGACACTGGTGCACATGAAGTAAGAGGAGGACCTGCCTGGGGTTTCGGAAAGGTGAGTACTCACTTTATTTTTTATATACCTGAGTATAAGCCGAGTGGGCAATTTTCAGCACAAAAGTTCAAAAACTCGGCTTATACTCGAGTATATACAGTAATTATGTTAAATATTTAACATATGTAATTGTTACATATTTCTTAAACATGTAGTTTTTCCATACAAATCACATTGATCAGGTGGCACGTGGCACAGGCGTAGCGCTTTTGTTCTGCTAGAAGTTGTGTACTCGTCTTTTACATGCCCTGGTTTGTTTTCTCTCCTATGTACATACAGCAATATCCTATGATTATAATGAGAATAGCACTAATTAGCATTAGCCCCTTGTTGGAAATGTAGGCATGAATTAGAAGGCGACTGGAGACTCTGCCATCTTGTATTATGTGGCGAGAGTAATTGTATTTTGATTAATTGTGTGTGTTTCCTCCACCGAATTTCTGTAGCTGTTCTTAGAAAATTAGTTGTGACTGAGCGATGAATCAGTAACTTTTTATTCAAGTAGAAAAAAAAAACTCCACAGGAAAGTAAGCAAACATCAGCAATATATTATGTGTATGAATATTCACAATTTTTGTATTAAACACTTAGCAAGCCGCTCCTTTCCTAACCCCCGCTGAGGTGAGCGACTAATGTGTCACAACTGTGACAAACCGCTACAATCAACAGCAAATCTAAGCAGCTAGGCGGAGATTCTAGGGCTTAGTGCATTATTCTTTAAGGTATTTAGATTATTTTTACTATTCTACATAGTATTCCTGGATAATTTTTAATCTAAGCAGTAGCATAAGTTGAAGATCTTATGCGCCAATACAAAATATGTACCAGATTCCCCGAATATGATATATTTTTTATGGTACAGGTCTCTTCATATGTAAATAAAAATCTAGTCGGAAATTTAAAGGGCTATTCTAGGTATTGACAATTAATTTCATCTATCTGCTATATACATACATTTCTTCAAATTGATGTTATTAAAAAGAATATACCTGTGTAAAGATAATTTACCATAAATGTAGTCTTGATGTCCCTTAACAATGAGATAGATGTCCCTGGATACGACCACCACTGCTAGAGGGATTTCACAAAGTGACATATTGGGGCAGATTTACTTACCCGGTCCGTTCGCGATCCAGCGGCGCGTTCTCTGTGCTGGATTCGAGTCCAGCCGGGATTTATGATGGTAGTTCCTCCGCCGTCCACCAGGTGGCGCTGCTGCGCTGAAGTCCGCTGGAATGCCTCGAAATACACCGGCCTATCCTGGATGAAGGTGAGTGAAATTTTCGCGACACAATTTTTTTTTTAAATGCTGCGGTTTTTGTTCGGCCACGCCCCCCGATTTCGCGTGCATGCCGGCGCCGATGCGCCACAATCCCCTCGCGTGCGCCAAAATCCCAGGACAATTCAGGTACAATCGCCGCAAATCGGAAATATTCGGGTAACACATCGGGGAAACGCGAATCGGGGCCCTTAGTAAATGACCCCCATAGTCTTTGCATATGAAATGTCAGGAGTTACTGCATGTCCCACAGCTGTTCTATGGTAATGAGTGCTGAATCCAGGTGGTGACAGAGACCTCAATAGTGGTCATATCCAAGGACAGCCATCTTGTTTCATAGGGACAACAGGGCTACATTTATGGGAAATAATCTACACACAGGTGATTTTTTATGTAACATTTTATTAAAGAAATGTTTGCATTGCTCAGATAAGAGTATCCCCTATACGGCTCCTAGGCCCAGTTGTGAGTGTTCCTTCTGCATTCCCTCAAGTGGTCCACTCCTGGGTTTTAGTTTGTTATCTATATATTTATATTATATACTGTACAAAGAGCACAAACTCTTCTCTCAAGTTCAACTTCAGTAGTTTGACACAAAATGAATGTAATACTTTTCTACTCTAATATCTCCACTGGTATATCTTACTGTACATTACATCCTAAACATGTACAGGCAGTCCCCTACTTAAGAACACTCGACTTACATACACCCCTAGTTACAAACGGACCACTGGATATTGGTAATTTATTGTACTTTAGTCCTAGGCTACAATAATCAGCTGTAACAGTTATCACAGGTGTCTGTAATGAAGATTTATTATTAATTCTGGTTCTTATGAGAAACCAACATTTTTAAAATCCAATTGTCACAGAAACCAAAAAAGTTCTGGCTGGGTTTACAATGATAAAATATACAGTTCCGACTTACATACAAATTCAACTTAAGAACAAACCTACAGAGCCTATCTTGTATGTAACCCGGGGACTGCCTGTATAGTGTTTTTGTTTTCCCAACTTCTCAAAATTTTGGTTTCCGATGTAAATAATGAGGAAGAGCACTTAAATGTTCTTTGACAGCATTGAATGGAGCCTATTTAATTGGCGATGGAACATGACAAGGCCCCTTCTTTAAGCTGGTTTATGAAAAATGCAAGGTTGAAGCAAGTTTTCTAAGGGCATTAGAAGTTACCATTTTTAGTGCCACAAGGCTATATATAGAAAACATGACTTCTTACCTGATTTGCTGAAGCCCAAACATGTTATATCTATATTATACAGTGTTAGGGCTCATTCACATGGCTATACTGGGAGCAGTGATCCGGTTGCATGATTTGTGACCAGATCACGGCCACTAAAGACCTCTATGGCTTCCGGTCATGGCCCGTTGACCACACGGTGCATCACAGCACCATGACCGAGTTGGGCAGCCGTGCCGCAAAGTATGGGACTTGTCCTATGCTTATGCAGATTTCCATTTCCTGGCGCTGTGCTCGAGTGGGATCCGGCCATGTGAATAAACCCTTATACTGGGGTATACAGTAGTACATAAGTTTCAATAAAGAGACAGGTCTATCAAGTCCTTTATAATATCCTAAAGTTCATCTCTATACAAATTTTTTTCTGTCCCTGTGACAATTGGATTTTCAAAATTGTGTGGTGTCATTGGAACAAGGATTAACAATAAAGCTTCATTACAGACACCTTACAGCTGATTATTGCAGTCTGGGACTATTGTAATAGCATCCGGAGAGCTTCACCAGATGTCACAGTGGGCAGAGGAGTCCGTCTGTAACTACAAGTTGTTTGTAAGTCGGGTGTTCTTAAGTAGGGGAATATTCCTGAATATTCTTCCCATAAGCCAATATTCCAATGCAAGTAAAAACATGAGCACTACAGGTAGCGATCAATCCATTTCAACACACCCCGTAGCTATGATTACAATCATGAGATCATGGCAAAGGTGTGTGCCGAAATGTGTTGATTGCTACCTGTGGTGTTCATGTTTTTACTTGCATTAAAATAAAGGCTTATGTTCCTGGAAGAAATCGGCTGTCTGAGTGCTGGATCTTCTATCTTTTCGGATGTGTTGACTATTTTCCTACAGAGTTGTTCAAGAGGAAGGCGAAAAAAATATGCCATTAGCTGCATAAAAATAGCCCCATAGTGAGTAATAATGTACTGCCTTACTCCAGATTATAGAACAGAATGAATGCCCGGATTAACAACCTGTTCAATAGATTTATTTGTTATGTGTTTGTATATTCTTAAGGTTATAAATGTTGTATTACTAAAAGGCTAGGAACATGTTGTATACAGGCGGTCCCCTACTTAAGAACACCCAACTTACAGATGACCCCTAGAGGTTGGTGATTTACTGTACTTTAGCCTTTGGCTACAATGATGAGCTATAACAGTTATCACTGGTGTCTGTAATGAAGTTTTATTGTCAATCCTGGTTCTTATGACAACCCAACATTTTTACAATCCAGTTATCACAGAGACCAAAAAATTTTGTCTGGAGTTAAAATGATAAAGAATACAGTTTCGACTTACATACAAATTCAACTTACAAACCTACAGAACCTATCCTGTACGTAACCCGGGGACTGCCTGTACCTTCATCATAAGCCAGTGGTGGCGAACCTATGGCACGGGTGCCAGAGGTGGCACTCAGAGCCATTTCTGTGGGCACTCAGACCATTGCCCAGGACAGAGTTTACCAAATAGGACCAAATCCACCAAAACTTTCTGCAGTCCCAGGAAGAGATGCTGCTCTCAGCACTATTTTAAAGCGACACTCCATTGTCTGTTTGGAACTGCAGGAAAAGTGCTGAGAGACCCTGCAGAGAAGCTACAATGATAGTCTGAATTTGCCCTCCTTCTTTCAACTTTATTGATGGGCTCAGGGGGCCGATACGATTGAAAGATGTGGAAGAACAGGTAGCAATAAGTTGCTGCTTCAAATGCCATGTTGGCACTTCATGGTAAATAAGTGGATTTTGGTTGTAGTTTGGGCACTCTGTCTCCAAAAGGTTCACCATCACTGTCATAAGCAATAAAAAAGTAACTGGTTTCCTGTTACAATTTGGAAACAGCCAAAGTGCAATTTGTGTCATATACAAAGTCAACCTATAGACCAAGCTGGCACCACCTATAAATCTACACCACCTGAAGGTTTGTACCTACTTGGTATAATCACTGGTAAAAGCTATACAACTCATGGATAACATACCCCTTTTTTCATCTTCAAAGACTATTAATACTAGCAATGCCATGTACTTAACCTTCACAGCAATTGAAATCCCCCTCCCCCCCCCTAAGCATCAAGGTGCTTATATAAATTGTACAACTGTAATGGTACATAGAAATATACAAATGTTGCTACAGGTCCAAACCAATGAAACAACTACACATAAGCACAAAAGAGCTGGTGTGTATGGATAATGGATAAATATGATGGATAATACAATCACCGGTCAGTATCCAGAAGATCTTGGTAAGATGTATTATCCATCATCTTTTCCACGTCCCAGCGTATATTGCCTCTGACTTTTGGTGCAGTATTGTTAGTATTCTTTATAGTGTTTAGTGTTGGAATGGCACAGTGGCTGAGTGAGTAGCACTTCTGCCTCACGGCGCTGGGGTCCTGGGTTCGAATCCCACCCAGGTCAACATCTGCAAAGAGTTTGTATGTTCTCTCCATGTTTGCATGGGTTTCATCTGGGTCCTCCAGTTTCCTCTCACACTCCAAAACATACTGGTAGGTTGTTTAGATTGTGAGCCCAATCTTATTATTAAGATGATTGCCTGATAATTATTTGGCCAGTATCCCCACCATTTATGGGGAGGTGACTGGGTGTGCTGGTATATTGTGACCAGACCCAGGATTGAGCACAGTTTGTGGTGCTATTTTAATTGATTTTAGAGTTATGACATAATAAAGCTTTGATATATTTCTCTTCTACATGCGTTGGTATTATTCTTTTTTGGGTGGTTAATACACATCAGCTCTGTGAAGGTGCTTATATACTCAGTAAGAAGTTCCCTTATCTCATTCATTGGATTAGTCACCTCCAGTGAGACAAAAGAAATTGTTCCCTATAAATAATCCCAATAAAGGAAATATCCAGGCATGAGTCCTCTTCCTGTAATGATCAGGATCCTTCAGCGATATGTCCTTGATATACAGTACATTAACAGCAATTTTTGGCTAACCTGCAACGGAGGGATTTGAAGAGCTTGGGGAGAAAATCAAGAGGTCACTGAGCTTAATGTCCCACCTATGTTCTCAACAGTGAGAATCTTGGAAATGTTCCTTCAGGGTCAAGTAGAACATTTAGAATCCTTCATGGATTTTCATAATCTCAATGAAAAGAGACTTTGGACTGTGTTTGGTACCTAGTTTCCAAAAAGTGCGGTCATGGTCATTCTTAGGTCAAGTTGTAGGGATATTATATTGTATTTCTATGACAAAGCTGGGCAGATATGTCACCATTAGAAGTGAGCTGAGCTCTGACTACATCTGTGATAGCTTTCAAAGTACTCCCCAATAAACCTATTAGTGTAATATACACCAAGGGATCTGTAGATCAAGGAGGTTTTTACTATTAAATTAATGAAAGGAAAGCCATTTTATCTGGCATCAGATGGTGGCAATTAAGTTTTTTTTTCCCCTCTGTGATGTGTTGGAGCTTTTGATAAAAGTAGAGTAAGATTGTTACGGGGATATGCCGTATTCAGAAATACTTATCTCAATCTCTCGATTTTTTGTCATTAAGGACTTTTTATATACCTTGCGGCAGGACTAGAGATTTATTTTTTTTGAGTTTATTAAATGATCGAAAAGTAAAATGAAGAAAAATATTAGAAGAACCAAACAAGAACCTGACAATGTGATGTAGAGGATACAAATTGTGCTTTGCTCAATGAAGACTGATTAAAGGATAAATTGGCTCGATGTGGAGTTCTTAATGAAAAATTATTCCTGGAAATAAATTGTGGTGTTAAAAAAAATAAACTTGTGTACTTCAAATTATGGTCATTTACAAATGTTAGAAATCACATACCATACAATAAGGTAGGCATTGCTACCGTACAGTGATGGGCGCTAGAACAAAGCCAAAGTCTTCAGGTAGATGGAAATTTATAAATGTAGACATTATAAATGTAGACTGGAATATGGCCAATGAATTATATACAATCTATTCAACTCCTCCTGCTCTGTAACATGTAACCTGCTGATCAAACCCTATATACAATCTATTCAACTCCTCCTGCTCTATAACATGTAACTTGCTGATCAAACCCTATATACAATCTATTCAACTCCTCCTGCTCTGTAACATGTAACCTGCTGATCAAACCTTATATACAATCTATTCAACTCCTCCTGCTCTATAACATGTAACCTGCTGATCAAACCTTATATACAATCTATTCAACTCCTCCTGCTCTATAACATGTAACCTGCTGATCAAACCCTATATACAATCTATTCAACTCCTCCTGCTCTATAACATGTAACCTGCTGATCAAACCCTACATACAATCTATTCAACTCCTCCTGCTCTATAACATGTAACCTGCTGATAAGACCCTACATACAATCTATTCAACTCCTCCTGCTCTATAATATGTAACCTGCTGATCAAACCCTAAATAAAATCTGTTTCTTGCAGATAGTTTGTATTATGGTTACAAGTTTCATTTTAAAACATGTGTTATCAAAAATGAAAAGGGTTAAAGGGCAGGGACACAAATAGTTTACGGTAATTTTGAGTTTTTATTTAAGTTATAATTTTGTTTTTAGTGAACATTTTGTACCAAAATCTCCTACTACAGGTGAAACAGAGAGGATGTAAATGTGCAATACCCTGTATGATGACTATAGCTTGAATTTTTTTTTCCGTTCCCTTCCATCTTTGGAATTTTTCGCTCAGGAAGACAAACACTATGTAAATGAGTTTCACAATGTGTCACTTGTACCTGTTAAAGTAACGTTATTGTGAAATGACATGTAAGTACCTGTCGTAGCCTCTTTTATTACTCTAATTTAATAATCAGGACAGACATGAGTGAACATCAAACGCTGCTAGAATAAGCTCCCATTATATAACATGTACCCTAAAAAGAAGCTAATTGTGATTGTTTTACATGTACCCTGACAGAATTCATTGTTCTCATTCATCAACATTCACAAAAAAATGATGGAACAAAGTTTTTAGCCGGAATAACATTCTTAAGTCTATATATATATTATTTCTTGCGGGAATATAGGTCAGGAAGAAGAATACCTGCTTAAGGATACAAGTAGCATGACTAATATAAGACATGGCCTCTTTCTGGCAGTCCTGGCAATGGCTGGCTCTGGATCTGCAACTTGACCCGATGTAAATAAATAGGGGTAGGCTACGATATCAGCCACAGCCATGATTAAAGGGCTGATACTGTCTAAAAGTTCAAGTGCAAAGTTAAGAAGGGTAGTAATACAGTGGAGTCCCAGGCTCCCCCATACCGTGCCCATCTTCCTCAATCACATGTTTTAATATAGAATATAACACAGGCAGTTTGGGCCGTAGCCCTGGGTCCAAACCTTTTAGAGGGCTGCTGGCCACCCAAACCACCCACCAAATTTTATACTCAGAAGGACCTTCACCTGGATAATCCTTGTACATCTGTTCCTGCTCATGTACACAAGAGCCATTTTAGCACCTCTGAAGGTCCTCCAAAGGTCCTGAAAATGCAGATTGGAAGCGGGGAGAAGTACACATCCTCCATTCCCCCAAGAAGATGATTCCTGTACCATATGTAAGAAGTGTTCGGAAAAGTACCCGGATGAATGTGGTGCCAAGCATTTTAGAAAGTGTTTTTGTGGTCGTGTTAATACGTATTCCACGTGGACTAAACACATGATTGTCAGGATAACAGTCTTAAGAGGCAGCTGCCTAGACCCATCAGAACCACAATGATGACAAATGTCACTGTTAATGTACCCCTTTATACCTGCATCTTAATCCCAAAATACAAAAATTGTGACCTGAAACGGAAAAATTATCCTGCTACTGAATATGTTAAAGCAAAACAGGAGGCAACACTGCGGTATAATGGCCTAATATTTGTCCTGCTGGTTATATTGAATGACATCGCTCATGACATTAGTTACATGAAATTGTTGCCAACCGGCTAATAAATGAATATACATATATGCAAATTGTGTAGGTGGAGATATGAATAGAAGGTTTTCACTTTTCTTGCTTCCATAGGAAAGATTACCTGCCATGGTACCAATGGACTGTAAACCTCTCATCTAGAAGAGGTTGATCCAGAGCAGCCGATCCATCGCTTGTACAAATGGTTAATAAAGATGATTCTCCGCTCACCTGCACGAACTGGCGTTAGCACTTTGTCATGAGGCTGCCTGGAGGCAGATAACAGGACAGGATATTACTTGCTATGTAGCATAGGAGAGGAAGCAATGATTGCCAGCTTAGCTGGCTACCCCAATCCCGATAACGGCGCTGCTGTCAGGTCTGCCGCTGTCCCGCACATCCGTCACCATAATTGAGGCATTGGGTCTGGCAGCAATTTCCTGATGCCAAGTAGCTACCAGCGCAGGATCACGACGACGCAACGTATCAGTGAGGACATAACACCAGAAACGGCGTAGGGGTTTAGGGTGTATCTTGTCACCGCTATCTGGAAGCCTTCATATCGTGTACATATTAAATCAGAGTCAAACTTGATGAGATGAAGACACAGAAAATCTGATCATGTTCGTTTAATATTTATTAAAGGGAACCTGTCACCAGGGACCTCATTTTCACTAAAGACAGGTTGCAGAAGCTTATTACACAAGCAGTGCCAATCTGTCTTTCTGCCTTTTATAAGCATTTGAATAACAATATAATTGTGTGTTATATCTTACCTTGCACCCTGACAAAATCCTGGAGTAGTCTCAGGGGTTGGGCTTTGGTTTGGATGCATTTCAAAAAACAGCATGTGCCTTGTCTGTGTTACTCACTCCTCAGCTCTCAGCCCCCACATTTGTGCTCCTGTAAAGCTGCTCCCTCCAGCTCCTTCTCATAGGTCACAGCCTGGTGAGCTGACATCAGCGGGGGAGGGACAGAGCTGTACAGGAGCACAAAGATGGAGGCAGCCTGCAGCTCAGACAAGTCACATGTTGTTTTTTGAAATGCATCCAAACCAAAGTCCAGCCCCTGGGACTACCCCAGGATTTTGTCAGGATGCAAGAGTAAGTTATAACACACATATGTCCTTTCTAGAATTCCCTCTTTTATCTGAAATCTCACCCTTACGTCTCTAAAAAAAGGGAGAGAAAGAGTAGGGATGGGCGGACCCAAATGGAAAAGTCCAGCTCAACACCTACCTGCTGGTAACGCCTGCGATCAGTGCTGCCGATGGCTGGCGTCAAAGTCACCGATATTTTGCATGATATTTATATGATAATGATGATTATATGAGTGTGATATTGATATGATATGGGATTACACAATGATTACATCATCCTCCGGAGGAGAAACACTGGAGCCAGGCAAAGGAGCAACCGAGCCTCATTATCCTGAATTGTATAATTGTTTTTTCAGCAAAACCACTTAGCACAGGGATTAAACAAGATATGTGCCTGCATCAGTGTAGCTACAGCATTCTCAAGGTATGTTTGGTTCATGATGCATCAAATCAAATGGTAGGTTTCCTTTAACTTCCTGTATCTCGGTTTCTGTAGATAATATAACCACAAGTGATACTCCCCCGGCAGCCACTAAACTTGACTATTTCAGGCAAAATATGACTTATCTCAGCTTACTTGCACATAACTTTGAAAGATGACTTTAATAATTAAACTGGTGAGCTTTCATATAAAAGAATGGGTTTTAGATAAGGCATTTCATACTCTTTGTGTGGGGCAAGAAGGTTTATTGGGTAAATGCTGGTGACAGGTTCCCTTTCAATAGAAAGTTCACATAAAATGTGAAAATACAGTGTATGTATAAAATTAGCCATAAACATAGATACTAAGCAGTCATTTCATATTTATATAGGATACTGGGTCTAGGATTAAGACTAGAACAACTTTTATAGTAGCATCTGTTTTAGCAGCCAGAGGTTATCGAGGAAAATATAAAATACAACAGTGTTGTACTGTACATATAAATTATATTAGGGCAGCATGTTGGCTTAGTGGTTGGCAGCCTTGCATCGCTGGGGACCTGGGTTCCAGTCCCAGGGTCAACATCTGCAAAGAGTTTCTATGTTCTCTCTGTGTTTGCATAGGTTTCCTCTGGGTCCTCCAGTTTCCTTCCATACTCCAAAAACATACTGGTAGGTTGATTAGATTGTGAGCCCCATTGGAGACAGGGACTGATTTGGCAAACTCTGTGCAGCGCTGCGTAATCTGTTTGAATTATAATTATCCCCTACATAAAGAACAATATATAATATGAATAAACAAAAGGAAATTAAGTAGTTGGTCATAATACCACTCCAGATAATGGAAAGGGACATTGTAAGACTCTTTCGCGATGGAATCTCATGCGGATACGGTTTGCGCTCATAGTGCATCACTGAGCTGAGACATTAGGGTTCATTTACTAAGGGCCCGATTTGCGTTTTCCCGACGTGTTACCCGAATATTTCCGATTTGTGGCGATTGTACCTGAATTGCCCTGGGATTTTGGCGCATTGGCGCTGGCATGCACGCGACGGAAATCGGGGGGCGTGGCCGAACGAAAACCCGACGGATTCGGAAAAACCGCCGCATTTAAGAAAAAAAATGTGTTGCGAAAATTACACTTACCTTCACCAGGAATAGGCCGGTGAATTTCAGGGCATTCCAGCGCGCCTCCGGGGAACTTCAGCGCAGCAGCGCCACCTGGTGGACGGCGGAGGAACTACCTTAGTGAATCCCGTCCGGACCCGAATCCACCGCAGAGAACGCGCCGCTGGATCGCGAACGGACCGGGTAAGTAAATCTGCCCCATTGTGACCAAACTCTGCTGAGCATGTACAGAATAAATGAGAGTTATAGAGCAATGTGTGAGCTTCTGCGGCTGACGGGCGAAGTGAGTCAAAGCAGCCGAAATATGGCAACCTGTCAGGGTTAACCACCTTCATCTGACTTAGGGGAGCTCTGTGTACTTTACTTTATGGCTACAATATTCATTGTAATGTCGACAGGTTGTGTTTGGGGTAATAACTTCCTGCACGGCCGTATAAAAACTAGATTTGATTTGGAATAAAGCCAGATCATAGGTGTCAAAACCAATAGTCACAAGCATCAAATAAGGCTACGAGCAGAATATTGATGCAGGTCCAAGACACTAGAAACACACAGGACAGGCTATAGACTGTGCGCTTTGCAGCAGCATGCATGTCACAGGCATCTGCAACTATGCCCCCTGCAGGGGGAGGAAGGGACTGCTTGGCACCAGCTTCTAGGATGCATTATAAGAGTCCAGAGGTTCAAAAACTTGTCTGCTTTATCTCCTGACAATGGGTAGTGTGCATAGCTCCATTCATTTTTATGCATCTGAGCTGCAATACCGCTACTGACCATGGTCATGTGTGGCGCTGTTTTTAAAAGAAAGTAGTAGCCATTGTTTTCAACTCCTGGAAAGCCTCTTTAAGGGGGATATTAACTGCCGATATTGTGCTAAGAAGGTTGCTAGATATTTCCTGAAATATACAAGACAGGGAATAAATGTCTTATTGTTGATGACCCCCAAATCAATAAAATAGGAATTCCTGTTTGAATGTAGTATTGGTCACATGTGCCCTGGTGCTCCATTCAATCACTATGGGACATAGTAGGGTTATTTATCATATATCGGCATATGATAGCCCTGCCGAGCATTCGGTGCAGCCAGATACATTAAGAAATAAACACAGTTGGCGAATTTTCACGTATGGAAATTCGGCGGCTGCAGCAAGTGATGTCTGTCCATTACGCACCTTCACACTTCCCTGGAAGGGGGGAAATAATCACAGGTATCCCCCAAAGTCTTCATGTGCTCCATGGGGGTGATTTCTCTTAGAATCTTTTCTTTTTTTTTTTCCATATTTTTGCAACTTTTTGAGCTCATTTGATATATCTGAGGCTAAATTTGTGACTTTTCTCCTTGCCTATCAACGGTAGCCACACAAGTTCTTTCAGTGTTGCATCTGATATATCTTTACAATCCAGATGTGGATGTATGAATATGTCGTAATTTTGGTGCAAATCTTGGTTAAAAAGTAACAAATAAGCTCCAGTCCTGACCAGGCATAGGAAAAACTTTAGAAGAATTTGCAGAAGAGTTTGAGACTTTTCTGGGACTTTTGTGCAACTTTTTAGTTACAGTCACAAAAACCCCACAGACACAGACTGTCTGATATATCAACCTCTAAGATAAATCGCTATATATAGCAATATTCAGGGAATATTGCAGTACTAGCCTCTCATATGATGCATCTCAAACCAACAATAACAAAGACCAAAAGCCAGAAAAACACCCACAAATGTCCTGACTAAACATAAATGATTCCCAAAAGTCCCTTCTTGTATGAATGGCCACTTCTTCATCCATCCCCTCCAGTAGGAAGATCCTACGGATCAGTGTTATAGTGATGATTGGGGTGCTAGGGATATATCCACCATGTATTCTGTAGACAGGAACTTTGACCCTACAAGAGGCAACAATAACATCACATATCATAGGAGAGAATTCCCATGGGAATTTTGCGGTTCACCTTGGAGCTCAGTAATAGCAGTAATGTTAAGGTTTCTGCATGGAAATGGAGATGAATACATAAAAGATAATATAATAGTGGTTGTCTTGGTGTTGTTCACATGTTTCAAGACCACTTTTGGCAAAAGTCCTATTTTACAGAAAAGATAAGAAAGTTTTAACAATTGACTCCAGATGTAAGGTCATTGGAGTATCTTTGTGCTAAAACTATGGGGCACATTTACTTACCCGTCCCATCGTGATCCCCGAGGTGCGTTGTCCGACGAAGATTTGGAGCTGCCGTGATTCACTAAGATCGTGCGCCCGAGATCCTGCATGTGTCGCTTCCCTGCTCAGGTCCGCTGGAGTTCACCTTCTTCTTCCCGGTGCATGTAAGTGCATGGCTTGCAACACAATTTTGAATGTTAAATCCTGCGCGTTGTCCGAATCCGTCGGATCGTCGGACAGCCGCCCCTCAATTTGTGTCGCCTGAAAGCTAGCACTGATGCTCCAAAATCCGATCACATGCGACAAAAAGCCCTACTAAATGCGGTGCACATCGGAAATCGTCGGATATTCCGATGATAGTGCGGTCTTAGTAAATAAGCCCCAAGGAACTAATCTGTTTCAGTTCAGGTAGTATTTGTTTTTTCACCATGTACCATTTCTCGCTCTGTGGTCACAGCAAGTCACCACCAATCAGATACCTGACTCTTCAGATCACTTGTATCCTGATCTAAAGTACTAAAACTAAAGAGCCCATTATGGGACTACATACTGCTTGGGAAGTGTGCACCATTTTTTTTCTTTGTGGTGCAAACTCCGACTAAGCAGTAACAGCCCCTTCTGGTGCACATTTTTTCTATCTTGTGGGGCACATAGCAGCTGCAAAGCAACACTGGCGCAGACACTTTGTAAATACATGTGGATGCAGTTTGCATGTTCTTTTGAGTGCAAAGTAAAACAGAAAACGGTTTAATATATATGGGCCACCCTGTTTGGGGTACCATGTGGTCGGTCTCTCACAGTAAAAGGTACCCTCTTCTCTTTTTGATGACACAGCTAGTGAGGACCAATCAGAACTGAGCAGTTGGACATTTAATGGAAATCTACCATCAAAATCTAGCATTAAGAACCAGGGACACTTACTCATAGATCCCGGCATTGTGACTGTGGTAATCTTCTTATATTATTTATTCATAGTGACTTTCCTTACAAATTTAATGTTTAAAATTATGCTAATGAGATCTGTGCGGTTTTAACAGAGTTCTTTTGTGTTATAACGTGACAGGGTTTAACACTGTGCAGGAGCACATATCACCCCCCTGCACTTCCCCCCTCATGCTGGGAAGGGGGAGAAGTGTCCTGCACAGTGTAACAGCCAGTGATACTGCACCATGAGGGGTTCGAAGAAAACCCCCAAAGCATGTATGCCTCATTAGCATAATATTAAAAGTTGATTTTAGAGGGAAGGAGGCCATGGATAACAAATATAAGGATATATTCACAGTCACAGTGACTGGATCTATGAGTTAGTGTCTCTGGTTTATCATAATGGATTTTGATGGTAGATTTCCTTTAACACTATGGTGCTTCTTTGGAATACCTCCCCTGCAGTAGGTACTTTTTCATAACTTCTGCAGTGGAAAAGTGAGAAGCCGTTAAAGTCAGCTGAAGGAAACCCAGTAGTGGAAAGACGCCCGGTATCAGTTACTCTCTGACATTTTTTGGTAGGACAACAGCTAATTCAGTTAAAGATCAGAAAGTGAAGTAAAGGTGACCCAGTACCGTACAGTGTAGAGGGGACTTTAGTAACTATGTACACTTATGTACACCCTAAGGCTACTCTCTTGACTGTGAAGTATTGTCTCAAAATGCTCTCCTGCCTAGATCCAAGAACTATTAATCCAGTCTTAGAAGGTCAAACTTAACCCCAGACTCCACTATTATGGTAACAACCTTCAAGAGAATCAGAGAAACTGCACCAATTTTGAGACTTTTTCCTTTGTCCTCCATGTGTCTTCTTCTTCTCTTGATTTTCAAGAACATAGACTTTATCATTATATGTATTATAAATCCAAGAATTAAGATAATTTGCGCTACCATAGAAAAAAAAATACACTGTACATACTAATATTAACCGAACATCCCAACAGCTGGCCGGGATTGCATTAGCGCCCGGAGAATGTAGCCGTAGATGTCAGTAATAACTCACTTTTGGGCCTCTCAGCACTGACAGGCTACAAGAACAAACCTTTAATTTGCTGCGAATACAAATTATCATGGCAACTTGAGCTACCTCTGATGGTGCCTAAACATCCTTCCCTAGACATCCAGTAAATTAGAAAGCAAAAAAAAAAAAGATTAATTAGAAGAACTTAATGATGTTTCCATTAATGTCATCCCATCTGTGTGATCAGCCCCAAAAAGACATCATTTGGAGATTAGATCTCCCTCTGTGATACTGGGAGCTGTATCTGTAGACTTTCCCCAAAACACCTCCACATATGTTTCCAATCATTATGTGGAGCGCCAGAAGAATACCAATCATCCTCCGGTAATTAGGACGGAGACAATAAGGAGGGGAATGGATTTCTGATGGAGAGGGTGCATGATTTAGCAGACTCAAGGACATCTGCATCACGAAGCTACCGGTCAGATCGAGAAATGGGTAGACAGCCGAATGGATGGATAAAAGCGTCAGTAATCAAACCTGCCATATGACCTGTGTGTAAGACAAAAGAGGAGAGAATAACACCATCCTGATAAAAAGATGCTGCAGCCGTCGGAGAGGTGGGGAGGCAGGGAGGAGGCGCGGAAACAATCACAGGTGCAGCGAGGTCATCGCTGGATATAATGTTCATTTTCCACTGAAATTACACGTTTCTCTGGCACAAACAGACACAAACCACGATGCACTTAAAGGGAGATTACTTTCTGCAATATAACAATACAGGAAGACCTTGAACTGAAAGAAAGAAAAGCATAGGTTACTAGATGGCTGTGTGATTGTGGACTCCTCTGAATTATGCATGTTCTTCTATCATGTCAATTGTTGTCCACGTGATTTATGCGTGTTCAAGTGTGCATGATGTCCATTTAACTCTTAAAGGAAATCTACCACCAGGACCAAGGACTGTAAACCAAGCACACTTACATGCAGGTGTGTGCCTCCTCTTGCATGATCTGCTATTCTTAGACCTGTATTCCGTCCATTTTTGCGAAAAAGGGCTTTTGGTGAAAAATCATTTTATACTATATGCAAAATAGCCCTCAGGCTCCACCGAGATATAATTAATGCACACCCCCGGGCGGGTGGTATGCCCCTGAGAGCATTCTAAAACTCTCTTTTCAAATCTTGTGCTGGGCAGCAAGATGGCAGCCTATCGAATGTGAAAATTTTGTGCATGCGTGGGGTTACCTGATGTCTTGTTGCCAGCAATGGGGCTTTGGTCGCGGCTATCAGAACGCTCTCGGGGCCGTACCACCTGCCCGGGGGGTGTACATAAATTATTTCTTGGCGGAGCCTGGGGGTTAATTTGCATGTAGTATAATATGATTTTTCTATACAATGCGCCATACAGAGTTATGAGAAATGGAGCATGGAGAATGGGGGGACGGGATGGGGAGGTGAGTAATAATCATCTGCCATCAGCTAAGCTGTAGATGTCCTTTAAGTAAGATCTTCCTGTACAGAAAATAAAGATGTATTCTTATATTGTACATTCCTCTTCATCAATTAGAAGTGATGAAAAATCAATAAGTAAAACCTACACTTTTAAGTGAGTGCCTCCATAATGTGTCCCCCTCCCTCATTTTGTAGGGGGTGGTAAGGGGTTTTGTGGTCGCTAAGTCTCCATAAAATGGGAAGATTGTAGTGAAAATTATTGCTGGTTTGTCACATTTGTTATAATGAGAAATGTATTAAATCTAATGAAGTGAAAATCTGCTTACTGGAGCAGGGTGGCAGCGCATTGATTAAAGATCTTCTGTTCCTAGTGGACTAATTTAGACAATGCTGTAGATAAGGTAACTTGTGCCCCCCTTCTTTTCCGCCTATAGTGTCAGTGACGGTCTCTGTGCAATGAAGATAAATGTCTTTCTGTTCTATTGATGAAATAGTTCTGGTTTCAGAAGGAGAATACATTATAATAAAAGATACCTTTCTTAAAACTTCAGACATAAGTGGTGCAGTTCATGCAGCTGCTATACAGAACTTTTGGGGGCAGCACGGTGGCTCAGTGGTTAGCATGACAACCTTGCAGCACTGGGGTCCTGGGTTCAAGTCCCATCCAGGTCAACATCTGCAAAGAGTTTGTATGTTCTCTCTGTGTTTGTGTGGGTTTCCTCCAGGTCCTCCGGTTTCTTCCCACACTCCAAAACATACTGGTAGGATGATTAGATTGTGAGCCCCATGGGGACAGGGACTGATTTGGCAAACTCTCTGCAGCGCTGCATAGTCTGTGTGCGCTATATAAATAAAGGAAATATTATTATTATTATTGAGTGAGGGCAGAGCCAAGTTAAAACAGCCCACTGGGTATGCCACTATTTCTCCCTCATATTGTGCCCCCCTTCACAGTGTGCTCCCCCAATCTCTGTCTCACATTGTGCCCCCTCACAGTGTTGCTTCTGTCCTCTGCTCCTGCTCCTCTATCTACCCCTCACATTGTGGCCCCCTTCATAGTGTTACCCCTCATCTCTTTTTCACATTGTGGCCCCCACACAGTATGCCCAGCAATCTCCCCCCTTATATTGTACCTCGCAGGCCCCCCAATTAATGTGGCCCCTGAACTCTTTCCTTTCTTGCTGCTCTACAATAAAAAAAGGAATAAACCTTTCCTTGACCCCGAGTTGCTCTCCTCTCCTCTTCTCTTTGCTGCTGCCAGCTATGAAGCCTGCAGGGACTATGACGCCATATCATCTGCCAGCCTCTGCTGAATATAGCAGCAGCAGAGGCACTGTGGTGATGCAGGGAGCCAGCCACTCTTTGCATCAACATTATATTCAACTCCGCAACCTGCAGACACCAATTGAGTTGAAGCCTCGGGGCATAGCTCCCAATGCCCCAAGTGAGCCCCCCAGCAGCTGTGGGCCCATACACTATGTAAGATTTCTGCATTTATAACAAGACAAATTTAGAAGCCAAAATTTAATGAAGATATCAAAATAAATACAGAACACAGACCGAATCCCCTAAAATAATTACAATAGAAAACTCCCCAAACATCTTACAACACAAGAGTAAACCCCACATAAATAAAGATCCCTCCTTTAGACAAATACAGACCCTAGAACAGACAGAATCATCAAACCTTTCAATTAATCCAGAGCCCACGAAAAACTCTGGCTTTTAAAAAAGATTTTTGCCATGATTTACATAGAAAGCCAAGGCATAAAAACTACCTCCACCTGGGCACCACCTCCATGAAGCCACCTAATGGCCCAATATAATAATCTCCTGTAGGTGCTCCTGTTCATATAATCATAAAATGTGTGTAATTATTAGAATGGTCCTTATTTTTATTATTATTTTTATTCTTAAACGAGACACAAATATATAGACTTTCTTTACGGCTCACAATGTAAAATTTATGACTGGCAATTAGTCTTCTCCTTTCTTGTCAGGCATTTCCCACGTCTCGTGAGGGATGCACACATGGGTAAATTGGCTTTATTGTCTACCTTTTTTTTTTACCTTGACAGCTGCCTTAAGACTAATTGTATCTAACAATTCCCACCCAAGCTAATCATGTTGTGCGTTGCTTCATTCTCCAGCAGGAAAATGTCTGATAAATGACAATAAATTCCTGTCGTTGCAGCTTTCTGGTGTTGAGTTGCGTTCCATGTGCTAATTATAAGCCTTATTATGGATATTCCTAGACCTCACTACTGAGAACAAAGGAGAAGCAACTAGCGAAACTGCTGCACAATCATATAATTATCACATATTAATTGATGGTTTACTTGCCATAATAGCACATTTACCATAGGGCTTGCGGGTGTTTGTTTCCTGTTAGGGTATAACAAGCTAATAAGGGCACAACCCTACGATAACAGTGCACTGAGATATTATCTTCCCCAGTATGTCACTCAACGTGGCACAGCAAAGGTCTGAGAATGAATGGAAGAGATACGTTATTGGCTAATGTTATGTTACTTTATATAAAACTAGAGAATTTACTTAAAGGGAACCTGTCACCAGGAGACCCATTTTTAGCACTCCCCCAGTCCCCACAGAGCATAGTACATACACTGCCAAAGTGTTTTTGTATAAAAAATTGGAAGTTGCCTTTTGGGAGGGGCTGGAAAGGAGCAGCTCCCCCCACCCTTGGGAAACATGTGACCTATTCAAATATATGAATAACTCCCACTCAGGATTGGCTGTAGAGGAGCAGGGGGCGTCGCTAAGTGTTTTCATATATTTGAAAAGGTCACATGGAGAAGCTGTTCCCCAAGGGTGGGGGGGAACTGCTCCTTTCCAGCCCCTCCCAATTGGCAACTGCCTAGTCACACAGCAGATGCTAATGAAAGGTACAATATAACATATCTTTATTTATATTCATGTGACACTCCAAGGGTTTGGGACAAGCTACTGACATGATATGCCAGCCGTCTTTTTTTTCTCGAATGCACAAAAATGAATGACATACGGTTGGCACACTGACCTTATCTCTGGACATACTGGGTGAATTTATTAAAGGGGTTGTCCACCTTAAGCACATTCCAGCAAATAATTGATATTGTTCGTGTTATAACATTTTCCAATACAATTTCCGTACCATTTCTTCACAGTTTTCTAGATCTCTGCTTCCTGTCATATATATCTGGAAGCTCCATCGTTTACTTCCTGTGGATAAACACCAGTCCAAGGTCATCGAAGGTCACAAAATGCATGGCTTATTATATCACGCAGTGTAATCGAGGCTGTGTGATGCTAACGAGCCATGCACCTGTGTGACATCACATGACCATGGACCGGTGTTTATCCACAGGAAGTAAACAAAGAAGCTTCCTGTTGTATCACAGGAAGCGGAGATCTAGAAAACACTGAGGAATTGATACAATAATGATATTAGAAAATGTAATAACTTTGCATTACACAAACAATATTTACTATTTGCTATAATGTGCCTAAAGTGGATGACCCCTTTAAGACTGGCATTTTGAAAACCAGTCATAAGATACACCCTGCCGGATGCACAGCAGCCAGGTCTATTTAGAGGCTCCGGCTGAGATCGGCTGGTAGAGACTATAGTATATATGGCAGGTCACAGTGTTCATGCACTCCATCCACCCTGCTCTCCACTTTGGTTGTGACGGGGTAGAAAAGCTCGAAAACATGCGGATATCAGGATTTTTATATGCCTTTAGTAAATGTCCCTTAGTGTATGACTCAAACTTGCTGGCTGAAAAAACAGACAAGAGATCCGTTGAAAAGTGTCTTACTCTTGATGTACATACAGAGGAGCTTATCCTGAAACACCATGTAGAAGGTTAGGTTTGCTATAAGGTTCCCAGTAAGTAAAATGGAAAGTGAGTAGTTTGATTGTGAGTACCTTATCCCAATTTTTCTTCTCTTTAGTCCCAGTTCTCACATGTTGCTAAGGTCAATACAGTAATTCCAAACATTTAATACAGTTGATGACAATAAAAATCTGAAATTATACTTTATTTATTGGTGTATTTATTTCTAAGACTACGAGCATCGATCCATCGTGCTTCTGGTATCATAGAAGATCCTCATGGATATTTCTTGAGATTGGACATTATATTAAATCTTTAGTTATATTACATTATGAAAATCATTTTTGTTAGCTAAACCTTCAATAATGGGGAATCATGTAATGTTCCTTGAGTAATGGCTCTCTGTGGAGGACACCTTTGGATCTACCAATTTATTATCATATCATATTACATTTGTGTACAAGCAAGATTGATCTGTGGACACACTGTAAGCAATTGGATCAATACTTCCATAGATTGTGTATGAGGGGGGATACATGTGATGCAGTGGTTCCTATGCTCATGAGTTATGTCATGTTATGGAAAAGCATTGTGGGTAATTCCCAGAAGGTCAGTGGGTTAGGTCAATCAATAAAAATGTCTTTCATTTACCTTTGTCCTGAAGATCGGTCTATTATCAGGTCCAATAATAATCAATTCATCTGTATGACGAGTGAAGGTTTAGCTGGAGAACTTCAAGACATCTCACTTAAGTCAATTAGACATTCTTAGAATATTAATGGTTTGTATTTTATGCAGTGTTTTTTTCAGATTAATATGTACATGTCTCTGAAAGCCAAAGTCTAATCTAAAGACTTGACTCTCAAGTAAGAAGAGTTACCAATGGCCTGATCTGTCTCTTTAGTGCATCTGACATCTAACAACATGTGTAAAAGTCTGAATTTACAGTAACCATGACTAGCATTGTAATAGGGACATTCTTTATAGAATGAAAATCACACAGACCAATTGTTGTAAAGCAGTTACCTGGTAAAGTGATTACATTCTGGCCACCTTTGCTCTAATGTTTCCTGCTTGTCTATGTGTAGTTTACATGTCTGCAGAAAAGATGTCCAAAGGGGTGGGCATGTAGAATGATATCCAAAGGGGTGGACTTATTAAATGGCATGCAAAGAGGGGGACACATAGAGTAACGTCCGAAAGGATGGACATCTAGAATGATGTCCAAAAGGGTATACATGTAGAATATGGTCCAAAGGGTGGACATGTAAAATGAAGTCCAAAGGTGTGCACGTGTAGAATAACTTCCAAAGGGCCGGACATTATGAGTGACTTCCAAAGGGATGGACATTTGGAATGACGACTAAGAGGGTGAACATGTAGAATGCTTTCCAAATGGGTGGACACATGGAATGATGATCAAAGAGTACAAACATGTAGAATAATATATATAATAATAATATATATAATAATAATATTTACAGAAACCACCATTGGAATTGTAATAGCAAAATAGGTAAAAATCCCTTTAAAACAATGTATCGATGTGACATTCAATTTGTAAAGAAGATCTCTATTACAAGTCTTGTCACGGTTACTGTTAATACCTCATTCTACATGTGGGTGGACATGAAAAAAGACTTCCAAAAGGGTGGATATGTAGAATGAATTCTGAAGGGGTGGAGATATAGAATGACACCCAAAAGGGTGGACCTAGAGAATGACATCCAAAGGGGTGGTCATATAGAAGGAGTGCAAATATAGGGGCACATCTACTAAGGGTCCACGGACCACATTTCCACCAGGTTTCACAACTATTTTCGATGTGTGTTGCATTTAACAGGGGTTTTTGGTGCACATGATCGGATTTTGGTGCAATCACGCTGACTTTCATGCAACACGAATAGGGGGCGTGTCTGTCGGACAACCCAACTGATTCGGACTAAGCGCAGGATTTAAAATTCAAATTGTGTCGCAAGACAATGCACTTACAATCATCTCAACCACTATGCAGAGAAAGGAGCTGTCTGCTTCTTGTCCCATTCCATCAGCTTATCTGTGTGGGTGCTGGGTGTTGAACTCCACCGATCTGATATGTTGACCTATTCGTGGGATAAATCATTCTTAAGTGTTATTTGCACATTTGGGAATGGGCTTTTTAATTAGATAATCATTGATATTACAAGCTTTCCTAAGCCGCCATCTAGATTGTGTCCCGCTCGCTCAGTGATCGCTCCTCGCATGTAAAACCACTTTGTACCACGTTGGGCATTTGGCCATCAGACATTAAATTCCATTTAGCATTGCGGTCCATGTTATGGGCCAAACTGCTCTTAAGGGTCTAATTCAGTGGGTGAAAAGAATTGCAGATCACAGCGCGCTCTTTAGCCACCGCGGCGCGGCCTCCTCCCCGTATGATTTAAGCTGGTTTTCATAATTACCTTCTGTAATTGGAACAAACACATAATACTAATTCACCGCCCGCTGCCCCTCGGTGAGGAAGCTCAGTTAATCCATGGCTGTCCTTGCATCTCTCCGGCACATTATGTGATTAGCCTGTGCTGTTGCACTGATGGGAACATTTTCATTCCGAGCAGGTTCGGTACTGGGAGAGGAATTGTTTAAAGCGTGTGGTTTATTACAGACAGGGGGCCTGCAGTTCATGATACAAGCATTAAAACATCCTTAGCGGCTCTAATCCTCTGAGAGCCGGGTATTTAACTGTGTGTGTGCTCTCAGCGAGTCTTCATAAGGAGGGACTATCAGTATCGATATGGAAACATATCCATGCAGCAGTGCCGACTTTGTCCTTCAACGCTTTCTGCAACACAATGAAGCAGCGTCACCTAAAGTCATATAGAAAACTGCTGATACGTTATTTAAATCCCATGTCTTAAGAACGGTGCTAAAGTTGTCCCTTACCTCCCCAGAATAACAAATTGTCACATTTTTATAATTTGCTTCTCATGACAAACCCAGCTCTGCTGCTCTGCCATCTCAAGAAACACAATAAGAAGCATTTCTTAGGCCCTGACTCCTGAATTCTGGCTTCTGAAAGGGAATGTAATATAAGAAATCCTTTAGAAAGCTTTTATTGTGGATAAAAATTGGTCCATGGTCATGTGACGTCACACAGGTGCATGGCCCATTATATCCTTGGTCATGTGATTTCACACAGGTGTACAGCTCATTATTTCCCTGGTCATGTGATGTCATACAGGTGCACGGCCCTTTATATTTCTTTTCATGTGATGTTACACAGGTGCACACCTGGTTATATTCCTGGTCACGTGATGTCACACAGGTGCAAGGGTCATTATATTGCTGTTAACATGATGTAACACATTTGCACGGCTCGTTATATCTCTTTTCATGTGATGTCACACAGGTGCTTGTCTGGTTGTATCCCTGGTCATGTGATGTCACACAGATGCAAGGCTTGTTATATCTCTGTCCATGTGATGTCTCACAGGTGCACACCTGGGTATATTCCTGGTCATGTGATATCACACAGGTGCAAGGGTCATTATATTGCTGTTCACATGATGTAACACAGTGGCATGGCTCGTTATATCTCTTTTCATGTGATATCACACAGGTGCTTGACTGATTATATCCCTGGTCATGTGATGTCATACAGGTGCATGAGTTGTTACATCACACAGCTCTGATTACTCTCTGAGAAATAACGAGACATAAACCTGTGTGACATCACATGACCACAGACAAATTCATACCCAAAGGAAGCAAACAATGAAGCATCCTATATATTGACAGCAAGCAGAGATCTAGAAAATTGTTAGAAATTGATATAGAAAGTATATTGGAAAATTATACGAGATCCCACTACACAAACAATATCAATTATTTGCTGAAAGAGAACAATCCCTTTAAGACATTATGCACATGGCAGAGAGACTGTATGATGACACACAATGCTCTTCCAATGCAGGGGGCTCTTAATTGGTTATTAATTGAGATTTAATTAACTAGGGATTTGAATTGATAAGAAAGTACAGAATGTGCTCTGTACGGTATCATTTACACCTTACCATGGTGGAACACTACAGAAGACTATCACTTAAAGAGAAACCTAGTCAAAGCCCAGTGATCACAGAACAATTTACAAGACTAAGATAATGTAAAGGGAATGTATCACTTAGGTGGTTTTACATTCAAAAACCAGACAGTGAAACATATTAAGGCACATTTACTAAGGGTCCGCACGGCACATTTTCGTCGGGTTTCCCAATGATTTCCGATTTGTGCCGCATTTAAGAGGGGTTTTTGGCGCACACGATCGGATTTTGGCGCTACCACGCCAACTTGCATGCAACACAAATTAAGCGGCTTGGCCGTCCGACAATCGTACTGATTCGGGCTGAGCGTGGGATTTACAATTCAAATTGTGTTGCAAGACATGCACTTAAATAAACCGGGAAGAGGAAGGTGAACTACGGCAGATTGTGCACCTGATATCCTGTATGTGTCGCTTCCCCGCTGAGGTCCGTCGGATTTGTGTTGCCTGAAAGTCGTCGCGATTGTGCCAAAATCTGATCGTGTGGGCAAAAAAACCCTGTTAAATGTGGCGCAAATCGGAAATAGTCAGGAAACCTGACAGAAATGGGGTGTACGGACCACTATTAACTGTGTCATCGACATGCAAATGGCTCACGGTGACAATAATTTCACTCTGCTATGTTTGGGAGGCTCCTCCTCCTTTTATCTCAACCAATACACATGCACCAATTTGCAAAATAAAACCAGCCAACTACCGCAGCCAAAGAATCCAGGAAAACGGGAATTAAAGGTCCCAAATGACTGCAGCAATGCCTTAAGAATTTTAATGAGTTTTGTAAATTGTAAGGTTACTGTATTTCCTAACAATAATACTTCTAAGTATTTTTGATGTACAGTGTAATTACCAGTAAAAATAGAAGGACTCCTTCCCCAGTGGAAAGACGTCCATTCTCCCATAATGACCACTTGAAAACAGAAGTAAAATTTAGTAATAATGAGCTCCCTTACAAATTAAACCCAGTGTATGCTCAAATTTCTCCATCACCTAATTACATAACCCAGCATCGGCTCGCGCTAATGACCACTCTCAACGAAACTGCATCTAAGCTGACCCTCGGCTGAGCCACAGAGATTCATAGAAATGTTGGATAATGATGCTTTTTCTCTACGTATTCCCATCAATAACTCATAGTCACTGTGGTCTGAACAAAAATAAGAAAGAATCCGAAATTGTAAATGTCTTAAGTGTAGCGGAAGACGAACTAGTCAGAGAAAGGTAAACAGGGAGAATATTGCTAAGGAATACAAGTTCTGTATGTGGCTTTTATTCTTTCAGGTAATGTGACTTATTAATCATTGCTGTTCAAAGAGTCGCAGACTGCGGGCATTGAACATTTTTGGAATGCAAGGCCATGGTGGGCAAACACCGTAATATATACTACTTATGATATGAATTATGGGAAGACACTATGAATCTCATTACAATGGCTCAGCATGTATCTCTTTCATCTATTATCCCTTGTATAAAATACCTCTGTTCTGCACAACGTTTTATCTTTTGTTTTTCTGCCTTTCGGACTATGTCTCGTATCACAGACATCCTAGGTTGTCACTAAATTTTAATCAACATTTTCCTGCCTGGTGCTTGTAATGTGAAATTTAAGGTGGCCAGGTTACAGCAACTAGCTTGCTGCATAGAATAGAATAGAATAGAGAGGAGAAGGATTTAATGTGCCCTATGAGGGTAAAATATTGCACTTTTAATTTCATCTTCATACATCATTACCCGACCTTAAAGGGGTGTAAGAGTTACCAAAAATGACTCCCTATCCATAAGATATGGAATAACTTGCTGATTGGTGTGGAACGTCAACAATCACAAGAATAACGGTTCCTATTTTCTGTATATGAATGGAATGACTAGAGGCTCATTGAGGACCTTCCTTTTACTACTAAAAGGGTGTCAGAATTCTCTCCACTTGGTGAGTAATGCACTGCTCTCATCACCTTAAAGGACATCTACCACCAGGATGAAGGATTGTAAACCAAGCAAACAGACATACTGCTGTGCACCCTCTCTGGCAGGATCTGCTCTTCTTTGATGCTCCTTCTTATGCCCTCGTTATTACAAAAACAAATGAACAAAGCCTGAGGATCACTGAGCTCCATAGGTGCTAATGGAGCCTGGAACACCTCAGGCTCATTTTCATAATTTTTAAAGCCTTATTTTTTCATAAAAACACAACCATAAGAAGCTTAAAGGGATTTTCACACAAATGAAAATTCTCAAGTTTCAATCCACTAATGATAACACAATAAAGATCATTTTTAACCCCTTACTTTACAATTTTACTCAGTTTTATTGCTGTTTTATCACTTAGTGATGGTCAGTTTAAAATCACAGGGTGTGGACGGGGACTCTCTAAGCAGACATATTATTATCCAACTAGTTCTGTGAGCTGACAATGAGGTTAGATTATCAGGGTACAAGTTTTATATAGACTTTTATTCAGCTTCCGAACATTGTACTAATATCTGACACATAGCAAAAGAGAGATAAGACAGATCAGAGATTATGAGATCTATGAGATCCCTATTGTACACAATGACAGTCAGCTCTCCTACATCTCTGCTGTTCCCCAGCACACTAGATCTGCTGTGTCTTCCTCCCTCTCCCCAGATTAAGATCTTATCTGGCTGTAGCTTGCAGTTCTTCCCAAGTTGCTGCTGGCAGGATGTCAGTGTATGTGTATCAGTGAGAGCTCCATCCCATTGGGGTGGGGTTAGAAGCAGAGAGAGATAAATCGCAGCTACAGATAAGAAACTTGTCTTCGTGGGAATACCCTTTTAAGGAAGAACAGATCCTGCCAGAGCAGGTGCACATCAGTATGTCAGTATGCTGGGTTTACAGTCCTTGATACTGATGGTAGATGTCCTTTAAAGGGGTTACATTAGAGCATCATGGATGCTCAGTATGGAGGGGTTACAGAATCCACATAGGTGGGTTCCATTAAACCCACTCAAGTAGCTATACCTCTCCTTTGTCCTTTATGCTTTCTACATTATGGGGGTCATTTATATATTTATTTTCCCATCCCTTTTTGCACCTCATTTGTCTTTGTAGTTTCAGTTCCTTTTCAAAAGCAGTTTATTTTTAGACTTTTTTTTGGCGCAAGTCTAACAAAAGGTGCAAACTTTTGCATAGCTGATACCATTGTCTTTCTTGCACATGGACAGGACTGGAGTGTTTTTGCACAATTATTTGCTCCCTTTTAGAAGCAAATCAATGTTACATAAGAAAAACATACATAAGGAAGCAGGAGAAATACAAAGACAAATTTATGCACAAACCAAGTTTACAGCTACACGGCAAACTCCAGTGCACTGCTGGAAAAAGGCGTAAAAAATTGTGCAAATACCCCAATGTGCCCCAAAAGTCACTAAATTGCAACCAAAAACCTGCATTAGACTTAGATAAATGTGCCCCTATCTTTATTAAGTGATTCCTTCTTGACTTTCTCTATCTATCTGTCTGTCTATCTATATACTTGTGTATCTATATACGTTGTGTTCAAGCAGCACACAAACAAAGGTGCAGGTGGGTGCAAGCTCGCTGAGACCCGGCTCCAGGTCCTTCAAATGTAATACACGAGAATCAAGCAGCACTCCAGGGCGTCAATAGTTAGGTGAAGAAAGTGAAAATGCTTTATTCCATGTTCAGAAGTACAACAAGGTACAGCAGCAACGTTTCGGCTCCAATGAGCCTTTTTCAGGCTCGAAATCTAACCCAATTAGATTTTTGGATAACTGGAGGGCTGCCTCCTTTTTTTCCATCATTATCTATTCCCCTGTATTTATCTATCTCATATCTATCTATCCATCTCATGTCTTTCTATCTCATATCTATCTATCTATCTATCTATCTATCTATCTATCCCATATCTATCTATCTATCAGATGTGTATATATTGTATGTGTATAAGATGTGTATATATTGTATGTGTATAAGATGTGTATATATTGTATGTGTATAAGATGTGTATATATTGTATGTATTAATGTATATGAGTGCATAAATGTGTTTGCACGATTATATAAATGTATGTGTGCTAGTATACAACTGCATGTGTTTGTATAAGTATATAAATGTCATTGTATTAACAAGTGTGACTGTACAGATATGTATATATTTTTAAGGGTAGGGGGGCCCCATTCAGATGTCTGCTGTAGGGCCCCTCCTCTCCTAGTTCCTAGATGTCTGCGCCCCTGATGCTGCCCCCATCTTGCTGACCTCATGGATGGCCCACCCCTGTATCTACCTGCCGCATCATGGGACCTATAATTTTGCCTGTGACTACGCACATGGACAAGTGTCCAACGTCCCTTATTGGATGGAGAGATACATCTTTGTTTCCATATCCCTCATTCGCAACAATAGAACGATCAATGCCGATCACTTCTCCGCTGCTAAATAGACATCTTAGATATTTGCCTTAGGATGAACCTCGACATCCGCCCTGACATTATTATGTTCTTTGGAGATAAACCTCCAGCAGCAGATGAACGTCGCTCCGATTACACTGGTCGCCAGAAACTAATATTAATTCAATTAGAATTGTTTCAGAAAAGCGAAGTGTACATAAAAGATAAGCAGCCAATGTGCACTGATATTTAAAGGTTACGGAGCAAAAACTGCGCAACACTTTAAGCCTTCAGAACGGAAAGTATTCCGCCCGTAATAAGCCGCATTGTGTCGTTACTTTTACATTAGAAATCATTTCAATCAGAATGGCGAATAGATTGCGTAACGGCTTCTATTATACATCTTCATTAAAGCACAGGAGTGGAGATTTCTGGGTGAAATTGCTAGATGTGCCCAAAAAAATCTACTGTTTTAAGTTATATATTGCAGTTTTGTTCCAAATCTGTGAAGGTCACGTGACCCTGTAGCATTGTTGGACAGGGGTATCCAGGGCCTACAAGTAACATTAGTTTAGGGTCCTATGTAACGCCACATGTAATTATTACCTGACCCCCATTTATAAATGACTGACCTGCTGTCTAGTCCTATTCCTGGCTGCTTCTGTCAGGGTCGGCTCCAGGTGTCAGTAGGCCACTGGGCGACAGAGCCGTAATGGGCCCCTTTGCAGTGAACTCACGTGGCGAAATTAAAAATGGACTAGAATTATTAGTGGTTCTAGTGGCCCATGGAAACCAATCAAAGCTCACCATTAATTTTATGAACATCTGTGGGAAAATGAAAGCTGAGCTCTGATTGATTTATCTTGGCAAATAGAACAGTTATGCTCTCAGATACTTCTGATAAATCTCCCCCACAATCTCTATAATGGCACGCAGTCCAACACAGTCCAACAAAGCAACAGGTAATAGGCTGCAATCAGTAGTGTAACAACCGCCGTAGCAGCCGTAGCCGTTGCTACGGGGCCCATGAGGTTAAGGGGCCCCCACCTCTGTGTCCACTCCTAAACCCACCCCCTCCGTGAGCCGCCCGCCCCCAGCACAGGAGAATGTAATTGTATAAACATGTATGCACAATAACGGTTGAGGGACGTATATCTGGCTGAAAATTTGCTGCCTGATATACTTCCCTCATAGGCGTCTATAGCGCCTGGGTTCGGTGCGGTGAGCACAACGAGTACTCACTGTTTCGAGCCGTGGCCGCAAAAGAGATAGAGCCTGCTATGGCTTTAAGAATGACCATGTGGCTCTATTCTTTAAGGGGGAAGGGGTGAGACGCTATCACCTCCTTTCCTCTCCAGCGCGCCCGATGTGTGCCTGCCAGGCTATAGCCGGGTGGGTACACGTTTATGTGAATGCAGCCTAAATATGTATATATTTTGGGGGGGGTGAAGGGGGCCCCATGTAGAAATCTATGCTATGGGGCCCAGCCTCTCCTAGTTACGCCCCTGGCTGCAGTTACACACAAGGTGGGGGAATTGGTTGGCTGTGGATCCGGTTTACCTCAGTCCTAGTCCAGTGGTTAGGGGCTGGTTAGTTGTGCAGTCTCCATGAAATTAGCACACAGAGACGCAGACTCTGTGTCCCCCTCGAAGGAGACAACAGCAAGCTGACTGACTGACTTCCATTGACTAACTAACTCTGTGACGCAGAGCCTTGTAATGAGCTTCTACTTATAGGCTTTTGCAGAAGCTCACTACAAAGATGCGGAGTTTGTTCAACTAGTCACCAGCCTGAATTCTGCAGGGAAGATAACAACTGCTGCAACATCAATATCAACATTACATGTTAACCCTTCAGTGAGTTGGTATTACAGGTGTTATTACTACATTCCTGCATTAGGTGACAGCAAAGAATAACAAAATAGGGGAGCTCAGAATTAAGTAGAATTCCTAATATTAGCGTGATACAGCTGGCCAAACTCCACCAACTAACCAGGAGGATAACTGAAGCTAACTTTTAGTAATAACCCCATCCAGCGGGCCATTACATGGGGTCAGAATACTGATTCCTAGCACTAACCTCTTACTGTGTCTGTTGCCTCTGACTGTCACTTTTATGTTTTGTGGCTCCTTGGTGTAGCCCATTGATATTAAGTAAGTAGGGATCCTTCTCTCTGGCCCTTGTCAATCAGCTCATTAATGGACCATAACAAATGTATCCTTTTAGTAGTTATTGTACTGCTACTAACAGGCGCTATCTATGTGTAGTAAACCATGAGGGGGGGAGGGTGCAGACTTGGAGTGTAGGTAGTCTAAGGACAGGTCATCAATTTTGAGAATCAGAAACCCCTTTAAGCCATCCTCCGCCACTATCTATCTGCTTGTTAGGCGTTCTCGCACTTAATTGTTTTGCACCGTGTTATTGGAAGGTTTTATAATGAGTCCTGAGTCTGAAGACAGAGTAATGCACAGGGGGTCAATTCTCCGTAATGCATTTACTGATGATTTTCTGACATTGAAAGTACTTTTCCATTGATCGCAGTTAACACAATGCTCCGATCCTTTCACCAGGACATCAAACATCAACAACTTCAGCTGTAAAACGAGAAAACACCCAAATGTAATCTAGAGACCATCCACAAAAATAAACTGTACATCTGACTTCTGCTGCTGATGTGTCGCTTCTCATTGTGGACAGTAATTGTAGGTTCTGTTCCTTTACTGCATCTGAGGAGAAGATACATCGCAATTCTCCTCTGTTGCCCCCAAGACCTGGTTGTAATATGTAGATTTGGCCCAATGCCTCATCCTGGACAATGCAGGAGTTGAGCATGGACTTGGTGACAGAAATTTTGGGTATCTACCGTGAGAAGGAGAGGGTATAAGAGCCCTTCTGGACCTCATCCCACCCCATCCATGCCTTAATTTGGCTCTGCTGCAACCAGGACAATGTGCCAGGCCATACCAGCCATGAGTCTTGATAGGGCTTCCACAAACTCCCAGTCTTGCCACAGAGCCCCACATTTATCCTATTTCTCTAGACAAGTCCCTAATCAAGGGACCCAAACCATGTACTTGGTGAGAGAAATTTTAGGGTTCTATGGTGAGAAAGAGAGGGTGTAAGAGCCCTACCGGACCCGATCCTTTCCGGCATGGCCCGAGGCCTTGCCCCAGTCGGGAAAAAAAATTCTGCCAAGACCAAAAGGCTCTCAGGACTTAACTAAGCCTTAATTGAAAGCCTTAATTTGATTCTTCTGCAACCAAGACAAGGTGATAGGCCATAGCAGCCATGAGGCTGGATAGGGCTTCCACATGCTCCCAGTCTTGCCAAAGAACCACAAATTTATCCAGACATCTAGGCAATATTTCTCAAGACAAGTCCATAATCCAGGGACCCTATGTATGCACTTGGTGAGCCGAATGTAGAGCTCTGTGGCAATTCTGGGAGTCCGTAGGAGCCTTATCCAACCTCTTGAAGCCCTTTCAGGCTTGACCTGCTCCCTCATTCTGGTTGTGACTGAATCCCTTCTAAGACAGGTAGTCTCTCAAGAAGTGGCTAACCTCCTGAAGCCTTGACTCAGCCTACGGGGCACTCTCTGGGAGCTACAGGTCTGGTTAGACACAGGGATTACACACTCCCCCAGATCAAAGGCCACTATTTTTTAAGAGCCTCTGTATCTTGCCAGAAATATTTCCAGAACTGGGGAAGAGCACAGGTCATGCAGGAAAGGGTTGTATGAAGGAGGTCACAGCTTCCACAACTGCTTTTTGAAAAAAAAAATGTTGAATAGGTTGAATTTTTGAGAACTTTGCTTATCTCTAATAGAAGGTAAAAAAATTCCTAAAATCGCCTGAGAATCTGTAGCGAGGAGAAGCTTAAGTGACTGAAGAGGAGATTTGCCTCTTGAAATCTATTTTTTATTTAGCAAAAAATAAAAGCTTGGCAACGAGTTTGTCCAAAATTTGTTGAGTTGGAGGGCTCTTACGTGGGCTTTGGTCCGGGGGTTCTTCATCTACAGACTCTCATTGCCTGTTGAATTCTACAATGAGGTGTTTTATCACTTCACAGAATTTTCATTCTCATATTTTCATGTTTTGTGTGTTTAGAATCGCTGAGGCTTGTAGATGAGACTTCTATGAAGTGTCTATTTCAGATGGGAGAAGGGCTCTTATCAGCCAATCATCCAGATGTAGTGTGAGAAACTTGCCTTTGAGGGCTGTGAGCTTTGCCAAAACCATAGGGGATGCAGTTGTGATTGGACCTTCTAGTCAAGGGGTCCCATGGGCTCCTCTTCCAGCTGCCATCAGTTATTGAGTAGTCATCAAAAATCAAGTTGCCCTATCGTTGCACTTACTACTTCCCGAGATGTATTACTTTACTGTCAGCCCCAACTAAGACCATGCACACATCCCGCTGCCAGGTGGAGAGGGAGCAGGACCTGTAGCTATGAGACCATGGAAGCAAGGCAACCAAGAACCCCAAACAAAGAGTTCCATCAGCCTAGTAAGAGAAAGATTTTTTTTAATAAAGGGTGTTGAAACGAGTGTCCCTTTGGATGGGACATCCTAAAATAAGTTGGATCTATTATACATCAGTACATCTTTACTAAATTAAGGCCATAGATGCTAAAAATTTTAATAAGTCGAAGTACTGGTCACAAAAATAACCATTTGATCCCAATGCAACAGGAACCAAAGTTAAATTTGGCAAAATTAGAACAACCGTAAGTTATAGGAAACATCTGCCTCCATATTCATTAGAATTACAAGAAGATTTTACGTATTTTACGTATTTTCAGATATTTGGCTTATTGATCTATGGAGTGTTTGTTCTGGGATACGTTTTAATCTGACTATACAGTAAATATTCTATATGTGTCGACCAACAAAGACTTAGTCCCTCTATTTGTGGTGACCTCAAAACGCTCACACAACGGCAGATGTTAAATGGGAGAATTGTCAGGATTGTTGGATTTCCTGCCTGATTTTCTGTGGTAGATAAACCACCGCTGCCTGGCTGGAGCTTTCTCCTCTCTCTCCATAGAGGGCACGTGGCCTCTTGGCCAACGTGAATGTGCATGTTCTTCGAGGAGATCAATAGAGATGATATCCGAAGGGTTTCTGATACGTAGGGTCAACCTTAGAGTCTAATTTGTAGGTGACCTTAAAGAGAACCTACCACCACGAATCTACCTATAAAGGTAGATCCGGTGTTAGGTGGATGTAAGGGACGTGAGGTTAGTTCTTTTTAGAGCTAATCCTCACGTCCCCGCTAACTTTTGGGAAACTTTATTGACCTAATATGTAGCACGAGGCTACACAGCGCTGGCTACTCCACGCCCCAGTAGCCACGTTACTCCTCCTAGCTGCGCGCCCTCGTCCGACAAGCCGGCAACTGCGCATGCGCAGTAGCTCCGGCTTCGGAGCTGGGACTGCTCAGACGGCGTTCTGCGCATGCGCAGAACGCCATCGTGACGGACGAGGGCGCGCAGCTACAAGGAGCTGCGCGCCGCACACAACAGGGTAGGAGGAGTAATGTGGCTACTGGGGCGTGGAGTAGCCGCGCTGTTTAGCCTCGTGCCCGGCTACTCCACGCCCCAGTAGCCGCATAACGAAATTTACATATTAGGTCAATAAAGTTTCCCAAAAGTTAGCGGGGACGTGAGGATTAGCTCTAAAAAGAACTAACCTCACGTCCCTTACATCCACCTACCACCCGATCTACCTTTATAGGTAGATTCGTGGTGGTAGGTTCCCTACTTATTGGAAGATTTAATTAGGTTGCTAATAAGGACAATGTTGACACTTGGTCGAAGACGATATTCCTCCGAAACCTTGTAAGAAGAACACACATTCTGCTCCCACCCAAGGCATAGGTTATCTAGTGAGAAGAAGACCTTATATGGTTGGATTTTTCTTCGTGTTACCTGAAGTTTTTGCTAAACTGGAATATATGAAAAATATAATAACAGAGATCAAGACAAGGGTAGAGGAGATATGAACGAGATCCAACAGAGAGGATGCTCCTCCAAAGACAGAGGGTTCCACAGCACGGTAACCTACATGAAGGGGCAGAATTGGAAAGCCAAAGGGTCTCGTTAGATTTTAGGAGTCTTTGGGCAAGAGCAACACATCTGGATGCAGCTTACTGTGTCCGTACCTCATACATCAAGAGGATCTTGATATGAGCAGAGGGAGGATGTCTGCTATTTTGTGTCCCCTTGAACACAAGGAACCAGCAATCTTCATGTTGTATAATTTTCTCATGGATGAGCCAAGGGCCAGAGGTGTCTGTAAACATGGCAAGGAATGGTTACAGTACAGAGACATTGGAGCACATTTACTAAGGGTCCGAATGCCGCATTTTCGTCGGGTTTCGCAATTTTTTCCGGTTTGCCCTGAATTGCCCCGGGTTTTTGGCGCACGCGATCGGATTGTGCAGCATCAGCGCCGGCTTGGATGCGACGCAAATCGGGGGCGTGGACGTCGGATAACCCGACTGATTCGGTCAAACCATGGAATTTAAAAAGCAAATTGTGTCACAAGATCAGCACTCACATGCACCGGGAAGAAGAAGGTGCACTCCGGCGGACCTCAGCGGGGAGGTGATGCAGGAAATAAACACAAGAAACGCTTTTTTCCAATCAGCAGTGAAAAAAACTCAGTTTATTGTGTGATGTGGCTAAATATAGAGGGTTGAGAGTATAATTAATGAATACATGGCTAATCATCTTGTCTTTCCTGTCCACTTAGAGCAGAGAACAATTAACCCCATGTGTACTGCATTAAGAAAACGCCATTAACAGAACAGCGCAACTAGCGATCCGGAGATGCGATCCTTCACCGAGCATTGAAAATGTGACTATACATTAGGCACAAAGTCAAAATACCTGGTGTGACCCCCATTCCTTTATTTACCCTATATGTTAGGCCACAGATTTCTTAAGTGAAGATGTCATTACGTTACATTGTCCCGGTTCATGAAAACGGATTTGGGATGTGTCAGTTTCTTAAAATTGGCCATTGACCATTTTAGGAGACCAGCAAAGGAGGTGAATAAAGTGGCACCAAGAGTAGATTGGGGGGGGGGCAGCTTAAAATACAGAAAAAATTACACAAAAGAAAAAAGTTCCAAACACACAGACCCGGGCTTCAGTATGGGAGGTGTTACAGTAAGCGTTTGAGAGCTCCGGATTCTCACCAGTGGTTGACTGGGATTATTTTGGTTATTAGAACAAAGGGGGTCATTTACTAAGGGTCCGATTCGCGCATTTCCAGTATTTTTCCGGTTTGCGACATTTTTCCCTGAATTGCCCCAGGATTTTGGCGCACGCGATCGGATTGTGGCACATCGGCGCCGGCTTTCACGCAACGGAACTCTGGGGCGTGGCCGTTGGATTCGGCAAAACCGCTGAATTTTTTTTAAAAAGTGTCGCTTGACACGCGCTTACCTGCACCCAGGATAGGATCGTGAACTCCTGCGAACTCCGGCGGACCTCGGCGCAGCAGCGACACCTGGTGGACATCGGGCGCACAACCTTAGTGAATCACCGGAAGACCCGAATCCTCGACAGAGAACGCGCCGCTGGATCGCGACAGGGCCGGGTAAGTAAATGAGCCCCAAAATGTCAAAGTGGTAGACAATGAAGAAAAGAAAAACCATGCAGACAGACCTAGAACCATTAAAACTGACCCATCTCATCCCGTATAACATCAAACGTGGTCTATGGATGAAACCTACACCCTCAAACTCCTAACAGTCATGGCAAATTTGAAGCTTGGCTACCTGTCCCCAAACCAGTTACTCTCAATATTGTGTGGCCCCTGCTGATCTCTGGGCCCTGGGCAATTGAATGGGTTGCATTATGGGTAAATCTAGCCCTGCTTGTTACTGGACTCAGGTTCAAACTTTCACTTGATTAGAACTAAGAGTAAGGAAGGGAACCGCCTGAGACACTACATATTTTTACTTAGTTTTGTGGGTAGAAACTTGCATTAATATCACGAATATCCTCTAGGAAGACAATCCTACAGACCCTAATTTAACATATGTTACTATTGCTTTGATCATCTTAATCAAAACCATAAAGTTTACTATTAGAATTGCGAAGCTACCAGGTAGGTGATTGAAAAAGGCCGGGAGCCTCTTAGTGAATATGGGTTCAGGACAAGAAGGAGGGGGTATTTTACAGGAAACCTACCATCATGGATCTACCTATTAAGGTAGATCCGGTAGTAGGTGCATCTAACGAATGTAAGGATAGCACTTTTTAGGGCTAATCCTTTAGTCCCCACAACCTTTTAGAAAATTGAATGGCCTTGATATGCAAATTTTCTAAAGAGGCTACTGGGGCATGGAGTATCCGGAGCTGAGGCTACATGGCGCGGCAACTCCATGCCCCAGTAGCCTCTTTGATCCTCCTACCAGATATCTTCAGTGTGCAGCTACAAGGAGCTACGTGCACTCGGCCTGAAAGCCGGAGTTCTGTGCATGCGCAGTAGCTCCAGCTTTGGAGCCGAGATCTCGAAGCTACTGGCCTGTATTATCCGCATGCACAGAGCTCCGGCTACGCGGACGAGTAGCTGCGTGCTGCAGCGTAGCCTCAGCGCAGCGTTGCCTCATCTCCGGCTATTCCACGCCCCAGTAGCCTCTTTAAAAAATATCATATCAAGGCCTTTAAACTTTCTAAAAGATTGTGGGGACTAAAGGCATAGGTCTAAAAAGTGCTATCCTTACATTCGTTAACAGGTTGATCCGTGGTGGTAAGTTTCCTTTAAGACAGCAGTCGTAATGAATTCCCCCATTGGGACTCATTTACTTATCTGGTCCTGTCGCGATCCAGCGGCGCGTTGTCCGACGATGGATTCGGGTTCTGTCGGGATTCACTAAGGTCGTGCGCCAGTAGGTGTCGCTGCTGCGTCGAAGTTCACCTGCTTCTTCTCGGTGCATGTAAGTGCTTGATCTTGCGACACATTTAGTTTTTTTAAATTCCACGTTTTTTCTGAATCCGCCGGGTTTTCCGAAGGCCGCACCCCCCGATTTCTGTCGCGTGAAAGCTGGCGCCGATTGCACCAAAATCCGATCGTGTGCGCCACAAACCCGGCGAAATTCGGCGCAAAACGAAAAAATTTGGGAAACCCGACGAAAGTTCGGCCGGGTAGTCCTTAGTAAATGAGCCCCATTGTGTCTCAAAATTTGAGAGGTATGTGTCTCTCCTGTGCATGTGAAATAGGACAACCCTTCATCGTCCATCATGATGCCTACCGTTTACTAAAGTCAAGGATCTCCACCATCTGCAGTTGACGCTGATGAGTACACACTGATACATTGTACATTATTTATCGGAGCGCTATAGCGACGCGCAGAGCCCACGGTTCTCACTCCAAGGGTGTAATTATATAGACATCGGCCTCCACATTAGTGTGTGACAAGATAATGGAGAGGATTCACTAAGTGGTGACACGGCTTCTCCAATTAGAACTCCTCGTCTCTCGCGTTATCCCGGGGAGCCTCTTATTAGATTATCAGAGTGCAGATCCTGACAATGTTACTGATGTTTAGTTCTTTATCAGGCGCATTATCGCTTTCTGGAGTTCAGAACATGGCGGAACGGGCGAAGACAATATTGGAGATTGGAGAGTCTTACAAAAAGCCACACGGTTATCATCATTCAAACGACCTATTTGATAGAGATAGGATTAGCGGATAAGTTTTCCACACTCCACTGGCTGTTATAAGCAGAAAATGATTTTAAAGTGACTTCATGACAGTGTTTAGACCCAACCTCTGGCTATTTACTTTCCTAATACATTTGTAACATCTTTGCCCCATCAGGGTCCCGAACAAACATCTATCTATAAATTAAGAAGAGCTGTTGAGTGTGATTTTGGATCATTCTGTCCTTGCTAGTCTGAACACTGGTTTACTCCTTTCCACCTTGATTGATTTGATTGATTTCCACCAGTCTGTCTCCTGTGGATTTTCCTTTGGGTTGCAAACAGTCAAGTCAGCAGTGATAGACAGAATCCTCCTCCACTCACACTTCAGCCCTGATTGTCTGCCCTGTCTGGATGTCGGGGAACTGGTCCAATCATATTCTGGACCGGGGATCTGACATCTCTGCCATGTCTAATTTGGGGATTGCTGGTGTTTATCTTCTGTAATTTGGATTCCTTGACCCTTTGTCTGTTTTCTGACTTAATCAGTATGCTTAATAATTCTGTACTGCATGTATCCTCTTGTTTTGACTAGAATTTTGTTGACATCCCTTTGTTTTCTGTATTATGCTCTGTATGTACTTTGTCGCAGGAAGGGAACGTCGACCGGTTGTCACCTACCACTTAGGGTGGCCTGGGCAAGTAGGTAGTGACAGCTGCCCTTGTCTGCCCTTTCAGGCCATCCCTTGCAGCAGCATTACAATTACAATATCTATCTAATGGTTGGTGTCTACTTTGGAATGCATAGGCACAGTCTAATGGAATTGCTAGCTAAGCAACTGCCAAAATAGTCTACTTTTCTGTAGATCACCTTTATTCTGTCCATTTTGAGGTCTGAGAATCTAAACATTAATACTACAACCCAGACAGCTTTTCCATCCTTGAAGGATTCCCCCCCCCCCTCCCTGACCCCGCTATCGCCCTGCACTAACACATCCTTTAATTGCTTAATTGCTATCACATCCCTGGCGCCCTATTAACATGGTTAAACAAGAAGACTCAATAGTTTAGTGTGGAGCGTCAGTGCCGGTAGCTTAGTGCCCCTCTAGCTCGCCCATGAATAATGGATAAAAGGATGGTGAAAAAAAATGTGAAGTCATGTTTGATGGTTAGCAAATGCCTGACTATTAATATTTCATGGTAACACAATTATTTTCAGTGGCACAGAACATTCGGGAAGCTCAGCGAGATAATAACAAAGGTGCGGAGCAGCCAAAAAAGTAGAGAACTTACACTGATATCCAGGACTGGCCTCCTGATGGATGGTGCTGTATGTTAGGGATCGTTCGGCCAACTTTTCCATAATTTTGCAAGATCAAGGATACGGTATTGGGGCTCATTTACTAAGGGGCGGAATCGCCGGGTTTCCCGAATATTACCGTTTTGCGCCGAATTACCCCTGGTTTTTGGCGCACGCGATCGGATTGTGTCGCATCAGCTTGCATGCGACAGAAATCTAGGGGCGTGGAAGTCGGAAAACCCAACGGATATGGAAAAACCTCGGTATTTTAAAAAAATTGTGGAGCAAGATCAGCACTTACATGCACTGAGGAGAAGCAGGTAAATTCCGGCGGACCTCAGCGCAGCAGCGACACCTGGTGGACATCGGGCGCATGGACCTTAGTGAATCCCTGCAGAACAGATTACACGCACCGCTGGATCACGACTGGACCGGGTAAGTAAATTAGCCCCAATGTCTGAGTTCATGGTAGATAGTTGTCTTCTCTGGAAACATTGGGGCAAATTTACTTACCCGGCCTATTCGCGATCCAGCGGCGCGTTCTCTGCTCTGGATTCGGGTCCGGTCGGGATTTAAGAAGGTAGTTCCTCCGCCGTCCACCAGGTGGCGCTGCTGCGCTGAAAGTCATCTCATCGCGCCGGAATGCACCACCTCGGACCAGGTGAAGGTAAGCGCTCCCCAAGCGACACTTTTTCGGTTTTTAAATGCGGGGGTTTTTCCGAATACGTCGGGTTTTCGTTCGGCCACGCCCCCCGATTTCCGTCGCGCGCATGCCGGCGCCGATGCGCCACAATCCGATCGCGTGAGCCACAATCCCGGGGCAATTCTGGTTCAATCGGCGCAAATCGGAAATATTCGGGTAACACGTCGGGAAAACTCGAATCGGGCCCTTAGTAAATGACCCCCAATGTATTGATCAGAAAGAGAACCATCGGCGATAACCTCATCATTGTCACCCTCCTCGCTTCCTAAAGAGCTTCTAGAATCCTCAGTAATCACATGTGTGTCTCAATGTTGTCATACATGGAGTGCGTCCAAAAGAATTTAGGATGACGAAACTTTCGGATGTGCCAAGTTCTGCAAAATGATCAATGCTGTTTGTAGTGTATCTCAGCTACGGAGAATAAGACGTACAAGCAGCAGATCTCCTAATATATCCATGGGATAAGTGGCTAAGTGGTTAGCACTACAGCCTTGCAGCACTGGGTTCGAGTCCCATCCAGGTCAACATCTGCAAAAAGTTTGTATGTTCTTTCCGTGTTTGTGTTGGTTTCCTCCATTTTCCTCCCACACACCATAACATACTGGTAGGTTGATTAGATTGTGAGCCCCATTGGGGACAGGGACTGATTTGGCAAACTCTGTGCAGTGCTGCGTAATCTGTGTGCGCTATATAAATAATTAATATTAGTATTATGGGATGGAACCAGCACTTTAACGGGACTCATTCACCAGATTTTACCCTACAAAACTACTAACACCCACAAGTAGGGTATGAAATATCTCATCTTGAATTTGTTCTTTGATGTTAAATCTTGACCATCTATTTATAAACATTCTTCTCCAAAGTCATATGAAAATGAGCTGAAAAGAGTCACTTTTGGTCTGAGATAAGTCACTGTTAGGCTACATTCACACTTCCGTGTGGGGGATGTATATATGGCCGGTGTATATACGCCATATATACGTCCCCCATAGACGCCAATGGACGCACGACGTCATACGGGAGTGGCACGGTGCCACACACGCGCGGCGTTGCAGCGTTCCGTAGCCGAGAGAAAGATAGGACATGTCCTATCTTTCCCTGGAATATGGCAGTGTGCGCCATATATCACTATGGAGTAGGGCGGGGAATGAGCCCACTCAACCCCTCCTCCTCTCCTGGGCGCCGATGTGTGTCCGCTGTGCTACGGTACGGCGGGCACATGTTCGTGTGAATATAGCCTTAGAGCCCATAAGGGGGCATCACTTCAGATTCCAATATCTTGGACTCAGCAGCAGCTAGAACTGAGGTTCTGGTGTAATTGTCAAGACAAGAATCCCACCATTCAAATGGCATCCGGCTTGTGATTCTGGGAGCTACAGAACTGGAGATACCGGCAGGTAAAGACATCGTTGGGAATCTTTTTGCAGCTCACAATTACAGAGCTCAAGTTCGAAGCGTCTTAAGTCTTAACATAAATGTTCTTAGCTCATTTCCATATCACTTTGGACATGATTTTTTTATAGGGTGAGATTTCATACAAAAGAGGGAATTCTATAAAGGACATTTCCTCCCCTACCTGAGGGGCTGGTAATTTAATGGGGTAAAATCTGATGACAGAGTTCTCTTAATTAAAGAGCCTTAAAGGAAATCTACCATCAAAATTAAGCATAATAAATCATGGACACTTAATTAATAGATCCGGGTACCATGAAAGTGGTCATCTTATTTTTTGGGGAGGCTATTTGGGGGGTATTACCATAGCCTCTCCATGCTGTAGCTTCACAGGCTGTTACACTTTTTAGCACTCACCCCTCGGCACTTTTCCTCTCTTCTTGCTGTATTCTCTGGCAGCAGCATAAAGTGGAAGGGGCTAAATGCTGAGGGAGCAGGGGGGAGTTTGTGACAATGTAACAGCCTGCGAAGCTACAGCATGGAGGAGCTCTGGTAACACCCCACCCCCAATCTGTTCTGGAATGTTCATAAAAGTAGATTTTAAAAGGATGGGGCCATGGATAAAAAATATAAGAAGATTACCACAGTCCCGGTGCCTGGATCTATGTCACCGGTTTATCATGATGGATTTTCATGGTAGATTTTCTTTAAAAATTGTTTCCTATAATTGGATCTTTTATGGGTCAATTTTGGGAATTTTGCAAAAGATCTCCATCTCAACAATAATGTATGTGCACACTTCAAGTGCAATGGACAACCAAAAAAACATTCTGGCTCTTCATCTACCAGGTCATGTTTTTGTCCACATCAATGTGTTTTGGTGGTCTCCTAAGTTGGGTATGAAATGTTCTTACTCACCTATTGGGGCAGATTTACTTACCCGATCCAGCGGCGCGTTCTCTGCGGTGGATTCGGGTCCGGCCGGGATTCATTAAGGCAGTTCCTCCGCCGTCCACCAGGTGGTGCTGCTGCGCTGAAAAGCATCTGAACGCACTCGAGTTCACCGGGCCGGACCAAGTGAAGGTAAGCGCGTCTTCTTCATCTTGATCTGTCATCAGAAATTGGCCTAATAAACTATTACCAGTGGTATCATCCAGAAAATCAGCTTTGAAGTGAAATGTTAATTGGTTGTATAAAGTTAGGGAGGCAGAGATTTAAACACTGAAGTCAAGCTCTCCCTGCCTCTGAACACCTCCCCCCTTGTGCTTGACATCATTCACCGAACTTCAGATGATCTGGTCAATGATGTCCCTTGACACAGGACCATCAATTACAGTGGAGGGGGTGTTCTAAGACAGGGAGAGCTTGACTTCAGTGTTAAACTCTCCGCCTCCATGACTTCATAAAACCAATTTACATCTCACTTCAAAGTAGATTTTCTGGATGATGCCACCACACCAGGCAATGAAAGCAACACGATCTAGAAACTGCTCATCTGCTCGACAACATACTGGTAGTGGCCAATTTCTGATGGCGGGTTCGCTTTAACAAAGACCAGCGCTTGGATCGGGATGAAGAGGACAATGGGGGTCATTTACTAAGGGCCCGATTCGCATTTTCCCGACGTGTTACCCGAAAATTTCCGATTTGCGACGATTTTCCCTGTATTGCCCCGAGATTTTGGCGCACGCGGTCGGATTGTGGTGCATCGGCGCTGGCATGCACGCGACGGAAATCGGGGGGGCGTGGCCAAACGAAAACCCGACGGATTCGGAAAAACCGCCGCATTTAAAAAAGAAAAAAGTGTTGCGGAGCTTGCACTTACCTTCACTAGGAATAGGCCGGTGTACTTGAGAACGCACCGCTGGATCGCGAACGGACCGGGTACGTAAATCTGCCCCAATAGGTGAGTATGTTTAGCTTAATTACACTGTAGTATAGTGCTAGATTTCCTATAATTGTCCACTTCCATCTGGATAAATTATCGAAATGCCTCCTAACCTGTAAAATAACATCTTCCTTAGGAGAAATCTGAACATACATCTGGAAACCTTAGGTTGAGCCATCGGAGGAGAATGTTTAGGTTGCGAGTTGCACTTTTGCTATTCATAAATAACCTCTGATGACAAGAACAACATCCTTTCTTCTAATTATACCAGCAATAGCAGCTGTTAGAGGCAAAGCTCATACATAAGCTGCGAAGATAAAGGGAGCAGTCAGGGCTTATGTTCCACTTGCAGCGATTTATGGTTGTCTACATTGCCGAGAGTTGTGAGGTTTTGGCATCATTTGTTGGCCGTTGACGTAAAGTTGACTTCCGAGCTGAAATCTTTTACTTATTTGCTTGTTTTCTGAAGAAAACTGTAATTTAATAAAGCCGGGTCCTATTCTACGGCCTCATGAACCTCAATAAGGTAGAACAAGACAAGAAGATCGCGTTCCTCAAAATGATGGATCATGGACTTGAGATCTGGCTGGTTAATGATCAAGGAAGATGTCAATAAATCTCCACTGGAAATGTATTGGAGTCAACAAATCCATATGTCCTGATGTGGATCATCTGTCACGTCCCCCCGTTGTGTATGTGAAGACTTCCCAAGCAGGATCAAAACTAAAGGGGTGGCTGCTATGGGGCCCACAGTGTCAGAGGCCAAGCATGTGGCTTGCTACACTTAAGAATATAGGATGTGCAGCATTATATACATGTTATGCTCAACATTGTGCATGTGTGTGTGTATATGCTGTATGTGTGAATATGGTATTTTTAGAATTTGTGTATTTGCTGTATGTGTGTAGATGTGGTGTGTATATACTGTATGTTTGATTATGCTGTATTAGTGTGTATATGGTGTATATATGCTGTATGTCTGTAAATGGTGCTATATGTATCTGTTTATATATGTTATGTAAATACTATGGGGCACATTTACTTACCCAGCCGACGGAGATCCCACAATACGGAGTGTCCGACGATCATGCACTTCGACATGATTCACTAAGATCGTGCACCCGATTTCCTGCATGTGTCGCTCTCCCACTCAGGTCCGCTGGAGTTCACCTTCTTCTTCCCGGTGTATGTAAGTGCATTGTCTTGAGACACAATTTTAAAGTTAAATCCTGCGCTCAGTCCGAATCCATCGGCTCGTCTGACGGCCCCCCCCCCCCACACTCATTTCTGTCACATGAAAGCAGGTGAGACTGCGCCAAAATCTGATCGTGTGTGACACAATCCCTTTCCAAAATGCCTGTTCCAGCGGCGCGATCCCCGAAAACGTTGGAAAACCCGACGGAAATGCCTCTGCGGGACCCTTAGTAAATAATCCCTATATGTTTGAATGTTTATGCTGTATGTGTATATATGGTGTATTTATATTGAATACATGTGTATAAATAGTATTTATATAATGTATGTGTAATAATATGATTTATATATACTAATAGTGTATGTGTATGTGATGTGTAAACACTGTATGTATAAGTACATAAATGTATACGCATGAATGTAAAAAAAAGAAATTGTGTATGAATGAAGAATTGTATGTGTATGTATATAAGTATATAAATATGTGTGTATATATGAGTGTATAAATTATCTATCTATCTATCTATCTATCTATCCCATATCTATCTATCTATCTATCTATCTATCTATCTATCTATCTATCTATGTATCTTCTATCTAGCTCCTTCTAGTTACACCCTTACACACGACACAATGTCTATACCAGTAAATCCTGGGACCTCTCTATTGGGTACACACATTCAGCAGCTTCAATCTTTGAACATCCAGGAAAATAAATGTACCTTATTAAAAAGAAATCCCATCTACTCCTGCCAGCGTCTCCTTTACTTTTCTGCTCCAGAGATTCTGTCCTTCTTAGGCTCGGCACACCAATTAAAAGCATTTGGGCGGGGGGGAACCAATAACTTAACTAGAAAAGCACAGATGCACATACACAAGACGGTTCCTTCAATTTTGCGAGGGCAATGCATGAGAACCAGGCTCATAAAGATAAGGGGAGAAATTGGAAAGAGCCAAGGCCGATTGGAAAAGAGAGGAAAAAAATCTAATTATTGCATAAAAGAGCCTCTGAAGTTAATTTAATGCTAATAAAACCAACCTCTTTCGAAGCTGCAGATGAACAGAAAGAGGAGGTGCGGAGGAGGATGGGGAAGGTTAGACGTTTTCTACCAAAGAGCCTTGGTATGAGGTGAAATAGACATTTAGAATAAACAGGGTCAGTAGATTCAGTTTGAAAAAACATTTAGGGGTTTTGAAAAATGTAACCAATATCTTAAAAAATGTATAGGTTAATATAGATTAAAGATGTGATTGTAGGAGCAGGAAGGATCTGAATATGCCAGACTCAGCTCAATGGAAAGACATTTCTTTAATGAGGCAACTTTATGACTGGACTGTGTAACTTTTACAGGCATGGGGGAGAACAATATAGGAATAGTTGTACTGCTGTATAATAACAGTTTTGAAGATACATGTAGTTAGTGTGGGTTAGTTTAACTTACAGGTTCCTTTTAAAATCTATTTAGTTAAATATATGAGCCAAACAGTGCAAAAAATTATCTTCTGCACATACTGGGATGCTAACACATTGTGGTTTTCGACAAGCCCTTGATTACATTTAAGGTATTGTAATGGTTTGGTTGGTGATTGGTTATTGAAAAGTCAACTTTAGTGGGACTAGCTGTCCCACTAAACTATATACATGTTATGCTCTACATTGTGTATGTGTGTGTGCATATACTGTCTGTGTGAATATGGTATTTTAAGAATTTGTGTATTTGCTGTATGTGTGTATATGTGGTGTGTATATATTGTTTATATGATTGTGCTGTATTTGGTGTATATATGCTGTATGTTTGTAAATGGTACTGTAAATACTATGGGGCACAATTACTTACCCAGCCGGCGGAGATCCCGCAATATGGAGTGTCTGACGATCATGCACTCCGGCGCAATTCACTAAGATTGTGCGCCCGATTTACGGCATGTGTCGATTTCCCAATCAGGTCCGCAGGAATTCACCTTCTTCTTCCAGGTGTATGTAAATGCATTGTCTTGCAACACAATTTTAAAGTTAAATCCCGTGCTCAGTCCGAATCCATCAAATCCCCCGACTGACCGCCCCCGATTTCTGTCGCATGAAAGCCGGCGCGTGCGACACAATACCCTTCTAAATGCCTGTCCCATCGGGGCAATCTCAGAAAACGCCGGAAAACCTGACAAAAATGCGGCCGCGGAACTCTTATTAAATAAGCCCCTATATGTTTGAATACATGTATATAAATAGTATTTATATAATGCATGTGTAATAATATGATTTATATATACTATTTGTGTGTGTGTGATGTGTATACACTGTATGTATAAGTACATAAATGTATACGCATGAATGTAAAAAAAGCAATTGTATATGAATGAAGAACTGTATGTATATGTATATAAGTATATAAATATGTGTGTATATATGAGTGTATAAATGTGTGTGATTGTGTAAACATGTGTGTATTCAAATATGTATATTTTTTTAAGGGAAAGGGGGCCTTATTCAGAATTCTGCTATAGGGGCCCCGCCTCTCCCATTTACGCCCCTGTTCCCAAGTCCCCAATTACAGATGATCATTTATTTTTACAAGTGTATAGGTTTTATCTTTAGAGGTCTTTCTACATTTTCTTCTATGACTTACATGGATGACATTGGCGGATCTCAGTGATGATAGTGTTAATGTCTGGCCCTGTCTGTACAATGACCTCTCCCTTTAAACTCTTCCCATTCATTTCGGAGTCTTTCCTCTTTATCTCTATGCAGCAGAATGAGACGTGGAACATTAGCTTTATGCCTACAGAATATTAAGCTAATATTAAGTTGTCACAAATCAAACATTATAGAGAAGCCGTGTCGCTTTAATATTTGAAAGATAGGAAACTCATTATCGATATAAGCAGTTTCACCTCTCAGCACTGCAGTGGTTAATATAAATATATTACTGATTTATATTCATATTCTAGATATAGTTCCAGAGCAGAAAATAATTGGTAACCAACTCTTAAAGGACATTTGTCTTGAATCTTGATTTACCACTACACGGAAAATATCCACAATAAAAGGGGAAGTTTTGTGTATGTCCTCTGAGCACAGAAACATGCAGAAGAACGTGTGCTGCCATGGGGCATAGTCATTGATCACAATCACTTAAAGGGAACTTAGATTTGTGTCCACCAGGACAACGCAGTCACCAATCTCTGCTACCAGCAAGCCTTGAACCATTTGTGGCAGTAATTGTCAAGTTAAAGGGAAACTGTCACCAGGGACTAAAGACAGATTGTAGAAGCCCATTACAGCTGCCTTTCAGCTTTCTCTAAACATTTGCAATACAATGTAAATGTGTGTTTTAACTTACCTTGCACCCTGACAGAATTCTCTGTTAAGTCCCAGGGGTTGGGCTTTGGTTTTTGAATGCATTTCAAAAAGCAACACATGACTTGTCTGTGTTGCAAACTCCTCAGCTGAGAGCTCCTCAGAGGCTGAGAGCTGAGGAGTTTACAGCACAGTCATGTGTTGACAGATCAGCTTTCGTAGGTGCTAGAATGCTTGAAAGAGAGCGTCATACTGTATGACCTTGTAGGGGATGTAAAAACTTTTGTATGATAACATGCAGTGAAAATAATTCACTTTTGGTAATTTTTTGCATATTTTTGTAATTAAGAGCTTTTCAGACAGGGTCATAAAGGTGTTAAGAAATAATTGAATTTACTGTGTATTGTAATTAATGTTTAAATGAAACTTCCTATTTCAAAATATGTAACTGAGGAGAAACTAGAGTACATAGATATTTTACCATAAATCCATCTAAAAATCATATCACAACCCAAATGTAAATTCTTACCCGAGTATTACCGCAAAAGTGTTAGTGCCATGTCGAAGCAGGTAGCGTTTCTCCATTAAAGTCTATGCTTTTGTCACATTAATAATACCACCGTTACAAGGTATCGTCCAATTCCAGCGGAAGTAACCAAAACCACACTCACCGTCATTGCAGTTTTCTTCTCTTCCTGTTGACGTGTTGTGATGGGCGGACTACCCGCTTTCTACCGGGGCCGTCCATGACGATCTGGGAGCTTAGGATTCTTCTTGTTATCTTTGTAGGCCATTTAACAAAGATGACATATTCTTCAAGGTTGCAGCTCCAGAAGCCTTGCCAGAGTGTGAATATTCTTGGTTTCATGTAATATATAAGTCACAATGTATATAATAGCAGCAATGTGTGTTAACAGGAATCCAATCGCTATAATGTTCAGTTTTCAAAGGTTTTCTTATATTTTTTTTTTATTGCCAACAAAAAGAAATAAACATCGGCTCAAAATACACAAAATAACAAAGTCAATTCTCTATTATGAGAGTCTTCTATTAAGTATGTATCCTGCTGAGTGTTACCATATGAATGTATGCAGGAGCGACTATTGTGTTCGATGATGCTGCCACATCCAGGCCTTGTGAGAGAGCTACAATATGGAATGTATATATTCCTGATGCAGTGCTATTTGTCATATAGCCTGTATACCGAGATCATGACCCGTGGCCAGGGAGAATCAGTATACAAACCGCTCATGTAAAATCACAATGCCTTACATTTCTTATCTCCTAATGCATAACCTATACAAAATGTAAATATGTTCAAGGCTTAGGTGGAAAGTGACTAATGAGGTTTACAGCTCCGGAGAAATGTAAGGTTATACACATGGAAAAAGAAAAAACCTGCTACAGTTTCACGGGAAAGGGATTGAGAATTAAAAGGGGTTTTGTTAGAAATCCTGTTTATCCTTTAAGGGCTGGGCAAGAGTGCTGAAAAGTTCAACTTTCATACACCGGGCCATACCAGTCTTTGGGTCTTCTGCACGGATGAAGGTCAATTAATCCACTTTGGCCATTCACTGGCCTCCTCAAACTGCGGGACAGTACTTCCCAAGTGACATTCTTTAAAAACTTCTTAAATTCTTTGAGTTTTAGTAGAGAGCAAAGATGGCTGATGTGATAAAGTGTATCAAACTTTAAGACTGATCTCTTTCATAAACCTGGGGTTGTAAAAATGGACACCCTTCTTTTTAGAGGGATTTTCCTTTGGATTTTTATCATTTCATTTCATTTGAGAGTTTAATGACCTGGAAGCCTTTCTTAAAGTAATTTTCTAGGAATTTTGGGGTGGCAATAAAAAAAAAAAGACAATGATTAAGGACTAAAATGTAATATTGTCCGAAAAAAAAGTGTATCAAATGTTAAGACTGATCTCTTTCATAATCCTGGGGTTGTAGAAATAGACACACTTCCTTATAGAGGAATTTTACATGGAATTTTCATTTCATTTCATTGGAGAGTTCAATAAACCTAAATATCTTTCTTAAAGTAATTTTTTTTAGGAATTTGGGTTGACTAGATAACAAGATGTGTTATTTTCCAAAACACAAAGGTCTAGGATCTTTTTGTATTTTGCAAGGTTGTTTATCTACACCTTTAAAGAAGCTGATATCTTTAAATATTGAAGCGAGTTGTGGAACCTTCTAAATTTTTTCAAGAAAAAAAAGTATTGTTACTCTGCTCTGGCTCCCAGTTGCTACATAATTGATGTAATTCCTGTTTTCCCACCTGATCGGCCAATAAGTGGCTACCTCCTGAGACCACATGAGATACCACTTACTTTGCTGTCCCCAGTTTCATTAAGGCCACTCATTAACGACAGTAGGTCTCATAACCCTCTGGGTGCAGTCACACGTTGCAGTTAAAACTGCATCGCAATCAGCTTTGATTGTGGTTTTAGGTGCAGTTTTGTCAATTTCACAGGTGAAAGACATGAACTGAACAGGTGAATTTGATTTTGAAGGAGAAAGCTGTTCCACAAATATCATTCACCTGTTGATTTGATATATTCACTTGTTAAAATAAGTAATACCACCTAAAACCAACCCAAAACTAATTGCGATGCAGTTTTAACTGCAACGTGTGACTGCACCCTCTGGGACTTCTGGTAGACACAGTGGTGAAAAGCAGAGGTTCTGGACTGATGTGAAAAGGGTACTCTTTCTTTGTCAACCTTGCCCAGCCTCCACAAGGTTCTCCATAATTCCTGGAAAACCCTTTTGAATGTTACTACTAGTTCTTACAATTGGGGAGATTTCTCGTTGTTGATACAATTATTTATTCAGATTGACTGACATGGAATTTTTACTTTGTGATGGAAAACATTGGCTCTATGGTGTTGTGTCCTTCTTCAGACTCAACTTTACGGAATAGTAAGCTGAATTAGATGTACATAGGGTACGTTGAAAGGGGTGGAATTTGATGCACATTTGGATCATTTATGTCTCGTCTGGACATTTATGCGTATCTTTTCTGGTTTTTTCGAAGAAGTTTTAGACTTTTTTGATTTATCATAGAGGCTGATATATCAGGCAGCTGATTCTTTGGTGTTTTTGCAACTTTTTAACCATAATTTTTCATAGAAAATCAAAAACATCACAAATTTAGGCGCAAATATATCAAATGTGCCAAAAAAAGTTGCAAATATAAGAGAAAAAAGAGCAAATTCTAGGATAAATTCTAAGATAAACTCTCATACACTATGTTTTTTTTGTTGAATCCATGAGAAAAACAAACTCAATGACCTCCCATTGAAGAATTACTCCTTGAGTGTACCATGCTTACTTACATACTACCATATAGAAGTCTGGAGGAGATGAGTCAGGCCATATCCATCATTCATTAATATCAGGTAAAAAGTCATCATGGATATCAGCAGACACTGAGTCACTTTATTTCAGGCAGAAAAACAAACCTTGAGGTTTCAATAAAAGCCTTTTCAAGCTCTTCTGATGTGTATGATGTATGTTGTTACATAACTATAGCGCCATATGTATAGACTTGTGTTATTTTGTATGTATGATGATTCCTCCCCTCCGGTGGTGTTGGTGTGTCTTTCTCTTTCCAAAATACATAAGATTTTGTGATTTTCTCTTTATGCTCTCAGAATCTCATCAGCCTTAGCACAGACTTGTAATTTATGGAGACTCCCTACAGTACAGCTGTGGTTTTACATAAATGTAAATATCTGTACGTATAAAGCTTTAACAATCTGTCCAGATGCTTCCAAGAAGATAAGTGCGCTCCACATGAACGGGTTAAACAAAACAATGCCGCGAACATACGTGATATTTTCTATCAGATTCTCCCTTGTGGGGTTGTTTATGTGTTTTTTACGTGATTTTTCCTATATAGCTAAGCAGTTGCCTAGTGCCCCCTGTTGTGATGCTATTGCTATTCTCAGTATTTCTTACAGGTTTTAATCACAATGTGCTTTTTCCATATTTTTACTCCCAGATGATTGGCTCACATACAAAATACTATATAATTATAAGAGGACTGCCACGAGGGGGCGAGAGCTTTATATTTCTGAATGCCTCCAAGTTGATACGATAGTATATTAAAAGGAATTTATCAATGTTTGTTATTCCTACTACACTCTTTATGTAATCGGTGCTGGAATGAGAAGTTAATTATTTTTAAGCGATGCGTCTTTAGGGTCCGTCCACACGTTCAGTTTTTCAGATGCATTTTTTGATGCCCAAATTAGGAGTGGAGTGAAAAGGAGGAGGAGCAGCTTTTCTCAATGATATATTTTCACTCATTATGGTCCACACCTGCTTTTGGCTTCAAAAACTGCATCTGAAAAACTGGACGCTGGATGCACCTTTAAGGAAATCTACCATCAACACCCATCATTGTCAACCAGGGACACTTACTCATAGATCTTTAGATTCATAGGGGGAGATTTATCATCATGTTTCTACTGTTCTGGTTGCCCATGGAAACCAATCAGAGCTCAGCTATTATCTTATAAACAACCGTGGGAAAATGAAAGATGTGCCCTGGTTGGTTGCCATGGGCAACTAGAACAGTTCTGCTCTCCCCCATAGATTCACTGTGACTGGGCTAATGTTCTTTTATTTGTTATCCATAGTCTCCTTACATCTAAAATCAGCTTTAAAATGTATTCTAATAAGTCAGAACGGCTCCAAGAAGTTGTAACAAGAGCCGAGTCATGCTGCAGCTCCACAGGCTGTTACATTGTAAAGGAGCATGTCTCCCTCTCTCCCCCTGTTCCCTCAGCCCTCCCCCCTCCCTCTGCCTGGTGTAATAGTGGGAGCTGAAGGGCACTTCCAATTGGAAAAAAAAATTATATGCTCTATTATGGATGGTTTCAAGATGGCGGCCATTTTTTTGACATAGCCCAAAAGATAGGTCCCCCAACCAATTTTTTGCTGGGGTATTTAAATATGTAAGTTTCCCTTTTGTAACACATATGTTGTGCCAATACTGATGACATCATTATTATGATACATTATTTGACCTGTCACAATGTGATATTATTTAGCTGACTACGAGGGTGCCCTAGGTCTCACTTTGAGGTGTGTTCTTACTAGGGCACCTCACCATATTTACTGTACATTTACACGCAATTCAACAAACTTCCCTCTACCTCCATCTTGGCTTCATTTTATGATGCACATAAAGATGTAGCAGAGTTTACTGAGTCATTAGCCTTTTTTAGTTTTTTATGTTTTTTTCCTGACGCATATCAATAGTCCATGGTCTCCCTGAGCTATTTTCCTTTTAATGATATGGGCCATTGCGGCTAGTGAGTTGACCATTTGAAAGGTCTTTGCAGTGAGGCCTGTAGCTACGGCTTAATATCTTGGGAAACAGATCTGTCAGTTACGGTTCTGCTTCATGAAGTCTTTACCTAGCGCAGTGTCAATTCCACAAGTCTTGATGTCTGGAAGGAGTAATGGGTTTTCTCCACTTCTGACTGTAACAAAACCAGAGGGAACGTGCTATAAAATATTCACATAGAAGATGTTTGAAGGGAGAGTAATCAAAGTTATAAAATCTAATATTGTCGCTATTTTATATGATCACTGAGGTATTGGTTATAGGGGTTTCTCCTACTATAAACACTATATAGTAAATATGTGTCTGATTTTAGGGGGGTCTGACTACTGCAAGCCTTAGCACTCATGAAAATGGGGCCTTGTAGTGCCTTATGTATGACTTGTAAACAGGGGTATTAATTCGGCAATATTTCCTGGTTGCATGGGATGTGCCAGAACCCTGATCCTCAACTCAAAGTTTGGGTCCACTCATCTCTTCTTATGTGGGCACATGGAAGAGCCCATTGTCGTAACTGTTATGGGTCCCAGTGATCAGACTCTTAACCATTATCATAGAGATAGGAGATTTGTGCATGTTGTGAAAATCCCTTTTGGGCCCCTGTGAGGGTCCTTGTGGTCTGGCTCCTAGAATCCCTAGTCATCAAGCGAATGGGGACTGACAAGCTCTTCATATATAGGTAGAGCTAGAGGGCATGTAGAACCATGGGAGACTGCTCTCCTAAATGTCCTATTAAAAATGGAATGTTGGTTAAGCATGTGCATCAGAGCTTGGGGAACATGGAAGCCCCCATTATCAGGGATCAGGCACTTATTCATTATCATATAAATAGGGGGTGATGGGAAATCAAGGATCCCAGTAGCACTGGTAGAGTTTGTGTTGGCCAACCATGCTCTTCAGAGTTTATGAGGAATGCAGAGGTATCAGTGAGTCCACATTATTGTGTCTGCTAAGGGTCCCAGTAGTCAGGGTCTTATAAACTATCATGTGAATAATGGATGTGAGTATGGTGGGAAAATACCTTTTGGGCTCCAATGGAAAATTTATGACAGTCCCCCCCTCCCAGGGTCTATCTAAAGCTGCAAAACATACAATGCATAAAGTGTTTAATTCTGCATAATCCATGGACTTTTTCCCTCTGGACCTTACAAACCTCACACTTTAAAGATGCGAATACTCCACAAGATGTTGAAACCGGGCCAAAGTGTTACAAGAATTGTTAACATTGATGACTGCCATAAAAAACGGGCATTACATCTTCATTCCCACAAAATGGGCCATAAAATAGAATAGTATAAAGCATCATCAAGACCTTGAAATGCTTTCAATCTGACCCTGCATTGACCAGCTATATTTACTCCATGTCATGCCTTCATTTCTAATATGGCTTTATTTGCAGTTACTGCTTCTGTTGTTCTAAATCTCGTACCGTTATATTTCTCCAACACCTTTAAACTTCTAACTATGAATTACATAATAGAACTTGTAGTGGAGGAAATACGAGAGGGAGCTGGAGAGATTGCTTCGATGCCATATTATCCTTCCTCTTGTGTTTGGAAGCTGCATGTACTGTAATACTGGGAACCAATAGAACTCGGGTTATTTTAACTTTGACCTGGTTCTCCTTCCAACTAAGCTATAAACCCTTTTTCAATGCATTAGACTTCAAAATACAAAGAACCACAGAGGTGTGTCCTGACATGCCCTCAGTATGGAGCTACATTATGGGTAGTAATATCTGTACTGTAAAATGTTTCCATATGAGCCAGGAAATTGCTTTATTATTCAGCAAAATCGCATGGATTGGTTTCAATGAAAATCTGCCATATTGGATTAGACCAATGACAATCAGAATATCATTAAAGAGGTTGACCTGATGACCCTTACAAGCTTAGCTCCCGTTCAATTGGGTGGTTGCTGTGGTGAAGTATCACAGCTCGGCCACTACACAGGCAGATGAAATTAGCTGATTGATGTAAGACTCTCACCATTCGACACTGATGACATAACAACAGAATTAACAGATTTAAAAATAGACATTTAGACATTAAAATAAGACATTTATTGAAGCATTCAAAATGGTTATTGGGCATTTATGATAATACTGTTACTTATTAAAATGATAATAATAATATGTTTTTTAATTATGTTTTTCAGGTTGAATGGTTTAAAAATGAAGAACCTATTGACTCCCTGCAGGATGAAAATATAGACACCAGGGCAGATCACAACCTTATCATACGACATGCCCGTCTGTCTGATTCCGGAAACTACACATGTATGGCATCCAATATTGTCGCTAAGAGGCGGAGTACATCAGCTACAGTTGTGGTGTATGGTAAGGAACTTGATATTACATCATTACATTACCAGTCAAAATCTGGGCACCAAAGAAGATAATGAGCAGAATATCAGGTCAGAATTCCCATGACAAATATTTTAAGTTCCAGTATATACATTTTGAGATGAATTTGGCATCTTCTTTTGGAAGAAAACCTCTCTAAAATATGACTTTTCAAAGCAACTGGTGGGTTGTTATCCCTGGACCAAAGTACTCCTTATACAGGCCCCATTGTCGATTGGGGTGTCTAGGGACCACCAGTAAAATTAATTCTAGTGGTCAACAGTACAAATATTTCTTGTCCTAATTCACTAATTTCTGAATCTTCCCAGATATCTATTTTCTTATGCCCACTGCCTATTCATGGCTTTTAATTTTGGTTATAGGGCCTTGTCAGTTTACTGAATGGCTCTTGCCCCAAAAGGTGGTAGAACTTTTAAGAGAATTAGCAATGGAAGTCTGGGGCCTACATAAATAAGGTGGGGCCACTGAGGGCCAATACTATATTGATCTTTCTCTGTGTATAGATGACATTTCCGTAATCAGATGTTTGTACACAATTCTGAACTGGATAGTAACTGCCTAGGTTACTATATGGATAAATGGATTGAATGTAGTGTTGTTTGTTGCCTATCTTTGTATAGTAAAGTGGGCCCTCTTTATGCATGAGCAGAATTAGCAAGGGGCCCACCATGGTTCAGTGGCCCACCGGAGAAATCACCTGTTTCCCTCTGTCCTATTCTCTTTGATTTCAAACCCATGACCCTTGTGCATCATGTATAACTACTGAGACATCCCAGATCACTTTGAAGAAGTTATCCTTTCAAAGTTGTCTTTCTCTTTCTTTTTTGTCCTCATTTTACCTGTGAACTGTCTTAAAATTAGAAAAGACATTTACAAGTCTCACCACTTCCACAGTCCAGTTCTCTTGTTTCATTTATCATAAGAACCCAACATGAAAACCTCCATGACAGGGAATGTCATCCATTTATTTATCTCCTCAGCGTATAAAATCTTGATGCCTTATCCATATTTTATAAGAGCAGCCTTTGGTCCACACACTCTTCTTCTACCAGCTGGGCACATGAATCATCATCTTTATCTACTTCCATACACATGTCCAGGTTGCTGTGTATAAGAAAAGCCGGATGTACTTTTGCACTCCTTGATGTGCATCATGAACACCCACTAGATTCAGAGGCCAAAAACAGACATTTTACACTCTGCCCTAAGAAATCTTTTAGAACTAGATCTTATGCTTTGGCAGGCTACAGATAACTACTAAAATCATATAACAAGCTTTGGAAGAAAAGGTCATCCACATTGATACAGTCTTCCCGAGCATGACCTAAAAAGGAAGATACTTATCTCTGGGTGAAGCTTTCATCTCTTTAAAGATTTCATGCAGGGAGTAAGCCATAAGCCTGCTTCATCCCCAAGCATATGGCTAACTGGATGTGCCATCTAAAGAAGTATTATTTTTTCACAGGCCAAAGAACAAATAGCCAAACTTTATGTCTAGCGATCTTATAACTATCCATTTCAATGACCCAAATGTAACTAGTGACTTGTACTTGTATTTTCTTAAAACTTGGATAGGGTAGACTAGAAGAAGTATCTAATGCCGATATTACCACAAACCCTACTTGCATTTAGCACAATAAATACAGGTATAATGAAGCTGATACTGATGTTTTATACAGATATGTCCTACCTTTCTCTTGACCAGGACATTTCCAGAGATCAATTGAGAAGAGCAGATTTGGAAATAAACAAACCATATTTATCTCTATGTTCTTGTGATAGATATGACAGCCTGTCAAGCATTTTTCAATTGTAAGGGCAGGACATGGACAAGGACAGTGAGTCCTAATTTTGAGCCCTCCAAACTGTTCCTGCCTGATTACTGGGTCCACCCTAAACAGTGACCAGTAACAGGCTGTCATAACACAAATGGGATGTCCAAGTCACAACAAGGTATCATGCAAATCACAAAATCAAATAGACAGAAGAATAGTCAAGGATGTAGCCAATATCAAAAACCAGAATAACAACGGGATGTCCGAGTCACAACAAGGTATCATGTAAATCACAAAATCAAATTGACAGAAGAATAGTCAAGGATGTAGTCAATATCAAAAACAAGAATAACAAGGGATATCAAGAAAAGCACTTACAGAAGCCTGGCAATTCAAACTATTTGAACAGTAAAGGAAGATGGTGCACATGGGGTTTAAATTAGAGTGCTCCAGGAGAGAGAGACAGAGCTCAGAAGGTGTGCAAGCCTTAACTCTTGCTGGTCCAGAGCAAGAATTGCAAAGAGTTGGCAGTCCAGCAAATACAGTTCTGTTTAGACTGCTGACTGAAGCACCTGATAGAATAAAGCGCCTTCCTAACCTGATAGTTCGAACTGCAGAAGACTCAGACACAGATGTAACAGCAATACATGTTTGTGTTTTGGATTAATATTTTTCATGACAAAAAGTTAGAAATTTGTATCACAGAAGGAGCATCCACTAACCCCACGTCAGTGAAATAAAGAAGCGTAAGCTGATCTTATGCATCCCCATAGTAGAAGGGCTGCCAGCGATCTGTTACTTTTCTACTCTCTTGTTACTGGGAAAAAGTTAGTTACTAAAGACAGCCCCTTTAAAAATAATCTGTCACCTTTACTGACATGTCCCCTTTTAATTTTATGAATATACTGACATAGTCTAAGCTGACCATAGTCTGATACTGCCAAATCAATATCAACCCAAAGGTCCTAATGGTTTGATGGCTTCGCTTTACTAGGACTGAGTTAAAAAAATTTAGTTAAAATAAATCAATAATACTTACTTAGTATTTGAGCTGCTCAGCCTAATCAGACCAATCTCCGGTGCCCCCAATGACTGCGGTTCAGTGAAACCTGGCACATCTACCTCAGCTTCATTGTTTGGAGGAACTTACCTACATTAATATAAGTGTTCATTTTTTTAAGTTTCATTTTTTAATGCCGTCCTACACAGTGCTCACATAGGGCAATTTGAGTCCATAAAAAACAGTGGGAGTTTTAGTGTCTCAAAACATCCTGACAGGTTACATTCAAAGCTTGCCCATCTCCAGTATTATACATATCATTGCTGATGAAGGACTCTTTGGAGGTAGAAGCAGTGACATATTAATCACTCTCTAGAATTCCACTTATCGGAGGCAACTGACCTTAAATCTTTGATCACCTAGAAGTCATCATCTTCCCTTGCATTATGCCACATTGTGACAAGTCTATTCCACAGACCTTAATAACCATGTATTTGTTAATGTTTTCTTTCCCTTTAACACCTCTTCTGTCAGTTAAGTGCTTCAACTTGCAGGAAGGGAATTAGCCAGGGAACAAGAAGTTCAGATTCTGTTATTCTATTAATTACTCCAATTACCAGAATGTTACGCATGATGCTTGCTTGTAATAGAAACCAGCGTGCGGTGGAGAGATCCAAAAATACCTGGACCACAATTCCATATGATCAATATTATTTACACTGTATCCCACTGTGTAAAGCCTTAAGGGATTGCAGAATTTACTCCACCACCCTCTTACCTCTCTGCAGCTAGCTGCGCTCGTGTCAGGCTAAAGTATGTACAAGCAACGTGCAGCCTGCCCTTATCCCTGTGTACACCATGTCCCAGCGCATACTGAGCAGTCCTGGGGTGCATGCATCACGTGTGCGTCATCCTCTACAATTCCAACTCTGACAGACGCACATTCAAAGGGAAGCTGTCAATCATCACGACACCCTGGTTTCATTTACATCACATAACCATTTTAACTCACAGCAGTAGTACCTGGTAAGTACTAGCTTCCACGTCCCAACCAGGCAGGTAAATTATTGAGAAAATGTCAAATACAAGACATTCCCTGAGGCAACTCGTGGTGTTTTAGTAGAATCATAGTTGGCTACTTGTCGCCTATAGACAATGTTTTGCTTATATAAGTGTTTACGGATCGTAAGTACCCTATGTGTCAAAAACTGATGATAATCTTTGATAATTCCTTTCCTATTGATATGCCTTGAGGGCACTTGCTAGACAAGATCGGGCAGGAGTCTTTGCAAAGGTTAGAATGTTAAAGCAGATATTCACCTGTGTGTTTTAGAGGGCTACCTATGAGGGTGTTTTTTGAGTTCATAAATATCTTCACTTTTGCCCCCTTACACCACTTGTATGTTGTGGTCATTTGTGGTGTAAAAATAATAATGAACTCATATTCAACTCATCATTACCATATTCAACTCATCATTACCACCAGTCCGATAAGCCTCCAGTCATTGCTGTACTCTGCTGGCATATAGAGCCACAGTGGGGCCTCCACTCATTGATGTGCTCTGCTGGCATATAGAGCCACAGTGGTGCCTCCAGTCATTGCTGCACTCTGTTGGTATATAGAGCCACAGTGGTGCCTCCAATCATTGCTGTACTCTGCTGGCATATAGAGCCACACTGAAACCTTCAGTCATTGCTGCACTCTGTAGGCATACAGAGCCACAATGGTGCCTCCAGTCATTGCTGCAATCTGTTGGTATACAGAGCCACAATGGTGCCTCCAGTCATTGCTGTACTCTGCTGGCATATAGAGTCACAGTGGTGCCTCCAGTCATTGCTGCACTCTGTTGGTATACAGAGTCACAATGGTGCCTCCAGTCATTGCTGAAATCTGTTGGTATACAGAGCCACAGTGGTGCCTCCAGTCATTGCTGCAATCTGTTAGTATACAGAGCCACAGTGGAGTCTCCAGTCATTGCTGCACTCTGTTGGTATACAGAGCCACAGTGGTGCCTCCAGTCATTGCTGCACTCTGTTTGTATACAGAGCCACAGTGGTGCCTCCAGTCATTGCTGCACACTGTCGGCATACAGAGCCACACTGGTGCCTCCAGTCATTGCTGCACTCTGTTGGTATACTGAACCACAGTGGTGCCTCCAGTCATTGCTGCAATCTGTTGGTATACAGAGCCACAGTGGTGCCTCCAGTCATTGCTGCACACTGTCGGCATACAGAGCCACACTGGTGCTTCCAGTCATTGCTGCACTCTGTTGGTATACTGAACCACAGTGGTGCCTCCAGTCATTGCTGCACACTGTCAGCATACAAAGCCACACTGGTGCCTCCAGTCATTGCTGCACTCTTTTGGTATACTGAACCACAGTGGTGCCTCCAGTCATTGCTGCAATCTGTTGGTATACAGAGCCACAGTGGTGCCTCCAGTCATTGCTGCACACTGTCGGCATACAGAGCCACACTGGTGCTTCCAGTCATTGCTGCACTCTGTTGGTATACAGAGCCTCAGGGGAGACAATGGGTTGGCAGTGTGCTCCCTCTGCAGCCTCTGGCTATGGCTTGTTTCAACGTGACACAACCAATATGCCTCTCAATGCCAACAGCAGTGATGGGATGCACTACACTAGAATGAAGTAAGCATACACCAACTGAGAAAGAAAACTTATAAAGCAGAGCAAACCCTTCAACAATATCTATCATTATACAAGAATGAGAACAATGGAAAGAAAAAGCAGATTCCCTCATAACAGGTTCAAATGTAAAACTCTTCAATTATTAAGTCAATAGTGGAAATCTATTAATACTAACAAGCTGGATGCTATTCTACATTTTCTCTGACCTCTTAGTAGATCAGGTCAGGTCATTTAAGACCAGTTCTTACCTGTTGGTTATTTCGTCTATAGTTTCTGGCGGTTTTCTAGCAGAGACATTAGTGGTATAGTGGTAATATGGTGGAATTGGGGCTTTATATATGCCTTGTTGGCCAAAAAACTGTCGGACAAGGGCTGTTGAATTTCCCTTAACATAAATGGCGAAAACAAAAGATGGTCTTCTTGATCTGGTTTAGACATTCATTCTAATAGTGCTTTGACTTGTGCATCCTGCCCAATAATTGCAGTGGATAACGGATAAAAGGTCCTGCCTAGCAAATATGTTCAGTTATTGTTCGAGGAACATGGCAAAGATTTCATGGGGAGTACTTGTTCTCAAGTTTCAGATTTACAAAATTGTACAAAATTGAAAGGATCTGCTGTTGCTGTTTTGGTGCTATATACTCTGTAGAGCAGAGGTCTTGTGGAATCTATATCTTGATGGATCGAAGTGAGTCATAACATTTATTATTATGGCTGATTGGTATAGTAATAAAACCCGCTACATCTCTCTGATCGAGCTCTTTTTTCAACTGCAAATGGTGGTTTATATTTCCTTTATAGCGACTCCTTTATAAAAAAAATATTGAGGTGCTAACCTTGGAATTCCCGACAGGTTCCCACTGTCAGTCAGCCCTCAGCATGCCGTAAGCTTGTAGCCAAGAAGGACTGAATGAAAAGTTCACTGGCTGAAACTATTGATTGTGGCTGAAATATGTGTTTCTTGTAGCAGAAATGTCAGGATACATGTGAAGAAAATAGCTGTCAAGGAAATTGGGGAGTAAAAGAGTCTGACTAAAGCTTTAAGGTAAATAACGCATGAGAAAAGAATATTTATTCAGGATACTGCTGTGAGATAGACTCTACAAACTTACACAAAATGTCACCGTTTTCTATAACGACGGGAGAGGTCATTGAAATATCTATGATGTCATCGGGTTCAATTGAATTCATAGAATTTGAAATACTGGTTTCAATAAAAAAACAAAAATTATACTTTTAAATTTGTGTTTGTTGGAATTCGGTGTATAAGATGTGTTTTTTCTTCTATATTCCTAGTGAATGGAGGGTGGTCATCATGGCTAGAGTGGTCAGCATGTAGTGTAAGCTGTGGCCGTGGTGTCCAGAAACGTTCCAGGACCTGCACTAACCCAACGCCTCTGAATGGTGGCACCTTCTGCGTGGGATCCTCTATGCAGAAAGTTAGTTGCTCCTCACAGTGTCCAGGTAAGTGGCCCTGTTACTTGTATACTAAAGATCTCCTTGTTTCTTATGAGCTTTATGATTGGGGAGAAGTTGAGAGTATTTGGCACCAGGTAAGGCATTCTTGGCTGCCTGGACAATGACATATGAATAAGGTTTTAGGAAGAAATGTTTGAAGTCATCTTTAGCTATTATGTATACTTTGAGTGTATCTTATCTTTGCAGTTTGTGTTGGCATATTGACTTTATATTTATTGTTTATGGGACTATTGGAGCTAGACGAGAACATCACCTGGCTATCTCTGACAGACCCATAGATCCAATAGTTATCCCATTTCCTGTGGATTGGTGATGACTTCTGAACCCAACCACTTCCCATTTTAACTTAAAATTAGGTGAGGTTATTGAAATACTGTAGATTGAGGGCCTCCATGAACAGTTGGTCATGATAATCATATAAGCTCTGAAATGTAGCCTCATAAGACCAATTTTTTTTATCTCACCTGAAGATAGCCAGAAGACTCACCAATGTCCAACCAGGCCATAATTGGTATAAACCTTGGTGTATGGTGTGCTATGTACGAAGTGCGAGATTGTTCAAGTTTTTTTTAACATTTTCCATTGACTCTAGAATCATGACAATAGTTTTTCTAATTGAATAAATATGCCATTGATACATCCTTAGAATATGTACAACTCCAATGTGTTAAACCACTAAGTAGCTTGCATTCCAATACATGTAAAAGTCTTATCTGCTTTGTTCTCAGGGCAAATGCTTTTCAGGGACTTCTCTAAGAGATAAGGCGATATTAGCAGAGAATAATGCCAGCTATGAATGCTGAAAAGTCAGCAGCTGTGCCATGAACAGAGACCTCAGCTGGCTCAACAAGTTAGCTTGTTAACTACATATTACAGATTGAAAGGGAAATAGTTGATAGCTGGAAACAATTATATAAAATATGTTATCAAGATAAAATACTGAGGCAGCATTTTGGAGTTCCTTAAAATGGCTTCCTTCCAATAGAAACTGAGAGAGGATCATGCCAAGAAGTCTTGTAGGGACAATGTGATACACCCACAGATTTCCAAAGCTGCAACTCAGTTACAACTTGATGTAGACTGGAGGTAATTCATGTTACAGTCAACAGTTTTTATGGAGATGGTAAAAGGTTTTAAAGTACAAGGTTTGACCTCCAGTTCAAGTTAGAAAGCTGAATTCTATCAAATCTAAAATATTAATATTATTTCCCTTTCTTTCTAGTAGAAGGGCAATGGAAGGAGTGGGGTGAGTGGTCGGCCTGTAGCCCAGAGTGTGAGCACCAGCGTGAAAGAGAGTGCACAATACCTGCAACAGCTAATGGAGGAAAGCCGTGCGACGGGATGAGCCAAGAGTCTGAAAACTGCACAGACGGACTGTGCATTCAAGGTGAGCAACTTGTGGAGAACCATGGCGTATATTCACATCTCTTCAGAAAGGTATCTCCAATGAGAACAAAGTAGATATGTTGCAAAACGACATGCAGAAATTCTACATTTCAGAGACGGCGGAGTGTTGAGAAGCCATTACTCAATAGATAGTTGGACATGGAGCATTGGGCAGCCAGTAAGATACTCCAGTAGTTATAATACTTACAGTACTATACAGTATCCATGTATACAGGGGAGGTTAACTGTACGGTTTTGCAACACCCTCGCCGATGCAATGGCGAAGGAGTGCTTGCGAATAAGCCCCACAGCATGTCACCACATCACACAGGGGACATTGCAGTGGTTAATCCTGCCTGGCAAGGCAGAAGTTAATCTGTGTATGATGTAAAAGTCTAGTATCCAATGATCTGTGTTACATCCTGTCTCTGTGAGCTGAGAGGTAATTGGAGGAGCAGCCACCACCTGACCAAGGGGAGATAATAAAACCCCTGACCAAGAATATTCTAGAGAGAAGTTAGCTGAGCAGTAGCTCAGAAGGAGACTGGAGTCTCTCCAGTACAGACTCTTCGGAGTCTGTACAGCTAGCACACCAGACCAGAGCAGGAAGAGCCTAGCCCCTGCCTGAAGTGGAGCTAATAGCTAGTGAGTGAGGAAAGGGGTATCATCCTACCTTCAAGGGTGATACCTGAAGATATCCAGGATAAAGCTGAAGCTTCCTATTAGGACACAGCTACCTCCCAGCCTGCCATTGCATCCAGGCTGGCGATCTACATCCTGTGGCTTCCTCCAAGTACCTCTCCAGCACTCCACCATCTTGTTAAAGGCACGTTGCTGAAGTTCCTGTCGGTTCCAATAAAGAACTGTAAGTGTTTCTGTTCAACCTCTGCCTCCGTCTGGTCCCTGCTACTCCGGCTGTCACCACCACGGGCACCCTGTCCACCACACAGAGACTCATACTCTAGACACCAAAGGGTTGCCCCAGGGAGAACCGCTATAGCAGTCTCTCCCTCATCATTTCTTGCCAACACCACCCTGCTGGAGACCTGCCAGGCTGTAGGACAGCCCTCCGGTTCCCCATACCAAGCACCGTGACACTAGCGTGCCTAGGCCGCAACCGCCAGCCACTCAGGTACTGCGGGCCCCGGCTGACTCCAGGCCCCGAGAAAAGGCTAGGCCCCGGTGGGGGATGTTGCAGTTTCATACACCTTTACAAACTACAAGTAATTCTTTACTAATACTGGTAATTTTATGGTCACTCAAAAGCTTGGATTCTTTCCCTTTAAGTGAATGAACCTGCACAATTCACACATCCATTAATTGATCCTGGTTAAGTTTAAGCCCCATATTCCTCCATCTACAAAGCTGCTGACACAAAGCCTTGCAGTGATTTTTATTTAATATATTATTGCCACCGACGCCGCACACGTTCTTCATCCCCAATGTCAGGCTTTGGCCAGAAAGTATTTGAATTATTCAGATGACCAATGCATTAAAACATTTGCTCTGTCACAGAAATGGATGACATAGATAACAAGTCAGGCTTTCACTTTTCAAATTCACCTTTCCTCTGGGGAAAGACAATTGTTTCTTAGAATTTAAAAATTGGATTTCTGTCCTTGACGCTGGTAAAAAAAAAATTATTTTCAGGAAAGTGAGACTAGTAGATAGACAGTATTCCTCATTGAATATATTTTCTGAAGATATGACCCCAATGTGTCTATTCTGAATCTCTCTCTCTCTCTCTCTCTCTCTCTATATATATATATATATATATATATATATATATATATATACATACCTTGACAAATGGTTATACTCATCTTTAGTATTTTGGACATGTCCGCAGTATAGGTAATGAATACATGATTACTGTGGGTCAAAATTATGCCCCACTGTGGGAGGGGTTGGGAAATTTTACCCTGCCTCCTAGCATGCGTCAGCTATGTATAGAGGCTCTGGATCCTGATATATTTCCTGCGCTGCCAGGAAACTCCACGACAGATCCTGCACTATTATTTGACCGAGTTCCTGGGGCAGGATATAGCTAATGCATAGATGAAGGGCAGGAACACCCCACACTAGCTCACTCCACTGCTAAGAACCGCCTTCTTCATGCCCCCCCCATGCCCACCTGATGCTCAGATAAATGCCCTCTACTGATTTACTTCCCACAGCCAGTCTGAATGCAGAGTTATCCAAGTATGTGTGGCCATTCTCCATTCTAGTTCATGGTAGCTGGTTGGAGGACCCCTGTTCATAAGATGCGGGTCTATCATGTATTTATAACATAACCTGTGAATATACACTGAGAATACCCCTTAAACTGACCCTACAATGCCTGATAGACTATGACTTACTAAAATATATAGTAAATCAGAGCATAGTAGTTTTGCAGTACAGGCAGCCCCAGACTTAAGAACACCCGACTTACAGACAACCCCTAATTAGAAAATGGACCTCTGGATGTTGGTAATTTATTGTACTTTAGTCCCACGCTACAATCATCAGCTATAACAGTTATCAAATATGTCTGTAATTAAGATTTATTGTTATTCCTGCTTCTTACGACAACCCAACATTTTTAAAAATCCAATTGTCTTGGAGACCAAAAAAGTTTTTTCTTGAGTAACAATTATAAAATATAAAGTTACGACTTACATAAAAATTCAACTTAAGAACAAACTTACAGAACCTATCCTGTACGTAAGCGGGGGACTGCCTGTATTTTATACATGCATACAGTGCTCACAAGTTAAAGCGCCTTTTGGATCTGAAAAAGAAAAAAATCTACAATGTGCAGTTTAGAAATAACTGAAATTGAAAAGCTAAATTGAAAAACTGAATTAAAAATCTAATATTGATATATCTGTATCTATTAATATTCTTACATTATAATGTAATGGTATAATGTTATTCAATCTTTCCCATCAACATTATCAAAACATATTAAAAGTGAATGTATAAAAGTCTTATGTACCACAAAGAAGTATCAACAAAAATTAAAGCTCCTTTGGAAAAAAAAAATGAGGATGTGAACATTTGCATTAAATTCTGATATTTGAAAGTGTAAAGATCTAAACGGTATTCACAGAAGAACTTTAGGGATCCAGTATTGTGCTATAGTTATGGCTTGGCAAGAGGCTGTATTCTGCGCACATACAGTACATTTCCCCATGTTCGAGAAGACATGCATTACACTACATCTATATGGTAATCACTACTTATTAAAATCAAAGGCATCTGATCTGAATAGCATGGAGTCGCCTCAGTAATAATGACCTATAAACCTGCACCTTCAGTGGTCATTGTACTCCGCCTGAACCCATTAAAATATTCCTGTATTTTTCATTCAGAAAATGTATGAATATTATTTAACTCAACTGAACCTTGCCTCATCATTCATCCTTGGACTTAGTATCCTCCAGCTTTTAGTGTCCTTCCATTGACAAATTAGCAACTGATACTCCACTATTGTATTCCTCAACGAGATTAACCATAAATGAGATCTGCCATTACACATTGTTCAACTACCATTTTAGAACTGTCTCAATATTATCATGTAGGTCCCCTTTGTGTCCTCAAGTCTTGACATGGACTTTACAAGAGCCTAAAAGAAAATCTACCATTTGCTTTTATGCATTATGAACCAAACATACCTTGAGAATGTTGTTGTTACACTGATGCAGCAACATATCTTGTTTAACCCCTGAACTGAGTGGTTTTGCTGAAAAAACAATTATAAAATTATGATAGTGAGGCTCTGTTGCTCCTGTGGCTGCTCTGACGCTCTCCTCACCCTTATTATGCACTGCTTTAGTCTTGTCCAGACCAGCATAACTGTGTTGACCCTGACAGGCAGAAGTAATCAATCACTGCACCATCCAATCCCCCAGCTGCTATGTATGAGTCATCCAGTACAGGTTGATTAGTCCTGTCTGGACAGTTCAGGCATCTCTTTTATTTATAGAAGCCAGTCTGCACCCAGCTTTCCCAAAGCCCTGAATTTTATAATTGTTTTTGAGCAAAACCACTCGGTTCAGGAATTAAGCGAGATATGTTTTTCCATCAGTGTAGCTACAGCATTCTCAAGGTATGTTTGGTTCTTGCATAAAAGCAAATGGTAGCTTTCCTTTAAGGTATAAGTGCATAAAAGTGCATTTTTAAGTGCATAAAAACAAATGGTAGATTTCCTTTAAGGTGTGCTATGATATTTCACACCAACATATTAGCTGCAGATCCTTTAAGGTCTCTATGTATATCCCAATGATTCTTAGTTGGGGTGGTTAGCTGGTTGGGAGGACCCAATTTATCTTCCTAATGAATTAACGTTGATGGCACCTGGACAGCGGTAGAGCAGATGGCAGAGATGCATGGGTCCAAGGGACATGGTGAGAAAGCAAAACTTAGGTCATGGCAGGCAGGTGTAGTCAAAATCCATTTTATCTGGTTCCAACACCTCAATAGGGTCTCCTGTTTCAGAAAATAAATGTTATTGTTTGTATGAGGAAAAGTTATGCAATTTTCCAATATACTTTCTGGATCAATTCCTCTCAGATTTCTAGGTCTCTGCCCTCGTGTGACCAGAAACAGGTTTCTATCCACTGGAAGTAGACATCGATGCTTTCATTGAATTACAGGAAGCAGAGTAGAAAACCATGAGGAATTGAAACAAAAAGTATATTGGAAAACGGTATCATTTTTCATTAGACAAACAATATATTTGTATAAATGAAATGAGAATATCCCTTTGAATACAAGGATGGAGTCTTCACTTTCTGGCTATTATTGTAAGAGCAGATTTTGTGAAAAGGTGACTATCGTAGCTTTTGGCTCTGTCCGTAATATCAGTCAGCTGATCGAGGGGTTGCCAGGGTGTTGTACCCTCATTAATTCAGATATTGGCAACTTTTGATATAGAAAGGTCATTGAAAGTGGTTTTCTGGACATAAGTACTACTAATGACCTATCCATAGAACTTCCATCCCCTTGTTGTAGCACACTGATGAGGAGCATAAGAAGCTAAAAAAAAAGCAGATCCGGCTAGAAGGGGCACATACCAGTATGGCAGTGTGCTTGGATTACAATCCTTGATCCTGGTGGCAGAGGTCTTAACTGTCAAAATATAGGCACCTAAAAAATTTTATCCAGTTACTCCCTTTATACCCTGGATGACTTCACGGGTCACAGGTTTCTAGGGCTGAACATACAAGGAAGAATAAACGTACTGACTGTAGTATGTATTTATTAAAACAGCAGTATAAATCACATTGCATAAAAGAGAATCGGAGAACAAAAAAAATTACAGTTTGCCAAGGAAAGGTCAGTACTTCCAGGCAGTAATGGGGCTATAGTTTTCATCTCTAGAATAAAGCACTGAGTTATTGCCGATGAAGTTGTTTGAAGAGTCATATGAATGTTGAAGTTTTTTTTGAAGGAGGTTATTGATGGTATGAAAAGAAGATCGATACGCCCAAGAAAGGATTGTGTAGAGGTAAACAAAATAAGACATTCCAAGTAAATGAGATGGACAGTAAGATCCCAACATTCTAGTAAGGTTGTAGCGAAGGAGCCGAACTGAAACTAGATGGAGAATGTCAAAATAATTTGGGATATTATTTCTGAATAAATAAGCGAATAAGTCAACATTTCTTGAAAGTTTATCATGCACAGATTCTTGGGTCCTGTTGCATATTTTTTTATGGGAAGTACATACATCAAGAAATTGAAGTTGAGCCAATGAGAGTGCTGAATCAGCAAATCCATTCAAGCTCACTATGGTAATGCTCACTCTCATCGGTAACAGCCGTAATCAGGGCTGGCTCCGATTGCTGGTGTCACCTTTTAAATGGTGGCAGCAGATGCACCACCTTCATTAATGGTGCCTTTGCCGGTTGCATTAAAAAAACTATCACCCCAAAACTGTGCCAGCATTGATTACAGTTGTCACTGGCGAGTGCTGGGCTGAACATTGAACCTGCACTTCTTGCTGAAGTCTTGGTTCAAGGACCTTTACCCACAATGTTCAGCATGGACCCGAACATTGCAGTTCAGGTCTGGTCATCACTACTCAGGATTTCTGGGAGAAGCCCACAAGCAGGAATGTAGCTTTACATAGTACAGAAGATGATGTATTCTCACCTAGTTACTACTGTATCTTTTTATAGATTAGGTCATTGATAGGTGATCTGGGTGATAGGGGTGTTGCATCTATGAGGAGATATACATAGAGGGCCCTGTTTGTAGTATGTGGGTCATGCAGCGGCACTAGAGGTGCAGATCACATTGAAGTACATGGGCAGTTGTCAAGGCAGAGGTGCAAAGTAAAGGTCAGGTCCGTGGTCACAATGGGAGATCAGAGGTGTAACGTAAGAAACACAGGGGAATGGAGCAAAAAGCTTTCTCTGAGGCATATGAGCACAAAGATCTGGCATAGGTTGATGGTAGCAGCTGGCTTACATAGAAAACCCAGAAGTGGCTAGTGCAAATCAGTGGTGTGCTGGCTCTTTAAATCTTCCGGAGCCTAGGAAGCAGAAACACACGCACTGGCCAGCTGGGATGGGAACAGCAACGCAGAGAGGTAAGTGAGAACTGGGGGATGGGGCACTGCCACAGAGAGAGAGACACAGGTGTGCCTGAAAGACGATACGTGGATAGCAGGGGCTCCCGTGACAGCAGTGAGTGGCTAGTATTAATTAAACAGCATATGCATAGTTTTTTTTTCGGTTCATGTTTTAAAAAACAGGAAAAATAAGTATGTTTTAGGGCAGGGGTCGGGAACCTATGGCTCGTGAGCCAGATGTGGCTCTTTTAATGGCCACATCTGGCTCGCAGCCAGGGTCCTTTCAAGGGGGGGGACTGGTCACCGGTGGAAAAATAAAAAAAACATGTACTCACCTTACCGATGCTCCCCCACAGATCCACTACTTGAAGCAGTCTGGTCAGCGGTGTCAGCTCTGTGCGCGGGGAGGCTGACTGGCTATAAACTGGGGGTTGCGGGCTGGATATATACTGGGAGGCTGGCTGGCTATATATTGGGGGGCTGACTGGCTATATGCTGTACAAACATATTGTACGGCTGTCGCAGAATTATATTTAGAAATATGTGGCGCTTATGGTTCTCTCAGCCAAAAGGGTTTCTGACTCCTGTTCTAGAGTCAGTGATGACTAGAGTCAGAGGATCTCAGAAGCCTTAGGTCTTGTTGATTGTTCTTTGTAAGCAGTGGGCAAGGTAAAAGTTGGGCAAAGTTGGACACTGAAGTGTATTTGTGTGATTGAAAATTGGCCCTGTTAATTCCACATGTTGGGTAAAACTCATACAATAGAACTTGCCACTGGCCACTTACAGCAATTTCAAAAATTATTCCCCTGTTGAATCATCTGTAATATTTTCTTCCAGAATATATTCCAGAAACCAGTTGGGTATGATCTGATTCAATGAATCATATCCTGTTTCCAAAATTCCAGAAGAAGTTAATGTTGAGCACCACCGCAAGTCATGTGTGTCCTTGATATGTCAAAGATGTTTTTGAGGGACAGAGGCAGAGGGGACTTTGATGTATAGAGACAGGTTGTTATGTTTGAGTGGTATATAGCACCATAAAGTATCCCCTGAAACCTGACACGGTTAATTTCTCCTTGACTGTGAGATTCATATCTTTACCATTCCTAGAGCATTTCAGAAGAAGGGTAATTAGTCTGTAAACATCATAAAGCCACTCTCTAGCCTTCATTGAAGAACCCAGACATTAGGGTTTATAATACACAATGCAGCATCAAAACCTATTTATCATACAAATGTTATCAAAGTACAAGAGGCCTAATCTGTGATTACAACAGGGCTTATCTCCACTGAAAGGCTGATCCGCATACGGCAGCCATTCAAGGACTACAGTTAATGGTGAATAGCTGCGTTCTGCCGCCTCCTCTCCATCACTGATTGCAGATGTGGAGGTGAAAGGATCTCAGCCCTTCATTCATTATAATAGCAGCAAGGTCCCAGCAGCACAAAACAGCATCTGTTATCACTCGGGCATTCACATTTTTTACTTTGTTAGAAGAATTTTAATTTCTCCATACTGACGGGTATCTGCATCATGTCTGATCCCACTTTTACCATTGGTTTAATATTCACTTGAAGTACAATACATATTGTATGTTAATAAAGAAAATAAAAATAAGGGATGTTTAAGGAAATGTATACATACAGGTTGTAAACTATTCATATTATAATAACTATTATAATAAAGGTGGTATGGGCAGTAGCCCGGGGCTCAAAGCTTCTAGGGGGGCCATGGCCAAACCACCCACCTAATTTTATATGTTCCCCATGAAATCCTCACACATCTGTCCGTGCTCTCAATGCACATGTACACAAAAACCATTTAAGATTAAGAGGATATAGAAGAAACGCATCCTCCATTACCCAAAAAGCTGATTCTAGTACCATATGTAGGGAGTGATTCCAGACTTGTAGGGGCTATAATACAGAGCAGGGCTCATGGCAGTCTTAATCCACCCCTGCATACCGATGGTAATGGTCATGAAAATTGCTTGACTGAGAAATTCATGTTTTGACGCCCTTGGCATGTAAATTATGGATGGCTTAACCCCTTAACGACCAGGCCCTTTTTTGTTTTTGCATTTCCATTTTTCACCCCCCATCTTTAAAAATGCGTACCTGTTTTATTTTTCCATGTACAGAGCTGTGTGAGGACTTGTTTTCTCTATAACAAATTTCCCTTCATAGTGATGACATTTAATATTCCATGCCGTGTACTGGAAAGCAGGAATAAAAATTCCAAATACAGTGAAATTGGTAATTAAACCCATTTGCGTTCTTGCACTATTATTTGTTGGTTTCACATTAACCCAGATTGCACAATTAATCAGTGTCCAATTAGGAGATTCCTACTGCCTCATATTGTAAGCCACCAACACCACTTTCTTTAAATAGTTTTAAACAGCAACATGATAAACAATACGAGTAAGATTGAAAGTATTCTTACTTTGGATCAGTCCTTTTGGAGAATGCATTTCATTTGTTTTTGGCGTTCCACGCTACAGCAGGGCTTAGTTCACCGAGGCATTAGCAGCCTTTGCATTAAATGCATTTGCATATTTTCCTTGTTGGCTTGGTTTTTATGACTTTCAATGTACGTCTCAAATCACATGTCTCCTATATTCTTTGGGTCTGTATGATCACGGGGACACCACATTTATATAGGTTTTATAACGATTTCATACATTTACAAAAATTAGAACCACCTGTACAATCTATCTGATCTAGCAAGATCCTGCGGGCTGCGATCTGCTCCGCTGCACAGGTCATATACTATTTAGTTAGGATCATATACTATTTAGTTAGGTCAAAATAGGCTTAGTCCTTAAGGGGTTAACTGGCCGTAGAAGGTCATGTGACCTTCTCCTGTCCTGAGTGAAATAGAAGAGCTTTTAGGTATCTAGCTCTGTGTAATGGGCATGTGTATACAGCGTTGGTGGGGGGTCGCCATTTAAATTCTCGCCGTATGCAAAAAAAAGGCTAGAATCGTCCCTGGATATAGATCCACATTTACTAAAGCCTTTGCACAGGAAAGAATGTGCGAACTGCTTGCACATGTATTTATTAAGAAATGTCCGCAACACGTTTGTGTTGTGGCTGCATTATACCCAACGTGACTCTAAACTCTTCAATAAGTGGTGCTCCAGTGCAGAGTTTGACCGCGTGCCGCATTTATTACCGCTACTAGACAGAATTGTGTTGCACGCTCTATGTTAAATGTGCACCAAAAAAAATGTGGGCCATATTTTGCTATTTATCAGCTAAGGTTTTTGTTAAATAGGTGCTTGTTTTTTGTAGAATAATTTGCCTTTTTCAAAGCGCCAGATAAAGGAGATGTCCCAAATCACAATGGTACCAAATGTATTCCATAATATAACTGTGCCATTGCGTACTTAATAATGAGCATACATAGGGCAGAGCTGACATACTGTAGCTATGGCATCTACATTATGAATACAATAGCATAGAACTTTATCACAATGGGAAATTATGTTGTACAACACAGATCCAGGCAAATGATTTCACAGAAAAAAAAACAAAGAAAAAACAAAATAAAATAGTAATACATTTATAACGGCTGGTGCCGGTAGGGAAGTGTAACAAGGCTACCAGTTAAGTACTTTGATTTAGAAGTACAAAAAGACAAAAAACAACAAGAGAGGGCATCGCCTTGTGTAATATCTTCAAGGTAAAGGGTAAAATCCAGGTGGGTAAAGAAGCTACTCACCTGGTTACCACTTGTTGTCTCTGGGGAATAAATGTCCTAAATAGTCGAGGAATCTTTCTGGATGGTTTGTGGTTTGCAAAGCAACTCCCAAAACTATAAACCCGGTAGCTCAAGGAGGAACTGGTAGAATGTTTTTTGTGTTCTTTGAATTTACTTGAATAACTTTTTTTGCTTGCATGTGGATTTGACTGTCCAATTTATTTCTATTTTTATTAATAATGAACATTTTGTGATACATGGAGGAGAATCCGTTTTTTCAGGTGCTGACGCTATATTAGGTTATTAGCGCCCTTTATTAGTTCCTTCTTTTTTCCCCTTTTTACTTTAAATACATTGATTTGACCACTGTCTGGTTATACAGTTCAAGTGCTTTAGGAATAAGTGGAATTTTGTCGTCCGGCAGCAGATCTAATGATATCGATTGCTTATGGTTCTCTGTTGTTGTAACACTGTGCTGTATAATGGATGTGTGTTGTTTACAGCTATGGACTCAGTTTCTTCAGGCATTTGTTGTGAAGTCCTAACCACTGATGTCGGGAAGATCAACTTAGCTACATGGCATGTTTGGTTATACAAATTATGTATGAAGCGAGTTATTTTGAGAACATATCAAGCAATAGGATCATACAAGACTCTATGGGATTGGATAGACTGCTCCTATTGTGAATATTGTATCCTGAATGCTCTGCAGATTCATAGAAATAAGTGCAGAATAATATGCTATGGTTCTTGCTTTGCTTAAAACTTGGCAAATTCCTCAAGAGTATTTAGTTCCTCTGTCCCTCAATAGATATCGCCAGACAGCTCCATCTGACAACCGGCATGTGGCATCCTAATTACCGTGTTGTTTGCGTCTATGTTCTTTTGTACCGAGCTGTACACCATGGGCAGACATGAATTCAGACTCTCAACTTCTCCATGGTGCAAACACCTGTGAGGAAACTGCTTCCCTTTTGTGATCGTTGAATATGTATGAGTCTGCCAGGCCCCTGGGCCAGCACAAGCTCATGCCGAGAACTTAAGAGGAGAGTCTTACATGGCTTTACAGAGCTAAGAAGGCATTACTAAACCTGGAAGGAGAGGTGAGAGTGATGGCTATATATTAGAAGATGTATGATTCTCTTTAGACCTTCAATAAAACTAAAAATGGAAAAATTAAGTTAAACCATATGGAATATCTCAGACATATCAGTTTCCTCACAAAGTTGAGGACTGATAAAATTTTATATTCTATCATTTCAAAATGTATAAAGGCTTTAGTCCATCATCAAAAAATGAAAAATTTCCTATTAGGACACATGACCATGAGTGAGGCTGATTTGCCCCTGTGTCGAAAATCACATTACTAGTTCAAGAAAAAAATGCAAAAAATAATTAATTTTTAGTAAAACCTGTCCAGTAAACAGTGTAACCACAACCAGACTTCATAGTAGCTGTCAGACAGGGTACGTGATGGCGAACTCACACTGTAATGTCCCAGCAGTCTATAAACCTGCCTAAAGCAGATAAGTCGCTGATAAGGTTGAACCAGCTTCAGGAATGTGCTATCAGACCCTGAGAGACCCTACATGTGGATATGGGGGAACTTACTTTGTCTGCTCGCTGCTGGATGGTGGAGCGGACAGGTTACAGGAGCTCCGAGATAGACCAGTGTTGACACAGATGGACAAACAACAGATACAGACAAACAAGCAGAGTCCGTCAGAATTGGGGCAAAACAAAGATGGCGGCAAAGGTACAGAATCAAATCTTCAGAGAGAGGTCAAGTAAACGTAGCAGAGGTCCATCACACAGAATAGCAAGTAATAACACAAGATAACATGGAGCAATCATGAGTAGACTAGTAGAGCAAGCAATGTGTAAGGACACTGGGCAGATATTTAAAGGAATTCCTAGACAGACTGAATTGGCCTTCCATCGTTCTAGTAACCTTTGCTAGACGGGCTGGGCTGCAGAGGATTAGGGTGTGGATCAAACAATCCCAACTCAACAGAATCCTTAGTCACAGTTCACATACACAAAGCACTGACTAAAATAAATGGCTTTCAGGCTGCCTTCAATAGACAGAAGACAATGCTGGCACTGATTTAACATAAATACAATTTGTTTGGTAGATCACATACCGTACCAGTACATATAGTCATATGCATGTAGCCTGACCTACTTCATTCACAAAATCTAATGAAAAAAGGACACTAAAAAAAAGCTGTTCCATAGAAGTTTGATCTGATTTTAGGGTTGACAATAAGAAAACATGACATGCTTTGGGCCAGTGTCACCGTTCTTCACATTTTCTGGTCTGAAATATGTTACATTAACAACACAAATATAGTCTACTATCACAATAAATGGAAATGGATCTACTGTTTGTATGGATATGACAGCGGTTTTGTTTTGTGGCCATTTCTGTGTTCTTTTCGGATCATGTTGTGATCCCATCCTATGTGGTTGTTTTACATGAATGACCTTTCAACTACAGCACCTGAGAGTGTTTTTTTTAAAAGATCAAAAAACATCAGATCACCTTTTTTGATCAATCACTGCCTTCAGTTATTGTTCCTTTCACTCTTTTGGGGAACAGAATTGAACATGGTCATCAAATATCTCCACTGAGTGTCCAGTTTTAGTCTCATCCGCAACCCATTTTATACAATGACATATAATTTGTAGTAACACGATATAGACATAAAAGCGTCATTGTGTTTTGCCTCGCGTCTTCCTACGACAGGTTGGCAATCAGTTTATGATTACTTACATCCTCTCTATAAAAAAGCCATTTTTATCGTGAAACTCAATCAAGATATCTTGTTTCTTATAAAGTGCTGTCAGCATCGCAGCCTTGGCCACACTGTGTGAGAAGATAAGAGCACAAAAAGCATATAATTGCTATTTGTGGAAATTATTTGTCCATCAATCATGAAATACAGTCCTGTATTTTATCAGACACTTTTACACGGGAAGCTTTTACATATTTTTCTCGATGCCTTTCAAGACTGGTGCCAGTTTAACTGATTCGAGGTCAGTGTTTCGATATATCAAGGGACTTTGACAAATGAAAAGCTAAAGATACCGGGTTTGACAACCGTGGGCACCTGCTCCACTTTTCAATTTATTTTGATAAATCTTCACCAATGCATCAAAATTGCGGATGAGTCATAGGGCCATTAGCAGTTATGCAACGTCACAGAAGGTTTGTGCTCTCAGGTAAACGTATAGGTAGGAGATGACAAAGCAGCTGCGTATTCTGAATTTTAATGATACTCTTGTGGCCTTTCCCACATACATGAGTCTACAATTTTCTAAAATATGATTGCCTTGATGTATGGTTTACAAGAATAAAGACTCTCTTAGGAGAACAAATTTGTTAACAACCAAGCATTGTGTGCCTTTGTATAACTTTTTAAAGGAAATCAAGCAGTTCAAAAAACAAAAAAAAAACTACAAACACTCATCTCCGCTCCTCTTGATGTTGGTCCTGGTGCAGTCCTTTGCTAGTCTTGACACGCCGGGATCACTTAGAAAAGAAACTTATAATTAGCAGTACGGAGTGTGGGGACAAAATGTCCAGTACTCAGGGCTTCTAATTATGCACACCCTCACCACCTTCTTCTCCCATGCTGGTGAAAAATTCTCGCCTCATGCAGGCCAAGGGCATGGGTGGTGCATAATAAGCAGCCTGGAGCGCCGGACATCTGGTCCCACACTTCATGCTGCTAATTGTAAGTTTCTCTTGTAGGTGATCCTGGTGTGTCAAAACTAGGGGAGGACAGCACCGAGATCAAGATGAAGAGGAGCGGAAGTGAGCATTCATAGGTTTTTTTGTTTTATAAACTGGTTGCTTTCCTTTAGTGACCGCTGTATCGGCTTTAAGGGTACTTCTTCTGATGCAATGTGATTCTACAGCGCTGCATCAGAAGAAGATTGTAGGATCTATCATCCTTTTGGTGTATAATCACAAACCTGGATCAGAAAAGCTTAGATCCCAGGTGTTTAACCCCTTAGAAACTGTGGTCAAACATGGGCCACGATGTGCAAAGGGAGTGAACACCTTCTGTCACTTTAGAGTCCATTAAAAAAGTTTCTAGAAGATGGATACAATTAGATCTTTTTATATAAAAAATTTATTTCTTAGAGGACTTTACAAGGATATATATAGAGAGTTGAGTCGACACCCGCCAGCACCAATTACACGTGTTACCGGTAGTGGAGTATGAACAGAACCCAAACTACTGACTGAAATCCACGTTTGTGGTTTCCAGAAATAAATTGGTTTGGATCAATTCAATTTGTACCTGACCCAATCTTTTGAAAAACTTGTTACATTTGTTTTATTTATATTATGGGTAGAGATGAGCGAACATACTCGTCTGAGCTTGATGCTCGTTCGAGTATTAGCGTACTCGAAACGGCTGATATGTCGCATGCTTGAGAACGAGCTTTCACTTAAGGAAACACAGTGAAGAACAGTGAAGAACACAGTGAACACAGGATCATTAAGGAACAATGACACATTTTATTGCAAAGCCTTGGTCCCCTTGAAAATTGCTCGAGCCTCCCATTGACTTCATTGGGGTTTGTTATTCAAAACGAGCACTCGAGCATCGGAGAAAGTTCGACTCGAGTAATGAGCACTCGAGCATTTTAGTGCTCGCTCATCTCTAATTATGGGGCTTTTGTGGTTTTTTTGCAGAATGCTTCTGATTTTTTATTTATTTTTGGGCAATTTTCCTTTTGTTCCAAGTTTTCCACAATTTTACTACTTTTGCCAAGCAATTACATCTGGTGGGTACTGGAGTGTTTTTGCAAATTTTTTTGTGACTTTATAGGCGTTAAATCATGTGATAAATTATGCGTAAATGTCTATCGCAGACACAGTTCAAAGATGAATATGGCACAAAACTAGAAAACCAGTGCACAATGAGCTTTAGAAAGTCACAAAAACAAAAAATGGAAAGAAAAAAAAATGCAAATGAAAAGATACATCTGCCCCATGTGTGTACAGAATATTATATATATATATCTGTATGTACAGTAAGTAGAGGATATTTTGTGGTACTTTGTTTCATTTTAACTCATAAAATTTAGATTATGGTACTTCATTAACTGATAAAAAAAAATCTTAATCAAAAGGACTGGGCTATAACGTTTTGGATATATTATATTGCAGTGATCTGGAAAAATTTTTTCTTAGTCTTACTGAGGCTATATTCACACGAACGTATGGGGGACGTATATACGGCCGCCGTATATACGGCCGATATACGTCCCCCATACACTTCTATGGGCGCACGGCACCCTACGGGAGCGGTACGGTGCCGCACACGTGCGGCACCGTACCGTTCCGTAACCGGGAAAAAGATAGGACATGTCCTATCTTTCCCCGTATTACGGCGCCGTGCGCCATAGGTTGCTGTGGAGAGGGGCGGGGGTGAGCTGCGCTCACCTCCTCCTCCTCTCCCCGTACACTGCCGTTGCCCGCTACGGTACGGTACGGGCGGGCAACGGCAGTGTGAATATAGCCTAAGAGTGTTCAAAAAGTTTCTCAATTTTCTGTCATTGGAGTGACCAATTTATAAGTGGAGTGACAGAATGTGAATTTTGCATGTTTCATGTTCCTTTGCTGTTTTATGCAAATACTTATGTCACATATCAGAAAATCTTTAAGCTAAATCAGTCCGAATATTAAGTACAATTTTCTCCTATTTCTTTTTTTTTTTATAGAGAAAAAACCACTCCATGAGATAAACCCTGAAAGTAAGTCACTCTTTTATTATTTTCTACTAGGTACTATAGAGGTCAGGTAGCATTCAATATACAATGGTGCGGTTCTGAGTATGTAGGGGGCACTAATGGGGGCACACGGGATGTCACAGCATATAGAAAGGAGGCTACATGGAGGAATGAGTTTTTCATGTGCGCCATATTCTGCAGTATGAAGGGATCATACAGGGCTGACACTTTTCAATATTCACCCTGGAACATTCACTATCAATTTCAACATGTAATTACCTGTCAACTTACTTATATGCAAGAAATTAAGTCCCGGTATCCTGGAAACCTCAGCTTTTGTCCCTAACTGTTTCTTTGACAAATTCTGGTGAATGGAAGAAATTTTTCTTTATTTTGCGATAAATTATTATATACAGCCCTCTTGTGAACAGCTATTCAGAAAACTATTTCAATTCAACCTATTTGATTCAATTTGGATAAAAAGCTGGTTATCTGTATGACCTGCACATTGCCCATTATTCTCCAAAGAGTTGTAGGTACTCTACTTACAGTGCATGGTGCTCTGTATTGTATTATCCAAAAACCTGGTCATAATATAGAATCAGGGGCATAACTACAAGGGTAGCAGCCATATCAGCTGTTATGGGGCCTGCGGTGACAGGGGGCCCAGCATCCTACCTAATGTGGAGGATGTGCACTATTATATACATATTATACTGTACATTGTACAACATGCTATGTATATAACAGTGCACATCCTTCACAGTGGGCAGGTCAGATAAGAAATAACGGGGAGGGAGTAGCAGACTCATAGGACATTGTATGTGTGTATATACTGTACTGTATACATCAACATAGCAAAAGAAAAGCGCTACTCACCAATCTGTGCAAAGTCCTTTTTATTGATAGAGGTAGAGTATAGGGAAGGTGCGGGGCCACGGGCTGTTTTGTGCTTCTCAAGCTGTTGACATCATCCGTCCGTGAATGTCATCAAGGAAACAGTGTAAACAACGTTCTACGCTAAACAGCATACGTTGTAGTGCAGAACGTTGCTTACACTGTTTCCTTGATGACATCCTCCGGCTCTCATGCATATATTGTGCACGACGCAGATGGATGACGTCAAGGGCTTGAGAATTTGCTAGTAAGTGCAAAACGGCCCGTCGCCAGGCCCTGCGCCTTCCTTGTACTCTACCTCTATCAATCAAAAGGACTTTCGCAAGGATTGGTGAGTGCCACTTTTCTTTTTCTATGCTGATGTGTACACTGACTGAATATCCTCAGCGAAGCACCACCATTTGCATCGTCTAAGAATTCCTGTTTTGCTTTCGTATAGCGTTTCCTTCAGGGGCGGCTGTTGGTGCCTTTATGATAGTGGATGGTTCTGAGAATCTTTTTGCTTTTTTATTTGGCACAAGTGTGTGAATTTGCGTGTTTAAATGTGAGTTTGGACACCCATATCGGGCACTATGAGATAGTGGTATTGATGTTACTCTTGACCTCCTACAATGCAAATCCAATATTTTTAGGTTCTATCAGGTTCAAGTTTCCAGAAGACTCCATTCTGCAATCAAACTTAGGGAAACTTATTTGAACTTTAGATAAGGCTTGGATGAATAACATGACTGTGATCAGCGAGTTATTTCAAAGGCGGGAAGAGGGCAACTCCTACTAGAGTGCCAGAGAGCTAAATATCTTGAATGATAATTCTGCTGACCAAGAAAATGTTTTTGAGACAATGAAAATATCACATTATTATTTCAATGTCCCAATTATGGATTCTTGAGTGATCTTAAATAAAAAATGTACAAAAACACAGCAAGCATTGGAGTAAGAAAAGTAAACCACCTGGCTAGTTGTGTCCTTGAGTGTCCTATTTCCCAGGTACCCAAGCTAACTTACCTCCAGTTTGATTAATTCCCTACTTTTCTCAAATCTAAATGGCCTCCATGCTAAGCACAATGGACAAATCCTTTCACTTTTTTGATTTCTTCAGTTTTCCTGCTGATCTTCTTGAATGTATCCTGATTACCCCATTAGTAAGTAGGTTTTTAAAGCAACGTGATGTATTTTTTGGAGTTCAGACTTTACATGAAAGATGGGTGTAACCAGATCTACTCCATTATTTGTAAATCAATTCATGAATGACATTTCTTCTTTATTAGAATGACTCAATGTAGAGTACAATACAGAAAGACGTCTAACACGATGTTCTCTTTGCGTAGACATCATCTTTGACATACCTGCAGCAGTTGTCAGCTCACAAAATTACATTTATAATGAGTTAAATACATGTTAAATATTCATCATGTTATCATAAAGATCATAAGAAAATGAAATGAATGAAATCCTAAATTCTGATCATAATCAATCAATTGAAAGACTTCTTTACGGTGATGCCATCCAACTTCTTTTCACTGAGCTCAGAGGTCAAATCCAATGGAATTACTGGGGTTATCGCATCCTCTATGAAGCCTGGAAGCAGGAAAAGGTTTCCTCTTAACTTATAATACTACCTAGAATAAAATTACTTGGAATGCTATGGAGAAATAAAAGAATTAATAAGACGTAGGGCACCTATCAGCACAAAGGACGGGGATTTGTTAAGGTCTTGAATAAGGTAGAAGGCCAAAGTGGTTGCCTTCATAGATCTAATAATCATAGTAATCAGAGATTATAATCATATCGTAATATGCTAAGACCCTGTGTTAATAATTGGGTCTCTTGATCTCAATTCAATGTTATATCTATAAAAATGAGCTTGGGATACAGGCGGTCCCCTACTTAAGAACACCCGACTTACAGATTCCTAGTTACAAACGGACCTCTGGATGTTGGTAATTTACTGTACTTTAGTTCTAGGCTACAATGATCAGCTATAACAGTTATCACAGGTGTCTGTAATGAAGCTTTATTGTTAATCCTGGTTCTTATGACAGCCCAACACTTTCAAATACAATTGTCACAGAGACCAAAATAGTTTTGCTGGGCTTATAATGATAAAATATACAGTTCTGACTTACAAATAAATTCAACTTAAGAACAAACCTACAGAACCTATTCTGTATGTAACCAGGGGACTGCCTGTATTTAAATTTGATCAAAAAACAACCAGAGGTTCATAGGGGTTTCTGAAATCTGATAAAGAAGGCATATTTTTAGAATACATCTTTAATTTGAAATTGTGGTAGTCCAGATTTCGGGCTCTGTGTAGTGGTCCTGTTGATCTATTGCAGGAAAACTCTCATGAACACAATGCAGAGCTGAGCTCAAATAGTGCATTACAGTGAACCTGTCACCAGGAATGTCATTTTTAGCTGGTTACCTGGCTCCCTACCAGTAGTGTGTGGTGAGTTCCAAGGGGGTAGGGCGGATAGCTGCAGTCTGCATATTATAGGAATTGGGGAAGGATGAGGTGCAACATGAGCGAGGAGGAGACTGTTACAGGCACACTTTCCACACAGTGCTGGCAGGAAGCCAGGTAATGTGAATTAAGCTTATATAAGCTACTGAAATCACTCAGAATGCTGACAAAGGCATTTTTTTTAAATCAGCATAGTATTGGCTATTGGAACATGTCAGCAGCTAAAATTATATTCCTGGTGACAGGTTCACTTTTAGGCCACTACATTATAAAGTGTATGGCCCTTTTGCTTCCAGCTTTGTACACTCTGCTGATTTCACCTAGTAGCAGTGCTAGATATTATGATTGTGCTACCACCAATCTCTGATTACAGATGGTCAGGATAGACTATTAATTGTTAGTATTGGAAATCTTGGAGTTCTTGCGGCTCAATTAAGTATTTGTAAAAGGATCCATAACTATTATATTATTAATGCTGGTATCTTGTTATATAAGTGGGTGTGTCTGCTCCCACTTTAACCATAAAGCTATATTGAGCTGTAGACATTTCTAATAGTATAGCCTTCTTCTAGTTACTCTTGTCATGACTTACAATGTTCTCTATTAGGTAGCATCATATTCATGATGTTTGCCTATTCCAGTAGTGTTTCTTTATATGACATTGGGATTGAATCCTCCGCTCTTTCGTAATTCTTTGCCATATCTCAGTAGCTATTAAAAACCTTATTATGGTGATATTTTTTTTTATTGGTGTAGCTACTGACTTATCCTCCAGGGTCTTCTTTGTGAAAAGCAGACACATACCTATGAAGTGATTCTATAAAACGTTTTATGTTCCTTCACACAAAAGGATCGGGACCTCATTAACGCCCCAATGTGTGTTAAACACCCTGTCAATACGCAGATAGGATTCAGCTGCTGCCACATCCCTCTAAGTGAAAGCTTCTCCTCTCTGAAATAAATAAATGCATCAATAAAGTCAATACCGGTGTAAGAGATATGAAGCCCAATGTCAGCTCCTTCACAATAGGAATACCAGGCCTATTCTATGTTACGACACTGCGGCAATTCAGCTAAAAAGGTGCTTGGCTTAACAGCACGTGAATCAGCCGTGAAGCAAAATCAAAGGCAATTATGGAGATAATTGAAGAACAACCTGTTCTGGTAAATATCAATGATATGCACAGTGTGTCTCAGGTGCCAGAAGCCTGCTATGATAGATAGGACTGCATGGTAAAGGAGACAAAACTCTATACTTGACATTTTATTTAACCTTTCACACTCTGACTGTACAATGTATTCATTGTTATACAGTTTACTTTCATTGTTGTGTCTTTGGAATTAAAATACGTAAAATTAGATCCAAAATTACCATGAGGATGCATAAAATGGCCCTGTGTAGTGTCAAAGTCACTTAGTAGTTAAGGGACTTACTTTGACCCAGCTCTTACGGTATATAAAAGGGGGTCTACAAAAATTCATTTTTTAATACATGTCTGGGGGTCTTTAAAAATAGGAGCTTACCTCTTCCGGTGCTCCCTTTCTCCTGTGGTGCCACCTGTCACTTCTAGGCCTCTCTTTGTATCATCCCGACCACTGCGTGCATCTTTTACTACATGAGTTTCAAGCAGTAGCAGGTGCACAGGAGTGGTAGGAATGGGATTGTGGATATAGAAATTTTTCTATAGTTCCATTATGTCTTTAAATCCATAAAAACAATTTAATAAATGTTACAAAAAATCTCAATATTCTGAAACCATTAACTGCAATCAGTGCAGGTAAATTGTGGCCAAAAGCCTGCATGTTATGCTGGGTCTGGGAACGCACTAGAGACACAGAGAGAAACAGTGAGCCCTGAGACTAAACCCTTTCCCAGTTGTCCCTGGCTATTTGCTTGCCCTATCCTTGGTGGTAGGTAGGCAATAAGTTGACAATAAGTTCCCTTCTTGTCCCAAAGAGAAAACACAGAGACAAAGAAAAGACAATACAAACATAGACAGATAAACGCCAAATAAGGGTAAAAACCAAGAAGACAATGCTGTACAAAATGACTAGGTAAAGTGGAAAGTCAAGAATACAGAAAAAGGGTCAATGATACCAGAATACAGAATGACAAAATTGCATACGAAGAGTAATGATCCACAAACAAGAGTAGGGTCTACAGGAGACAGACAGGTGTGGTGCAAATCAATTAAGGTTTTCAGGAGAATGAAAACACTGATGTTCAGACTAGGAAGTGGCAAATGAAACATTGTCAGCTACACTCCACTGGGTATGTTGCAAGCACAGACAAAACACCATGGTTGAAGGCATCTCTTTTTGGTTTTTGCACTGTGTCCCCTTGGTCTTATACAGGTTGAGTAAATGTGTCCTTTTTTGTACAGTCCCATAGCCTATACACGTGTCTCTTTTGTGTGAACCAAGAAGTCTACCACTTGTACAACACATCGCACCCATTGTACATAGTTATTATTTCTCGCTTCCATTTGAAGAAGGCTTGACTTGTATTCCCTTTTTCTAATAAAGCAGACCATTTCAACATTTAATTAAACCCGTTCAAGAATATTCCAATTATATTATTGTCTTCCTATTTCCCTTCCACCATATTATACGCATTACTCAGAGCTTATATTCAATAGCCTGTCCTCGCATCTTCACTTTCCATCAATGTCCTATCAGAAAATATAATTGCTGTAAGATTAAAGTCACATTATAATGGTATCTATATCAGAAAAAGACATTTGTTTTGTGCAGCAGTAATATCTCAATGGAGGAAATGCTTTAGTTTAGCATTATGGTAGTTTTTCAGGCCCCCAAAAAATTGATAATCTATCTTCACGTAGCCCATCAATATCAGATTGGTTTGGTGTCTGACATAGCTGATCAGCTATTTTCAGCAGAAAATAAACTGAGCATTGAATGAGAAATAGACACTCCATTATCGGTGTAGTGGCCATGCTGAGCACTTGCAGTTCAGCTTCAAGTAAACTGCAACAATTGCATATGACCATTGCACAAACTACAAAGCTGTTTGCTTCCAATTTTAAAAAAAAGCCCCCAGTATATAGGTAGCCCCAGCACAATGCAGTATATAGGTATTTCTGGCACAATGCAGCCTCCCCCAGTATATATGTAGCTAAGGCACAATGCAGCCTCCCCTAGTATATAGGTAGCTAAGGCACAATGCAACATCCCCCTTAGTCAATAGGTAGCCCTAGCACAATGCAGCCCCCCAGTATATAGGTAGCCCCATTACAATGCAGCCTGCCCCCAAATCAATAGGTACCCCCAGCACAATGCAGGCCCCCAGTATATAGGTAGCCCCAGCACAATGCAGCCTCTCTCCACAGTATATAGGTATTTCTGGCACAATGCAGCCTCCCACAGTATATAGGTAGCTAAGGCACAATGCAGTCACCCAGTATATAGGTAAACTAAACACAATGATCTTCTTTCCCCAGTATATAGGTAGTGCCAGCGCAATGCAGCCTGCCCCCTAATCAATAGGCACCCCCAGCACAATTCAGGAACCCAGTATATAGCTATCCCCCCACAAAATGCAGCTGCCCTAACCCCTAAATATATTACCTCCCCTCCAAGCAAATAGTTAGCCCCAGCACATTAAAAAAATAAGTACTCACCTTCCGGAACTCTTCTATTTTCTGCAGTAGTGCAACCCATCTCTGTGCGCTCAGTCATAGTTTGCATCATAGTGCCAACTATGATGTCACAAGGTGCCTTATCGTAGTGTGCATGCTGTCCGGGCGCATGACAATGGGTCGCTGTACTCGCTATCAAAGGAAAGACAATGATTGGACTCACATGGGGTTATTTGCATACATGGTGAGTCAACTCTGGACTCTGGAACTTTATAGGCCTGGGGGGGAACAAAATAGGGGTAGTTTTACTACCCCTGTATAGCAGATCTCAAAGATATGACATGTTAGTGTGGGTTAGTTTAACTGACAGGTTCCCTTTATGCCACCTTATCCAGGTTTTAATATGAAATGATCACCAATATTTTCTGACTCCCTTTTAAGACTTGTTATGTCCTTACAAATTAATTAAAACTTTAATTTATGTACAAATATCTATGGGACAATGACTTTGCCCTCCGCATTAGAAATTGGAATGATGTACTACAAAGAATGGGAGAAACACATAATTATTCTAGTAAATGAAAAACAAAAGCTTAATCCCGTCATGATTAATCTAAAACTAAACTTGCACAAAGAGTGAATCTCGTAACAATTAGTGCAGCAACAAAGGAAGGATATATCAACAATGGATAGCAATGAATCCTAGTTACAATTAATTCGCCAAGTACAAAAGATTTCTAGCAGCTGAAAAGAAGGGATTTGTCTTTACAATTAAAGTTAATTGAACGTTGTAAATGTTGGATCATACAGATTGGAACGGTTCACTTTCAGGTCATGTGCTCTTGATTTTTGAATATTTCTCAATGTTTCTTTATGAAGATCAGATCCCATGAGATTTGATATTTAGCTTTATTATTGTTTTCAAAAACATTTGTCACTTAAAAAATATGTAAGCACTGTCTATAGTGATGGCAGAGCCGCCTCTCCTCTAGGTGTAGAGGATGCCCCCTGTCTATAGTGATGGCAGAGCCGCCTCTCCTCTAGGTGTAGAGGATGCCCCCTGTCTATGGTGATGGTATAACAGCCTCTCCTCTAGGTGTAGAGGATGCCCCCTGTCTATAGTGATGGTAGAACCGCCTCTCCTTTAGGTGTAGAGTATGCCCCCTGTCTATAGTGATGGTAGAACCGCCTCTCCTCTAGGTGTAGAGGATGCCCCTGTCTATGGTGATGGTAGAACCTCCTCTCCTCTAAGTGTAGAGGATGCCCCCTGTCTATGGTGATGGTATAACAGCCTCTCCTCTAGGTGTAGAGGATGCCCCCTGTCTATAGTGATGGTAGAACCGCCTCTCCTCTAGGTGTAGAGGATGCCCCCTGTCTATAGTGATGGTAGAACCGCCTCTCCTCTAGGTGTAGAGGATGCCCCCTGTCTATGGTGATGGTATAACAGCCTCTCCTCTAGGTGTAGAAGATGCCCCCTGTCTATGGCGATGGTGGAACGCCTATCCATCTGTGCTGCTCTCGGGCACAGACATCACATACTGTTTGGCAGCAGTAGTTCCCTTCTATGTCAGTGTTGGTCCGGTCCATCCCTTTCTTTGTCCTGTAGTCTCCGCATTGTTGCCAATACTTCTCCATCAGGTACAGATTGGCATGGAAACTTTTCCCAGCCATGACTTATTTCTGCAGAATTTGCCACCCAGGTGACTGTGGCCTCTGTAGAACATCTCCACTTTCTGTCCCTAAAAGATCACAGTCAATACAATGTCTCCTAGATAACAGCTAAGTGCTCCACAATGTACCCGCTGCACATACAGATAATACACTGCAACCCATCAATATACTATAAAATAATCAACCATATAATTTCCCCCTCATTAATTCTGTAGCCCCAGCATACTTTCCCAGCCAATATATATCCAGCCAGCCCCATAGTATTTAGCCAGCCAGTCCCCTACCCCCCAGTATATATCTAATAATTCCCCCCCTGTTGTATATAGCCAGTGCCACCGTATTATATAGCCAGCCTGACCCCCTGTAGTATATAGCCCGCCTGTCCCCTTGCAGTATATAGCCAGCCTGCCCCCTGTAATATATAGCCAGCCTGCTCCCACTTGTCTCAGAACCTGTCCTTGGCTCGATGAAGTCAAGGTGCGGTTGTCGGTGTTCGCACCGTGCATCAATTAGTCATGGACAATCCTCACTCTTGTTCTGCACATGTTATGGTCAAGTATAGTGACATTATAAGACAAGTGTTATTTGAATAATAACAGCAAATTTGAGGAAATTGCAGCTTTCTGACCCTCTTTCACCTTGCAGTAATTAGTATAAATTGCCTTTCATTGTTCCAGTTTCCCACTTTGATCTTCTGCGTGTAACAGCAGAGAGTAGTGTGGGAGGAAACGCACTCTGTACGATTTTTGTAATTTGCAGAATTTTTACATTAGTTGGTCTGTATCATATCCCGCTGGAGGGTCATTTTTCTATCATTCAGGTCTAAGAAGTTATATCTCGGCAGCACATCTACTAAGATGTAATTTTCTACATGTTGTGCTGTGTCAACATTGTATCTTGTGCTTATAGCAAGAAGACAGGGAACATGGGAAAATTGGAAGCTTATGGAGTCATCTTGCATATGTTTTACTGATAAGATGGTACATGGATGTGCCCAACTCAGTGAGAGAGAGGACATGACTGGGATATAGGGGCACATTTACTTACCCGTCTGGAGGAGTTCCCCGAAAGTGCATTGTCCAACCAGAATGTATTCGGACCGTGATTCACTGAGATCGTGACCCGATTTCCTGCATGTGTCGCTTCCCTGCTCTGGTCCAACAGAGTTCCCCTTCTTTTTCCTGGTGCATGTAAGTGCTTGTCTTGTGACACAACTTGAAAGTTAAATCCCGCACTCAGTCCGAATCAGTCAGAACCTTCGATGGCCCGCCCCACAATTTGTGTCACATGAAAGCCAGCACAGCCGTGCCCAATCCGATCGTGTGAAACACAATCCCCCATTAAATACCTGTCACAGCCGCGCAAATCCCGAAAACGTCAGAAAATCTGATGAAAGTGCGGCCGCGGACCCTTAGTAATTAAGCCCCATAGTGTTGAGTTTCCTGCAGAAAGGATCTGTTGTAAACCCTATTTAACCCCTTAAGGGCGCAGGTTTTTTTGTTTATTTTTTGCTCCCTACCTTCAAAAAAAAACTTTTATATTTTTCTGTGTACAGAGCTGTATGAGGGCTTATTTCTACATAACAAATTGCACAGTGATGGCATTTATTATTTCATGCCGTGTACTGGATGGAGGGAAAAAATTCCAAATGCAGTGAAATCGGTGAAAAAACACATTTGCACCATGTCTCTGTTTTTGTGACTTTACAGTGTACTCCAAATAACACCTCTACTTTCTTCTTTGGTTCAGTACAATCATGGGAATATTACATTTATAATGTTATATTGGGGGTCATTTACTAAGGGCCCGAATCGCGTTTTCCCGACGTGTTACCCGAATATTTCCGATTTGCGCCGATTGTACCTGAATTGCCCCGGGATTGTGTCGCACGCGATCGGATTGTGGCGCATCGGCGCCGGCATGCGCGCGACGGAAATCGGGGGGCGTGGCCGAACGAAAACCCGACGTATTCGGAAAAACCGCCGCATTTAAAACCCGAAAAAGTGTCGCTTGGTGACCGCTTACCTTCACCTGGTCCGAGGTGGTGCATTCCGGCGCGTGGAGATGATTTTCAGCGCAGCAGCGCCACCTGGTGGACGGCGGAGGAACTGCCTTCATGAATCCCGGCCGGACCCGAATCCAGAGCAGAGAACGCGCCGCTGGATCGCGAATGGGCCGGGTAAGTAAATTTGCCCCATTGTGTTTTAATACATTTTTAAAAATGAATTCTTATGTATGAAAAAAAAATGTGTTTAGCCATTTTCGGACATTAAGAACTTTTTCATACTTCAGTGTGTGGAGCTGTGCAGGGTTACATATTTTGTGAGATGAGCTGACGTTTTCATTCCTACCATTTTGAGGACTGTATGATCTTTTAATCACTTTTTTTTAACTTTTTTTATAAGTTGCAAAATGGTGTTTCAGACATTTGGGCGCTATTTTTGTTTACGGGGCTCATCACCAGGAATAATTGTTATTATATTTCGATAGACTGGACATTTTCGGACAAGGTGATACCTTGCAAGTTTATGTCCAATTTGGCAAGCTCTGTGTAGCCCTGTGCAATCTGTGTACACGATAGAAATAAAGGAAATATTATTATGATTTTACTTGTTTATTTACTTGTATATTTATATCAGTTATTGGCATAGGGGGGTGATTTGAACTTTTAGGTTTTATTATTTTAGTAATTTTTTTTTTACTATTTTTAAGACCCCCCCAGGGTACTTTAACCCTAGCTTGTCTGATTGATTCTGCCATTTCACTTTAGATCGTAACACCACCAATTGTCGCCAGCTCCAGTCCCGTGTGTTACCAGAGGTGGTGAATGCTACCCAAACCCCAACCTCAACAGAACTTTCAAGTTCTCGACTGAACCTTAACATGTTTGCCCCTTCCTAGTCATGGCACCGTAGGTTTCCCTTCCCAATGGATGTACATGGGACTTGCATCTATCAGATATAAAATTCTATTAATGTTTTAAGTAGGAGTTTTTAATGTTAAAGTTATCAATTTAGTGCCATACAATTTAGCATGTTTCGGCAAAGTTGATATTTCCATAATATTTCAGAATAGTCCATTCTTTCCATATACAATTGTGCCATTAGTCAGCTGAATAGACCGTGACGATGTTAGCCATATAGAAATCTGCTTATCTCAGTCACTGGGCTGATATCGTCTTCTTCCAGCTTAGACTCCTCCGCAGTTTAGAAATACAATGTTTTATTTCTAACACTTGGGACTCGGAGCGACATCCTTGAACTGGTTATAGGAATATAAAATCTTTTAAGAGGTTTACAATAAATTGCCTGCGGCAACGATCATTTATTACATTGTGTTTTAGAGCCGCGCTAACAAGCAATCCGAATGGCAAAAAGACGACTTTCTCATCAAATACAAGTGGAGAGTGTAAATGACTTAATTTTAATCAATTATGTTTTCTAATGTAGGAAACAAAATCTTCCTCTCCGAGCTTCTGAGCATCTCAAATTATCTTCAGGTGCATTGCGAACGTATAATCACCTTTAATAGAAACGCTCACTTTGGGTTAATATGCATTATCTAAGTGTTTTCTAACATTCACGCTGGTGACTGACACAGACACAGTCCCCATGAGGGGAATCACTGCTGTTTTCGGTAGAATATGTATAATATTTGCCGATGTACTTATGTCGAGTAATCTAAAGCAAACAGCCTCCTGCATGTTAGTGTGTTTATTTTCCATTGCTCTCAATGCATTATGGTTGAAATCTCATTTGTTTGGATGGGGAGGCTCTGCCAATGGCCTTAAGCCCGATGGATAATCCAAAGGCAGTGTGCATTCAAAGAGAGAACATTAGGGACAAATTTTGTATAAAGTAAAATTATGGAAAAATGTATGTAGCCAAATTTTTTTGAAATTTGACCATGCATTACCCAGACATAGGAGTAGTAATAGTATGAGTTTTAATCTGGCCATAAATATTAGTAGTATTTGTCCATTTCAACACATTGGGGATCCTTTAATAAGTGTCCGAACGCTGCACTTTCGTTGGGTTTCCCAAATATTTCCGTTTTTCACCAAATTGCCCTGAGATTTTGGTGCACACAATCGGATTTTGTCGGATCGGCGCCAGCTTGCACGCAACAGAAATCGGGGGGGGGGGGGGGGTCGACATATTCGGACAAACTGTGAAATTTAAAAAAGGATTTGTGTCGCAAGATCAAGCAATCACATGCACCAGGAAGAAGAAGGTGAACTCAGGCAGACCTCGGCACAGCAGCAACACAGGACGCACGATCTTAGTGAATCGCGCTGGACCCGAATCCTCATCAAACAATGCTCCACGGGATCGCAACGAGACCGGGTAAGTAAATCTGCCCCATTGTCCATCTAATGTGCATGTTAGGCTCCCAACTCAGCCCCACAAAAAATAATACTGTATACTTCCACCGATCCAGCACTTTGCCGGTCCTGCCATAGTCTGTGTTAATAAGCTGGCAGAGCTGATATGGCATATTGGCCTGTAACTAGGGATAAATGGACTCGTAAAGATCTGGTTTTGAGTTTGTGGGGTGGGTGGCTAAGCTGCAATGCTAGACCCGAACACAGAATTCTTGCTGAAGTCCAGATTCAGGTTTGCTCATCCATCCGTAACCACATGCATCCCCTACTGGCCTCACCGGTGATATAATGTTTGTATGGAAGTCACTGCTGACACCAGTGATTGGCTGCACTGGACGACCTCTCCCAAATGAAGCCTCATAGGTCAAGTAGATTAAAAGAGAAACAGAAATGTTTAATAAATTGCGACGGTAAAAGCATATTTTTAGGGAGTGACTCAATGAATACCAGCTTTTACACCACCTAACTACCATCACTTAGGTAGGATATGAAATAGCAATGCATTCCATAAATAAATATTCCCAATTTAATTTAAATCTTTCCTCTTGGCCTTTTAAAAATCACCTTCAAAGTCATATGCAAATGAGCTTAGAAGAGTCATTCCAAAAGTTATCTACCACTGGGATGAAATACTGTATGGAAATGAGCCTGAGGGTCTCTAGGCTCCCCTCGGGCTCATTTCCTACAATCCTTTATCATGGTGGTAAATGTCCTTTAAAGTCACTTTAAGGCACTTGAGTGGGGGATGACACTTCAGACCTATCACTATGCATCTGGTTTCATTATAAAAATGAAATACATGTTGTAGTTCAGTAGGCTACAGAATTGAGATATAGACAAATACATAGTTGGAAGTGTGCACTGTAGATAAAGATCCAATTGTTAACTATATATTTTATTAGCTATATCTCAAATCTATAGTACACACAAGAACATGCCTAGTGTGCTCTGAAATATTAAATTCTCATCTTTACAATGACACCAGAACAATGGTACTAATTGTGAGTTTTATCGCAACGATGAAAGGATATCTAAAATTCTACTTCAGACTACTGAGAGTTTAATGATGTAAAAGCTGGTGACAACCATTGACAACCATCGTAACTCTAGCAATTGCTCCTCGTGATCTACCTCCACCCTTAATACTGTACAGTGCAAAAACACATAGATAGGTCAAGGCTTCAAGTGGGTCAATTGATGTGGTAATAAGTAGTTGGGAGGTTGTGGATCCTCCTATGATTCCTTCTCATTAGACTTATAACATGGACCACAGCCAGTCATTATTTATATGATAGATACACTCCTGCTATAATAAGTCCGGATAAAGAGAAACTAGAACATGACAGGAAGTGTTTTCATTATCTTTTATATGATCTCCTAAAACTTTGATAAAAAGATTCACAAGATCATTGAGTCACTACCAAACCATTTTCTGGCCAATTATGCATTATCCTTTCTGAATATAATCTTTAATTGAAATATAATCCTTGACTGCTTTCCCGCTTACTGCGGGCAGTGGGCAAATTTGAAGCATAAAATTCTGTGAGATTATCTTTTGAGTACATACAAGTGAGGGAAGGGTATGGTATTTCATAGATCTTCCGGATTAGTAGGAGATGTTGGTTGTGCGTGGACTCGGCATGGATTTATGGGGAGAAATGACTTTTAATTGCAGCCTAATACTCTTAAATCTGTGAAGGAAATGCCTTGATCATGAAAGTTATACTGTAGAAAAGCTTGATAATATGGCCACCTATGAATGTAAAGGTCTCCACATGTATGAGAAACAACATGTTACCAAAACTCGTGGGCGTATGATGTTATGGGGCCTTCCATTTCCCCCCATACATACTATATGGTGTCTGGAATATTGAAGATAGGATATGTTGAGCTTTAACAATCAAGATTTGTGTTCTTAGGGTAGATAACATAAGTGTGTGGTGGCATCATATGGAGATCTGGGCAGTGGGGCAGATAAGTTATTTGTGTGGCCATTTCAATACACAGCTCTTCACAGAAGATCTGGAGGAGAAGTAAGAATGGTGGTGTCAGCTCTATGTAATATCATATTTGCATTAGCCAATACCAACCTGTCTATGCTTTTGGAGGCAAAGTTGGAGAGGCTGTAGTTATGGGATATTAGCTAAAGACTACTGATGGCATGGTAGATCTCCTCCCTTGAGTCATACTCTCTTAGATAAGATTATCCATCAAATAATAACATCTCGTGATTACTGAATGGAAGGTTCTACAATATATATCAATATAACAATATTAATAATGGTTTTCTACAACGATACAATAAACTTTCTCCTGTAAACCAACTCTTTATAAAGACTTTAGGTTGACTCAAGTCAAGTCTTTAAGTTGGCCCCACAGAACTCAGCTGTTCGATGCTGTAAGCAGAAGGATGCATGCTGTTTGCAGTGGCCATGCTTCGTTGATGCAGGCTAGACTCTCATTAACTAAAATGGGAGGCACATCTACAGCTACAAAGCATGGGCAAACCCCATGCAACCATCTGCTTCTGGATCCATGTTCTGCTAGACCTAAACTGATAAATAGTGAGGTGGACAGTTGTCACTACCCACAGACTAGATATTGATGGGCCCATACTGAGAATGGACCATCAAACTCAAATATTGGACAACCCCTACATGATTTTATGCTCAATCCACTATACGAAAAGGTAGCAGCAGTAAATCCTAAAAAGGCAAACCGATTCTGAAGGACCCAATACCCAAGTGAATTAGAGAAAATCTGTATTTTTAATCTACTGCTGGAGTACAATAAGCTATTACGGGTTTACGATGGATATGAAACGAGGTAAGGTTGTACTGTATGAAGTTAGCTGTAATTACCTATGAATGAATAATACATATGTTAATATTGCCATGATTCGAGTGATATTTAAAACTTAGCTTTGTAACCGGATCTGTATTGTTGTAGCTAATGTAATTTGAAATTTGTTAAGTTAAGGCAGTTCAAATGATGTATCCTACCGCGTCTTATAAGAGGTTTGCATTATAAGACTCAGCGGGAATTCATCAAGGTAACTTTTTAAAGCAAACTTCAAATAATTAATCTTTCCCTCAACATTCATCCGTGATGAAGAATGTGTTAAGGAATCACTGTGCCGGCAACAACTGAATGCCTAAATACTTGACTTTCTTCTATGGAAGCTACTGTATATTGCTCACATGTAACATACACTGTTGTTAGGAATCATCTTGTCTAGAAAATTTGTAGTGCTCTCCTCTACTAGTCAGATATTTACATATACCCTATTGTTGTTTCGGACTTTCCAGGAAAATTGTCCTTAGGTACTTTGTATTGTGAGAGCACTATGCGTATGCATCACCGTAATGTTCAGGTCCCTGCCAAACGTTACAGGTTCTGGTCCTCCAAAACCCTAACCTGGACTTCGTCTGAAGTTCAGGTTCTGCTCCACCTTTCCCACATTTGAAACCTGTGTGAGTTGTATGTCATATTTTTCAACATAGCACTCAGAAATACTTACTAAGATATAACTGGCTGCACCCACACAATGTGGAGCCAACCTGTGAATTGGTGACCCTAGCTATTAGCCATAACTGTGATTGGTCATGGCTAGTGGCATCAATTTGCTGGATTGCCTGCATGGCTGCAGTTTAAGCACTATGTTTGAGTTGCATGGGACATGGGAACTCAAACTTCGGGTCTGCTCATCTCAACTCCTGATCTCCCTCTATACATGCACAATCACATGTGTTCTTAGTGGGGTTGGATTATCTACATTGGATAAAAAAGGATCAGCCATGAAACTCAACATGTCTAATCGTTCTTTTCTACTGCATGATCTTTGAGGTTCTGATGGGACCCCCTTCACCAAATAAATGAATAAAATAGTTAGCGAAATTGATAGGTTTGGTAACTTGGCTCTGATTTTAGCTGTGCCCTTTTAGCATTTACATGTAAGAGTGTTATGAAAAGTTTTGGTATTTGGGGGGCTTCCTGACTATGTTGTTGAGTCACAGCTCCTTTCAATGTAATTATTGTATATATTTATTCTTTCTTTGGAGTTTTTATGTAAAACTGTATATTTGTTACAAGCCTCTATATATAGTTTATCCCTTTTCATACCGGCCAACAATGTTTGTTCCCTATAAAGTCACTAGTCTTGTCTTGATCTGTACCGAGTTCTATCATATAAAGCATGAGTTTCTTTCTGACATTTGACCACATAGTCCCTCAGTGGTGTTGATTTCACAGAACGACTCAAAGTAATCTGTCTTGTTTTTTCCCCCCTCCTTCTTTATTTTCTGTACAGGCGCTGAGAATGCTAGTGACATTGCTCTGTACTCCGGTCTGGGAGCTGCCATCATTGCTGTGGCGGTGCTGGTGGTGGGAATTACGTTGTATCGAAGGAGCCAGAGCGAGTATGGCGTGGATGTTATTGATTCGTCTGCCCTGACAGGAGGCTTTCAGACTTTCAATTTCAAAACTGTCCGACAAGGTTGGTTTACTATGACCTTGGGCTCCTTTTTCACCTAATGAACTTATCCTGCAGGTTTTCTTTCCATACATCTATACGGGGACACACGAGCCTTTAAGTCTATCGGTATTTCAGGTTTAATGCACATCACTCAAGTGAAGCAATGTAGTAATGCAATCAAGTGTAGCAACCGAGTGAAATTTACCAAATCATCTAATATGTCTGCCTATTCTGGGGGTAGCATTACAGTGAATTTGTTCAATACGCAGTTGTAGCAAGCTTTAACTTGACTTTCGCTGTTGTTGGGAAATTTACCAGTGAAATATCAAGTTAAAATCTGCTGTATCTTTATTATAAAATTAATAAATAAATCTCAGTAGTTTAACCTGACACTTACCCAGGTAACTACACTATACTGTACGGTTTCATCAATCCTTAAATGTGTTGGCTATTTTCACAAAACTTTCCCAAGGTGAGTACAAATATCCTGGTAAAGTTCCTGTAAACCATGGGACTTCTGAGGTGACCCTAATAGGGTCTTGTGAAGACCATGGGACTAGTGTTCACGTGACCCACTGGCAGCAGGACTTGCAACTTCCTGTGACCTTCCATGTCCTGCCGCCTTTCCAGCGGATATAGGGTGACGTGCAGTCATTACTCTATGCACAGCCCCTCGTGATCACCACTCCCATATTACTGCTATGGGAGTGATTATGACATAGGGGTCGTGAATTAAACAATGACTGCATGTCACCACCCAAAGGCAGCAGGACATGGAAGGTCACAGGAAGTTGCAAAACCTACTGCCAGAGGTTGATGTGAACCACCAGTCCTGGGGTCTTTACAGGAAGTTTACCAGGGTAAGTGATATAATGATGACCCTGTTGTAATTAACCTGGTAAAGTTTTGTAATAGTGGCCAACCCCCTTTAACTGGGTTTCCTTCATTGAAATCAATAGCTTTTGTAGTGTTATATCCTAAGATGGAAGATTAGCATGTTATTGTACATCTGTAGAGCAGTTTATAAAGTCTGCTGTTCCACTCACTTACAGTCATGTACATACAGACCCTGGTGCAGAATAGTGTCCCTTGTACTACAGGTATCACAGAATCCTGGCGCATGCGTGTTGCATTTTATTTTGTTTGCTATATATTTAGTTCTGGCTTTGGAAATTGATTTATTGGTGCTTGTACATGCATGTACTAGGATTACTTAATACCTCAGTATTGGAGACTTCAAAACGCTGTTCATCAGAGGCACCTTGTGCTAAAATAATCGAACCAATGTACACCGCCATCTTATTCATGGAACGGTAAAAGGTGAAGAGTTTCAACTCATCAGCATCCAATTTTTATTTGTATACCGTATTGAAAAATAAAAAACCAGAAAAGGACAGAAAGGGTAAACAACAGCTGGAAATATCTTTCCTCGGAAATATCACCCGATAAACCTGTCAAGTTAGCGTAATCTCCATGATTACTTCTAACAGTATTAGGATAGTTGTCTACCTGCACAGCAATATCAAGAACATGAAATACTAAGCGATGCCTCAGATAAAGATCAAAAAATGTCATCAGTGACGATAACGTATGATCACATGTTTGTAAACGGCAGATGGCAGGTGCGGAGGGGGATCTGGGAAAGTGAGAGCCGTTCGGGCTATAGGTCCACACACCTTCCCTTTCATGTCTGCAGTTTCAAACGTTCTTCATCTTCTTTGTTGATTTCCATGTGTGATGGAGTTATTCTAAATTCAACCCCAGATATTCGGAAAAAAGGTGGAGGCCCCTATTTCTTTTCTTCCCCCGCCAGCTGTTTTCTGGATTTCAATGTAAGAGAATTATGCATAGGATGCAAAACTCCACTTAAAGATAGGGAACAGTTCTCGCTCATTAAGGAAAGAGTCTTGTTACACGGTGTTCTTTAGCAATGGAGAAGAATAAATAAAATATTATGCTCCGGGAAGGCTCCAGGCTAAGAGAAAAATGAAAATATTGGCTTTTTTATTATGATTTTTTTGTAACTAGTAACTTTCTCTTCCCTGGAGATGGGTCCTGAAACAATTTAACCTAATGAATCTAGAATCCATTAGACATGATCTAGGTCGGTGACACATGGATGGTGTGACTGCTGACTACTGGGCAAGGCCTTTTTTCTAGTGTAAATTGTTGCAGCTCATCTCGTCTCTGTTGTAATGCTGCACATAGCCTGTTAAGCGGTGTGTTGCTGTTCATTATTTAATAGTAGACTAATGTAGGATGAAAGTCCATCAATTTAACCTATACTCCTTAAGTGTTGATGCAGAGAAAGGCAAAAAATCCAATTGGACCAGTGCCCTTTAATCCGTAGAGGAAAATATTCTATATTCTAAATATGTCAGTCATAACATGTCCCATCCCAAAAAACAGGTTTAATCCCACATCATGTCATTTGGCTTCCTGAGAGTGATGCTTAATGATGAGGGGGCTGCCTTACAAGGTAGCGATAGAGGCAATGTTTTCCTTGTCCCAGCCTGGAAAACTTATTTGCATATTTTCCAGAATCCCCTAATGGAGCAACTATGGTTATAAGTCTTCACAAATCTGCAAGGCGACCTTAACTGGCAAAGTCTTTGTAAGGAGAACACTTACTCCCTGTTCCTATGACAACTACGCTTTCAAGGAACGTATCCAGGCCCCTTTTGTAACTTCTTTGGTGTCTCGCTCATCACAAGATTTTTTGAAAAAAATTTCCATAGTCTCACTGATCTTAGGCCTCATGGAAATGAACATCTGGTGTTTGACGGTCACAAACAATGGCTCATGGTCACTATTTTGCAGCCTGTCATTGGCCAATCACAACAGAAAAAACTGCCCAGGCCTTGGGTAGGAATAAGACCTGCTCTATGATTTAAAGCTTGTCGGCTCATTTATGGGGACATGGGCACCTTTGCTGGCTATTAAACAAAGGCCATGTCCATGAAGTCTTAAAGGGGGTATGGAGGCAGCCCATTTGTGTTGTATCCCCATCAAGATTAAATATTTGTAAGTGCCCAACGCAACAAAGCTTCTTAAACCACTACCAAAATACCAGTATAATGTCAAACAGCATAACACCTAGTTTTTGTTTCGTTCACAATCCAGTGTGGTGGCATCATCCAATAAATGAACTTTGAAGTGAGCTGTGAAGTGAAAGGAAGTCAAGGAGGAGCAGAGTTTAACACTGAAGTCAAGGTGGGGACCTCTGAAAGTCTCAACTTCTGTGATTGACTTCGTGCATTGGACTTCAGGAGATCTGGTTGGATCTTGACTTCAGTGTTAAAATCTCTGCCTCCTTGACATTATACAACCAATTTACATCTTACTTCAAAGTAGATTTTGCTGGATGATGCCACCACACTGGGTCATGAAAGAAACATGATCTGGAAAGTGTCCAGCAGCTTAACAACATTCTGCTAATAGCTAATTAGGTCAATTTCTGTCGACAAGTTCACTTTAATAGTTGATATTGATCAAAGGGATTTAGTCCAATATCCATATAGGGGTTGAGAAGGATTTCCCCTGTTTTCCCAGGTTGGACATGATGGACTAACATCTTTTTTTCAACCTTATCTACTATGTTACTATAATAATTTGCCTCTGTGTCAGTTACCTTAAACCCTAAGTTACACCAGGTTGCACCTGAAGATATTCTCATCATTGAAAGATGGGGCTCAGGTTAGTCATCCAATTTCTCATCTCCTGAACCCGTACTGGCCACAGGCAAGCTTAATATATATACACTCACCGGCCACTTTATTAGGTACACCTGTCCAACTGCTCGTTAACATTTAATTTCTAATCAGCCAATCACATGGCGGCAACTCAGTGCATTTAGGCATGTAGACATGGTCAAGACAATCTCCTGCAGTTCAAGCCGAGCATCAGTATGGGGAAGAAAGGTGATTTGAGTGCCTTTTAACGTGGCATGGTTGTTGGTGCCAGAAGGGCTGGTCTGAGTATTTCAGAAACTGCTGATCTACTGGGAGTTTAACGCACAACCATCTCTAGGGTTTACAGAGAATGGTCCGAAAAAGAAAAAACATCCAGTGAGCAGCAGTTCTGTGGGCGGAAATGCCTTGTTGATGCCAGAGGTCAGAGGAGAATGGGCAGACTGGTTCGAGCTGATAGAAAGGAAACAGTGACTCAAATCGCCACCCATTACAACCAAGGTAGGCAGAAGAGCATCTCTGAATGCACAGTACGTCGAACTTTGAGGCAGATGGGTTACAGCAGCAGAAGACCACACTGGGTGCCACTCCTTTCAGCTAAGAACAGGAAACTGAGGCTACAATTTGCACAAGCTCATCGAAATTGGACAGTAGAAGATTGGAAAAACGTTGCCTGGTCTGATGAGTCTCGATTTCTGCTGCGACATTCGGATGGTAGGGTCAGAATTTGGCGTCAACAACATGAAAGCATGGATCCATCCTGCCTTGTATCAACGGTTCAGGCTGGTGGTGGTGGTGTCATGGTGTGGGGAATATTTTCTTGGCACTCTTTGGGCCCCTTGGTACCAATTGAGCATCGTTGCAATGCCACAGCCTACCTGAGTATTGTTGCTGACCATGTCCATCCCTTTATGACCACAATGTACCCAACATCTGATGGCTACTTTCAGCAGGATAATGCGCCATGTCATAAAGCTGGAATCATCTCAGACTGGTTTCTTGAACATGACAATGAGGTCACTGTACTCAAATGGCCTCCACAGTCACCAGATCTCAATCCGATAGAGCATCTTTGGGATGTGGTGGAATGGGAGATTCGCATCATGGATGTGCAGCCGACAAATCTGCAGCAACTGTGTGATGCCATCATGTCAATATGGACCAAAATCTCTGAGGAATGCTTCCAGCACCTTGTTGAATCTATGCCACGAAGAATTGAGGCAGTTCTGAAGGCAAAAGGGGGTCCAACCCGTTACTAGCATGGTGTACCTAATAAAGTGGCCGGTGAGTGTATATCCCTCACCCCTTCCCTTTCTTCAGCTCCCCCCCAACCACCCGACAAAGCACCTGTCCAACTGCTCGTTAACATTTAATTTCATCAGCCAATCACATGGCGGCAACTCAGTGCATTTAGGCATGTGACTGGTCAAGACAATCTCCTGCAGTTCAAGCCGAGCATCAGTATGGGGAAGAAAGGTGATTGAGTGCCTTTTAACGTGGCATGGTTGTTGGTGCCAGAAGGGCTGTGTCTGAGTATTTCAGAAACTGCTGATCTCTGGGATTTTAACGCACAACCATCTCTAGGGTTTACAGAGAATGGTCCGAAAAAGAAAAAACATCCAGTGACAGCAGTTCTGTGTGGCGGAAATGCCTTGTTATGCCAGAGGTCAGAGGAGAATGGCAGACTGGTTCGAGCTGATAGAAAGGAAACAGTGACTCAAATCGCCACCCATTACAACCAAGTTAGGCAGAAGAGCATCTCTGAATGCACAGTACGTCGAACTTTGAGGCAGATGGGTTACAGCAGCAGAAGACCACACTGGGTGCCACTCCTTTCAGCTAAGAACGGAAACTGAGGCTACAATTTGCACAAGCTCCATCGAAATTGGACAGTAAATTGGAAAAACGTTGCCTGGTCTGATGAGTCTCGATTTCTGCTGCGACATTCGGATGGTAGGGTCAGAATTTGGCGTCAACAACATGAAAGCATGGATCCATCCTGCCTTGTATCAACGGTTCAGGCTGGTGGTGGTGGTGTCATGGTGTGGGAATATTTTCTTGGCACTCTTTGGGCCCCTTGGTACCAATTGAGCATCGTTGCAATCCACAGCCTACCTGAGTATGTTGCTGACATGTCCATCCCTTTATGACCCCAATGTACCCAACATCTGATCTACTTTCAGCAGATAATGCGCCATGTCATAAGCTGGAGTCATCTCATCAGACTGGTTTCTTGAACATGACAATAGGTCACTGTACTCAAATGGCCTCCACAGTCACCAGATCTCATCCGATAGAGCTTCTTTGGGATGTGGTGGAATGGAGATTCGCATCATGGATGTGCAGTCCGACAAATCTGCAGCAACTGTGTGATGCCATCATTCAAT